>JAMPIV010005705.1:0-317500 GCA_024509875.1 Oreohelix idahoensis | reverse complement strand
GAAAAGCACATACAGACTTCCTGCAAGGGGACCAGCTACAGTGGTGGTTCTATGCTCCATTAGGAGCGAAAAAGAAAATAAATATAACGAATATTATTATTATTATTATCATTATTATTATTATTATTAAAAAGGACACGGAGAAGACAACTGAGATCAGCATGGTAAAAGAATATAAAAAGTTGGCAGAGGATAGTATGTTCTAATATGAACTCATTGACTGCCTGTTACCCACGAAGAGCTGAACGATAAAGAAGGGGAAAAAATGGTTCTATAACAAAGAAAAACACTAACAAAAAAAGAATATATCGTATATTTTGGTAATTAAAATATTAAAGGCATTAACAAAGGGAATCCAATAATTTTGCTCTTACTAGTTAAGGGAAATAACAAATATAAAGTTGAAATATGACAGCAGTTTTTTGGGTTACTTCCCTTTGAATGATTCGCTCTTAATATTCCGCTGAGGCAAAAAGTCGTCGACAAGTGCGTTAACTTTGTAAATTACTGACTGGGGCAAGTGATTGCTTTTAGGATTGATGCATATTTACTTTTACTTTCACTTGTGCTATTAAGATTAATATTTTACCTTTTTCCTGTCACCTCTTGCCGTGAAGCGGGGTAGAGACCTGAAGTCTGTGTTCTTGAGCCAAAATGAGTCACATTGCCTAATATAAGCCCATCTTGTAGGATTTCTATAATATTGTCTACCTGAAGACTACTTGGTCTTCTTCATGCTCTAAAACCAGATTCTCTGCTGCTGATCAGACCCATTCTTCAGACTCCGCATTGGCCACAACAGATTGAGATAACATCTATTCAACAAGCTATAGGAACTACTGATGAGTGTTACTGTGGCACTGATAAAATGACTGCTGAACATCTGCTTCAAAGTTGCCCTATATGTGGAACAGAGAAAACACATATGGCCGAAACCAGTACCATTCGTGGAAAAGATCTACGGAGATGCAGATAGCCTCAAGTTGACTACTGCTTTCTTTGAAAACATTCAAGTAGACGTCTGAGAGTGGAAGCCGAACAAGAAGACTCCATTCTCATGAGCTGATTAACCTACGTTATTTTTCTGTCTGTCTACATATTGTTATAGTTGATCAGAATGGACATCACTGCACTCTGGGAAAACCCACAGTCTCACTCAGCAGAAGTCGAATGGTATGAATGCTACTTTTAGCGCGCTGGTTGTAGTATATATACGCCATATGCATCATCTCAAACGTCTATCCTTGCTAGTCTTACGTTTAAAGCCAAGTTCTTGCAATCTTAGCCTTGTTGATTCATCTATTACAGTGTTGTTCTCTAATAGGCAATCATTAATTGTCCTCAGTATCCAACGTCCCCACAATAGTCTGTCAGCTCTCTCATTATCGCAGATCCACACCAGTTCATGAAGATTCGAACTTTCTATGGATGTTCTATGTCTATTTATTCGTTGCAGGATGTAGACAGTGGCGGATCTACTATGAAACTAATGAAGCTTAAGCTTCAGGGCCCCTAATACCGGAGGGCCCCCAAAAGCGACTTTAGTCCACATTGCTTAAAAATTTTGGATCTACTGTATAAGAAGGGGTTTTAAAAAAAAAATAATATTAATAACATAGTGTAATTCAATACAAAATAATAGTTAAAATAAAAATTAAAAGGTTATTAAAGTATCATGTAGGCTAGCCGTAAACGAAAAAACGCTTTCTCAGAAAGTAGACCTACAATTTTTTCATTTAAAAGCATAAAAAAATAGTCGCACAACTCAAATTTATTAATTTTTTGTTGGATATATTTCAACAATCCCAAAGTTTGAGAGTCAGTAGCTCAGATGTTGTAAAGGTGGAGTGTCGCAGTAAGTTGGCTGTTCTGCTGTGGCTAATGTAATTTGTTTCCCTTTTTAACAGAGGTCAAGACCCTAGAGGAATAACAATGAGTTCACGAAAGTACTTAAGTGGATACCAAAAACGCAAACTCAAGGAAAAGCGATCTGACGAAATCTCTAAATGTCAAAAACTAACAAACTATTTGGCAATGTCAAGTTTCTCAACACCTACAGTTGAAACAAGCCAAGAAAACACCATTGAAGCCAGTGATAGTGTACAAACTGTAGGAGCTCTTTCTAGCAATATTCAACCCACTGTTGACGCTTTTGATACAGATGACGATCACAGTGGTCAACATGAAAGTACCGCGGAACAAGCAGAGACTGAGCAGAAACATGAAACAGGAAGCAAATTCAGTGATTTCAAAGAATACAGTGACCTCGAAAACTGGCCCATAACAGTTTATAATGATTTCATACAGAATTGTTTAATGCAAGACACGTTTTTTTCAAAATAGAAAACTAGATGATATATATACCGAATCAAGCAGGGTTTACAGGGAACAAAACAGAAGTTTCTCAAACAAATATTTTGAAAAAAATGATTGAAAAATGGCCAGATTATGATGAGATCCTGGTTAGTTTACTCAAAGAGCAAAGGCTGTATACACTGTTTTGTTTGCAAACTCTTTTCTAAATGCCAAACATCACTTACAACAGATGGGTTTTCTGACTGGATGAATGTACTCAGAGCTCTGGAGAATCATGAAGACAGCATGGAACATAAAAGGGCGGTGTTGTGTTGGATAACAAGAAAGTCAAATAAAAATACTGTGGATCAGCAACTTGAAGAACAGATGACAAAAACCATACAGTACTATTTTCAAGTAATGAAAAGAGTTGTAGCTGTTTTGGGACCCAAAGATGCAGCAAAAGAGAATGCAGTCAGCGACCCATAGCTTGACTGCTTGCGTCAGGGTCAGCGAACCAGAGCTGACCAAGACCCTTCTCCACCTCCACGTGGTGGTCCTGGAAACAGGCTGCATCACTGCAGTCTGGCTGAGAGAGTAGGGATCGAAGAGGGAAGGCAAACCTGGTCCCAAAAATGCCGTGCTGAAGTCGGATGTGTCGGCCGAAAGGCGCAGAAATTGCAGCTCCGGTGTAAACAGACACAACCCAACCAACGTCCTTTTCAGGACGAACGAGGAAGAAGAAGAAGTTATAAAGTTTTTAAGTGAAAGAGGTGTGGCATTTAGAGGTCATGAGGAGAAGTGGGGCTCACCAAATAATTGAAACTTCATGGGGGCCATTGAACTTATTGCAGAATTCGACATATTTTTACATGAACATCTCGAGAAATGTAAAAATGCAAAAGTAAATGCTATCCAAAACCGTCTATGAAGAATTGATAGAAATTATGGGAAAACATGTGCAAGATGAAACTGTGAATCAAATCAACAACCTAGTCACTAAATACTACTCTATTATTGTTGACTCTACGCCTGACCCGACACATGTTGACCACCTGGTAATTGTGGTTCGATACTGCTATAATGGAAAATCCTGTGAGAAATTTTTAACATTTTTACCGATAGAAAACCATTCATCTATGACCTTGTTCAACAAAGTACAACAAGTTCTGGGTAAACATAAGCTATTACTTGAAAATATCCGTGCTCAGTCCTATGACAATGCATCTAACATGAAGGGCTCTGAGAAAGGGCTGCAAGCACTCTTTAAAAACATTAACAGGTACTCAGACTATGTACCATATGCAGCCCATACACTTAACCTTGTTGGAGAAAAGGCAGTGTCTACTGTACCTGAAGTTGTTGACTATTTTGGCATTTTGCAGGAGCTGTATGTTTTCTTTTCTGGATCTCCACGAAGATGGAGGATTTTAAACACACAGGACAATCTGCATTTTTCTCTAAAAAGCTTAAGTGTAACTAGATGGTCTGCACACCATGAAGCAGTCCGGGCAATTAAAAATGGATATATGGGTATTTTACAAACTCTCAAACATATTTTTGAAGACTCAGAAGAGAAACCTGAATGTAAACGAGATGCAAAAAATTTATACAACAAGCTGGTACAGCTAGAATATGCTATTTTAACAGTCGTTTGGGAAGAAGTGCTGGAGCGTTTCAACAAAACAAGTAAGAAACTCCAAACCCCTAATTTTGATGTATTTGAAGGTTATCCTCTGCTTTCATCTTTACTTTTTGATTGTTAAAGAACTCAGAGAAAATTCGGCCGATAGGATTGCACATTATGAATCAGAAGCAAAAGGTTTGTGTGAAGATATCACTTCAAGTTATTCTGATGCTTCCAAACGCATTGTTATAAGGAAATTTTTAGATGGAACACGTGGTATTGCTTCTTTGAGAGGAGCTGACTAATTTAGGATAGAAGTTCTATATGAACTCTATGAATGCTTGATAATCCAGTTACGCAAGAGGATTGACCCATATGAGCAGATTGCGAAAAGGTTCAAGTTCCTCTCAGAATTGGTAAACAATTCTGAAATTGATGAGGACATTATTAAACTTATAATATCGTATTACAAAGATGATATTGACCGTTTGCACCTTAGGAAATCCCAGAACACAGAAGAAAACAAGCCATCTAAAATGCAATGCGCAGAAGTTCTTCAGGTTATTTGTGAGCAACACCTAAATGAAGTGTTCCAAAATATTACTACTGCGCTTAAGCTGTACTTGGCAATGCCCATCACGAGCTGTGAAGCAGAAGGAATTTTTCAAAGCTATCCTTTATAAAAAAAAACAAATTTCGGTCTGTCATGACTGAAGAGAGCTTAAATTCTTTTTGCATATTGTCTCTCTTCTTCTTCTTCTTCTTCTTCTCGTTCGCTGTTGTTTAGAAATGTCTACACAAGAAGTACGGTTCTCTGGATGTATGTTGCTGTGGTTGAAAGTTCTTCAAGACTCCCAAACAGCTGTGTGTGGATGTGCGTCTCTGTGGGCCAATGTTCAGTTCGCAATTGACTAAACATGTGGCAGTCTTGCAGGATATGTTCGGCTGTCTGTGCTGCCTGTCCACACGTACATAGGGGTGATGGGACCAATCTCAGTCTGTATAAGTGACTGTTCAGTCTGTTATGTCCTGTTCTGATACGGATCAGGATCACCTGTTTTGCTCGATCAAGATAATGATAGTTGTCTCTTTGTTGGTCAATTTTCCTGATGGCCTTGATAAGGGTCTTCTTTTCCTGGAATGTGATTGTTTGTTCTTTTTGTTCCTGTGTTGCTCCCTCTTTTGCTAACGTATCTGCTCTCTCATGTCCTGGTATGCCACAGTGTGATGGTATCCACTGTAGCACTACCCTTCTTTTGATATTTACTTCGCATAGGGCTTTATTTTAACTCTGGCAGTTTATCACTGTTGAGGGCTTGCAGAACTGACATTGCATCGGTAAGGAATACAACCTGCTGACATTGGCTTAGTGTGTTATTTATTATTCCTGCAGCAATGATTAAGGCCTGTACTTCAGCAGAGTAGTTTGAACAGAATATTCCAGTAGGTGAACAGGTGGATTGGTTTTCTTTGTCTAGATAGACCACATAAACTCCTGCGCCTCCATTCTTCACTGCTCTGGTTGCAGATCCATCAGTATATACTTGGATCCATGCTTCACTGGGGTATAGTTCTTCAATCATGTCACATGCTGCTATTTTCCTTTGAAGAGTATTTAGCTCTCCCATGGGGCAGGTGGTAGTTATGGAGGTCTTAATGCTGAAATTTTGATGTTGTTCCCATGGGATTGGGAGGAGTGTGGGAGTTATTTCCTTAGTGATGTCTGGTAGTTCATCCTTGTATGTTCTAATTAGTTTTTTGGACCGATGCACAAAACTGCTTCTCTTCAACCTCCCACTGGCTAAATCTCTAAATCTAGTTTTCATTGGATGTGTGGGCATGTTCTTGTACTTTTCTGCTTGGATCAGGGTCTTAGTGTCTCGTCTATATAATAAAGGTGGAATGCCTGTGATTTTTTCCATTTCATTTATTGGTTTAGTCTTCATGGCACCCGTGATCAACCGAAGCGCTTAATTTTGTACCTTATCTAGGGCTTGTAGGTGGGATTTGGCTGCTGTAGACCATGCTGCTGATCCGTACTCTAATATAGGTCTTATTGCACCTGTATACACTTTCTTTAGTGTTGTTTCGTTAGCTCCCCAACTTGATCCAGCTATTTTCCTCAGTATGGCAAGTTTTCTTCTTGCTTTGGCCTCTGTTCTCTCGATGTGGTGCCTCCATGTCATTCTCTTATCTAATGTAATGCCCAAGTACACCGGTTCCTCGTCTGTTTGGACATGTATATTTCCAAGTCGTATCTCTCCTGCTTTGTCTTTGTTGGAGAGCGTGAAAAGTGTTTTTGAGGATTTTGCATACTGTCTCTAGAAAATGACATTGCAAGGAAGCTCTCATATGACAACTGTACGAGAATATGATGCTAGAAAATACAGAAATAAGAGTATTTTGTAAAATGTGCTTCATGTAGTATGTTCTGGTAAGTTTAACTTTACCTTCTGGGCACAAATCTCTTATGGATACACCTTGTCAGCCTTGTTTTTTAACAAATGTATTAAAATATTTTATATTTTCCTCATTGCTAATTTAATCTTATAATTTTCTTGGTATGTCTTCAACGAACTAATTCTGAATGATGGAGGCAATCATTAAAATAGTTAAGATTTAAAAAATCACATTTACCAAGGTGGATAGTGGTTTAGTGACCAGAACATATGCCTTCCAAGCAAATGTTCTGCATTCAACTCCCAGCAGAGTTGTTTTTTTTTTTTTGTTGAAAATTCATTCATTTGACTTCAGTTTGTAAATGTGTGTTGTTGTGGATCTACTATAAAGCTTGAACTTCAGGTCCTCCAAGTCCACTTATCTCTATAATACATTTCTTTCCCATCCTTGTTTTTATTATAAAAGGGGCCCCTCCAAGAGTTCAAGCTTCAGGGCCCCCAAAATGTAGATCCGCCACTGGATGTAGGTCCTATAATTTGTCTCAAGCTGCCATTTATCTTTCTGTCTCTCCTGGTAACATTAATCGTTGAGCGGCATTGTAAGTGTGGCAGCGCTGGTTAACAGTTGGTTGGTGCACACAGCTTTGTCTACCCAGGATCTTTTGCCTCAAGCGTTGGTGATTGACTTCTCCGTATGTTCGCCGTTTATATACAACACACATTTAGTGACCACATAATATCTCGTAGCAACTCTGGTACAAACATGGGAACGCCGCATTCAAATGGAACAAATGTTTATTTACACTATGTATAACAAATGTCGTCGGTGACCCCTCCAACAATCTGGGTCCATCCGACTCTCCTCTCTTGAACACTATTATCTTCCATACACCCATGTAATTCAGAATTTCCCTGTCTTATGCATATTATCCCTTTGAGGAAAGTACAGGTATATTATTGGAATGCGCTCAGGTTATTAAGATAGTTATATGGGACTGCCTCCGGGGAATGTAACTTTTCCTAATTATGGTGGCCGCTATCTTGGCACACTTATCCACCATCGAACTGTCATAACTACTCTACGTACCCTTCCTTTAGAAATAAACCTTCACCGCCCCTTCCTCCTTGTACTATTGTCGGAACTCGTCAGCCTACCTATATAAAAGAAGGTAAAGGAACCCGTTATACGCCAATTGAGGCATATTGGGAATATGGTGTTAGGCCCATATTATCTTGACCGTCGGCACACTAGGGGTGATGTGGTCGGCATCACGCCGGCCGCCTTAACCTTCCCACAGCCTACCTATATATTGAGGCTTATGTCTACACAACCCGGACTCGGGATATCTAAGAGACGATACATAGGCTCCTTTAACTAGTGGTCGCCTTCAATATAGCTGCACTGCTTCTGTTTCGACGTCTCTCACGCTTCTGCCTGATGCTGAGAAAAACCATGCCTAACCTCTTTCTGTTTTGACCCTTCCTATGCACATCATTTCCGTACATCCCTTTTTTCTACCTCGTCTATACCACTCATGTTAGACTTCTCATTCTTCTTTCCCTTACTGCCACAGAAGATACAGTTTTCATGCTTGTGCCAGGTGTTGTGATTTGGCTAGGGTTATTTCAGATTTCTCTAGAATCTCTTCCACATTATCCTCTCAAACACCCAGGGCCGGATTAAGCCAAGAAAGGCCTCTAGGCCTTTAAGGGTTTGGGCCCACCTTCATGTAACAGGCAATAATTTTAATATTTTTTTTTTAAAAACCCCTTTGCATGGTGATGTTATCTTCTTCTTTCTTCTTTGATCCTTAACCGCCGACCGTCAAAGCAGTCAGTGGCCATCACGCCTAGTGGCATCTTGTAGGGCAACAACAAATTGACTCCACTTTGCTCGGTCAGTGGCCATCCTTCGTACAGTGCCCGAACTGTGGTTCATTCTTTGCATCTCAGCCTCCACAGTCCTCCGCCAGGTTGTTTTTGGTTGGCCTCTCTTTCGTTTTCCTTCAGGGGTCCAAAGCATAGCTGTTCTTGTGATGGCATCGGGGTCTCTTCTGAGGACATGGCCAACCCAGTTCCAGCGTCTGCCAGCTATGATGGTGTGCATGTCCTCTTGCTTGCTCCGAGTAAGCAGATCTTGGTTGGTGATGGTATTCGGCCAAAAGATTCGGTGAATTTTTCTTAGGCATGTTGTGTGAAAAGAGGACAATTTCGACATTTCCTTCTCTATAACTCTCCAGCATTCCGCACCATAGAGAAGCACAGAAAGCACACAGCTCTGATATAATCTTAATTTTGTGCTTGTGCTGTATTGAGAGGACTTCCAGATGTTGTTTAGACTAAAAAAGGCTGTTCTTGCCTTATTCATTCTGATGTTGATGTCTTTGCCTGCCCCGCCGTCTGGTGTTACTAAGCATCCTAGGTATGTGAAGGTGTCTGTCTGTACCAGTTGCTGATTCCTTACTGATATGGGCTCAGGGTTGCTCACATCGATGTTATATTCTAGTATTATTAATAGACTGGTATGTTTGCATTGTTTACCTCTTTTATTAGTAATTTTGTTGTTGTTGTTAATGTTCATTAGTATTATTTTTTTATTATTAAGGTAAACACCATAAACACATTTTGGTACTTGTGTGATATTTCACCGCTAAAATAAAATTTTCCAAATTTATTACCAAAACTGAGAACCGTACTTTTTCTTGACTGGAAAAGGTTGATTTCACATAGTGATTTGGGAGGGCAAGTTCGTCGTGCATTCATAGTTGACACGCTTACGACAGACCCGCCCTCCACCCCCCGGTATTTTAAGTTTATAAGCAATAAAACGGTATTGAATTGGGACCTAAGATGCGTCAACAGTGATCCACTACCGCGATAAGTTACCGGGTTTCTGGTTCAAAGCTTGGTAGAGTCTAACCAGCTGTAAATGGGTACCTGACTCTGATCTTGAGTTAGAGAAGGCAACAGCAACGAGGACGGGAACAGGTGTCACGCATCAGTCTAACCAGCTGTAAATGGGTACCTGACTCTGATCTTGAGTTAGAGAAGGCAACAGCAACGAGGACGGGAACAGGTGTCACGCATCAGTCTAACCAGCTGTAAATGGGTACCTGACTCTGATAGGGACTGGCCTCCTCTGTAAATTATGCAGCTACGAACGAACATGTGTATGTCCTGATATGTGCCACGCTTCAGCGATCCTTGGTGATCTGTTCCCCTCACGGTCCTTTTCAGGGCCCACAAAAACCACAAAACTGCACCTACCACGATCCTTTTCAGGGCCCACAAAACTGCACCACGGTCCTGTTTAGGGCCCACAAAACCAACAAAACTGTACCCTGGCAAGAAATCCTTTATTTGTTTTCACCGCTGGGTGTGGAGGGCTGGGTGGAGAGAGCTGGGTGGGAAGTTGGTCCCCCTCCCTCACTATGCACTGATCCTTGTCAAATATTTACCTAATCAGAGCCGGATTAACGTAGTAGCAAAAGTAGCATTTGCTACGAGTCCCGCGCTTTTAGGGCCCCGCGCCAATAAATAAGTACATCATTTTTTGGTCATCTTCTAATACGAGCGTTAAACCAATGATCTTGTGATGTATGCCATCTTTAGCGCCTTTTCATTTGATGTCACGAAATTGTGAGAGAAAGAGCATAACAGGGTGACTTAGTGTGACTCTTTATTACTTTTATCTTAACTGTTTGCGGACAGAAGCAGTCATTTTCTTTGGATTTGTTGAAACCTGTACACCTTCTTTTCTGCTTCTACCTACCGGTGGGGTCTCCTTTCTACTGCATTATGTGCTGGCGGTAGTCATAATAAGTCCCATTTGCCCTTTGTGAAATGGTCCGCTTGGGCAGATGCGACAAAAGCACTTTTACACAGCTTTTCTGCATTAAAACAAGTCTTGGATGTGTGGCAGCGAGGGAACGATTTACAATCAAAGGGAATGAATAAGGAGAATTAGAAGTGGGACGGTTCAGATAGAGTACAGGAAGGGGATGCGCGGACAATGTTGCGCATGACAGAGGTGAACGGTGATTTAGGAAATCACGCTTTTCTCAGGGGCAGTCTAGAACCGTGAGTCGGAGAGGGAAGCCGCATATACGCGGGCAGCCATGATAATGGCAGTATTCAAGTAGTTTATAGGATGAATATTTCACGGACAAGAGGTAGTTTTGGGTAATGATTAACCCGATATATTAAGTAGTGGGAATTCTTGTCTAGAAGGAGAAACGGTGTGAGTTAGTTATTATTCGGAAAGGAGAAGGTACGTTGGGTGAACTTTATTTCATTTAGACAGTAGTCCTGTTCCTCAGTGATAAAAGGTAAAACAACATCCCCGGAGAGGCCCGGTCTACCAATAGATAACCTAAACACTGAGATGATAGATAACAATAGACATAAGAAACTATAAGGAAGAAACAACAGAACTAGAGACTATAGCACCTGCATGATCACTGATGGTTAAAAGGTCAGAAGGTGTAGATTCGATACTGAGCGAGAGAGAGTGAGGAAAGAATGAACTTACATATTATATATTCTATGATGGACAAAATGTGGAGGTCAGAGCAGACAGCAATGATCTTCTCATATGTAAAATAAACAGTATTCACATTACCATTGCGTTATCACATCACGTGCTGTGTGTGTGTGTGTGTGACTGTTGTGGTTAAACAGCAAGTCAATGCTAACCACAGAGGTAAGCGAACCTGGGCAGACATTGTCATATATGTTTCATAATACAACCACGGGCTGTCACAGATGATATTTCAGATAACAATGATCAGAAGGCAGAGTGTCGTCAACAGGCTAGTTGTCTACTTTCAACCATGATGAAGTTAGAAACAGGAATAATGATCATACTGTGGGATCAAGTATTACACCGTTTTCAAATGAACAGTGCTTCTTTGCAATCTTCTGACCAAGATTTGAATACGGCTTGTGCACTCTATGAATCCCTGCGGGGGTATATTCAAGCTATGCGGTCTACTTTTGCAGACATAGAGCAAAAGGCCAAGGATGTGACTGAGTGTGAACATTATCAAGAACAAACTAGAAGGAAACACAAACGAAATCGAGAGTATGATGATTTCAGTGGTTCCAGCACAATTGATGAATCTCAAACGCCTTTTCAGCAGTTTAAAAGCTGAAATAAGTTGTCCTTATTGATAGCTTGCTACCTTGTCAAAACGCCAGAAAGCTTATCAAAAGTTGAATGATGTATTTGGATTCCTTCGTCAGTCACAGTTGTTTACAAAATACATAGAGAAACATTATCCACGCAACACCTGGACCCATGCATACACAGATGGATCAGAAACAAATGCAACAGAAAATGGAGGTGGGGGCGTCTTTCTGACCTTAAGCACGGGTGCAGAAAAAATGCTGTCAGTGGCGACAGGACGATTCTCCAACAACTTCAGAGCAGAGGCAGAGGCCCTGAAAACTGTAGCAGAGGTTATATTGACAGAAGAAAGCGCAGAGAGAAGGGTTGCTTTCTTTTCTGATGCACAGTCAGTAATTGCGGCATTGAAAAGCCAAAATAATACAGACCTGGATGATCTCAGAGTAGTGCTATAACCAGCTCCCCTCCTGGCTGCCTTTACCTTTCAGAGCAGAGTCAGGTATCCATCCACTTACAGCTGGGTAGATTGTAGCGTGACGCCACCATGTCTCCAGCCCACTACCTTTGTCGCGAGAAGCCTGCGCTGAAACCACGGACGCCCTCATAAATGGTTGCTTGTCTAAAATAGAAGGATTGTAGTGGTATGACAAGATCACTAATGTGCAACTGATGACACGAACCAGGCAAGTGCCAGAAGAACGAGACATGAGAAGAAGACGCTGAAGAT
Source organism: Oreohelix idahoensis (assembly GCA_024509875.1). Taxonomy (NCBI): domain Eukaryota; kingdom Metazoa; phylum Mollusca; class Gastropoda; order Stylommatophora; family Oreohelicidae; genus Oreohelix; species Oreohelix idahoensis. The sequence continues at coordinate 305,324 of JAMPIV010005705.1, read as the reverse complement.
GGATAGGATGCACACTGAGCAAACTTGCTTATAGCTTTACCAGGCAGTCCTTGGTCTGGAACCCCCAGGGTAAGAGAGGCAGAGGAAGACCAAGGAATACACGGAGAAGAGAACTGATGACAGACAAGAAGAGGATGAAGAAATTATGGAACGACCTTGAGCTGATGGCACAGGACAGGAAGACTTGGTATAAAGCAAATGCTCCTTAGGGACTTGAAAGCTGATGATGATGATGATGACTAGGTTGAACGGGACGCGCCCCGCCAAGACGAGGCAAAAATTTTACATTAAAAAAAATAAATACATAATAATAATAATAATAGCCCCTTCAGTCATAACTACTAACCCACAACCCCTACCTGTTAAATGGACTAATCCCGCGCAGGCGGAAAAAAAAGAAAAAATTGTAAGGAAAGAGTACGGTTATCAGTTTTGGTAATAAATTTGGAAAATTTTATTTTAGCGGTGAAATATCACACAAGTACCCACATGTTATTTAAAAGTCTATGAATTTTTTTTTTTAACTTATGCACGTGCCGCCAAGAGCTCCGGGCCCCTAGGCTTCAACCTACTTAGCCTAATGGATAATCCGCGCCTGCATACATCCTCTTCTCTATAGCCAGATCGGCTACTGATGAAAGTTTCTTAAGTTGTCTTATTGTATTGCATGCCTACGAGATGTCCGTATATGTATGGTTTTTTTTCTGTCTGCGTAGCTGATACATATGTTCTTCGCACCGACGTATCAAAGGTTTGTTATCGACTCTAATTTTTTATATCTTTATACATTAAGCAGCATGCGTATTAAACATCAACTTTAATTTTTTTAAATACAAATAAATCAAGAAACAATTTTGTAAACAATATTTCTGCTCCGTTTATTTAACTTAACAAATCATGGGAGAACATGTGACTTCACCTTAGGTGGTAAGACATCATTGAAGAATATATAATAGTACACACCAAATTTGCCATTCTGAGGGCAACATTGCAATTTGAGAACTAAATACACTACTGTCCATGAAAAACACGACTTTATGTACATTTTAATGCAGAAAACGTTATAGAAGTGCGATCGCTAAATACGCGATGGTTACGTCACAGAGGCAAACGCATAATTTGGGATTGGCGTAAATTGAGATAATTTACTCCATAGAAATTTCGCACGTTTAGAGGGATGGTTCTGTAAAGTAGTGATAGTAGCCCACGTCAGTAATAACTGACTATGGTAATGCGCCCCTGGTTGAAGTAACAAGAAGAGACATGGTCCGCAAACAGACGATACGTCAAGGCCTAAAATCCCACCCCCTGCAGACCCAAGTAGAACAGTCCCAACTAAGATGGTTTGGCCATGTCTGCAGAATGGGAGAAGATCGGCTACCACGACAATCACGGGAAACAAAGAGCCAGGGATCCAGACCCCCAGGACGACCCAGAGTCCGCTGGGAGGACAACATTAGACAATCTTTGAAGGACCGAGGACTAGAATGGAACCAGGCCAGGAGGAAGACAGCCGATAGGATAGTCTGGCGCTCTCTCTTCCAAACCTCTACACCTCACGGTAGAAGGGGAACGACTAAGAAAGTAAGTAAGGTAATGCGCCCCTGAGGTGATAGTCTTCAGGTGCTTGTTTTTCTGATGCTCCTAACGGCGCGTTCTTTTCTCTTCTGCTTGTTGTGAGAGAGCGTCCTATTGGCAGAGTGGGTAGAGCGCTGGTCTGTCGCGGTAAAGGTGCCGGGTTCGAATCACGGTCCTGAAGCGCTCCAGTCTACCCAGCTGTAAATGGGTACCTGACTCTGTTCTTTGAGTTAGGGAAGGAAAGGGCAGCGATGACGGGAACTGGTCACCCCAATTCACGATGCTGGACTTAGTATGGTCAAGTCTCTAACACTTCACTTCCCTACTGCGGTATCTGCTATGGACCACTACCTTTGCCTTTTTTCTTGTGAGAGCTTCTTTTCGCAAAATCTGAGGTGCTGCCGTAGGGAGCATCACCACTTTGTGCAATCAGCAGCTTCATCCTTTCTTGTTGCTGAATTTACGTAGAGTCTCATCATCATTATTATCCTTCGCGCTTCTTACGGAACATGAAGCCACAACTGCAGTTGTCCTCCTGTTATTAGGAATTCGTGTAAACTGCGTAACTTGAGGTCGCGTAGATTGCGGTCGCACTGTATACTTAACAAAAACAAATATACGAGCTAAAACTAGCAAATCAGCAAGCAAAAAATAGGGAATTGATAGAAACTGCATTTCACGAGGTTTCTTAGAGAAAAACAAAAGATGTTTTTCTCTGTTTCTGGAGCACCCTATCGTGTCTTCGACCTCTCGTCTCATATTCTTGAACTATTACTCTCTGCAGCTTCCAGTAATCCGGTTGACTTAGAACAGGGCTTCTTAACTTTGTATGTATTATGGACCCTCTGATTGTCCGGTTTAGGCTACGGAACCCTTCATTAAAAAAATAATGTACATAAACACATACTGAAAAATTGTACATACAAATAAAATATTTTATTACAAAGAAAAATCGTTAAGCTTACATACAGTTATTCTGACATTCAAAAACAATTTGTAAAAAAGAGAGTATATTTCTATAAATGCAACAATCTATGATAATTCATTCATTCATTCAGTCATTCATTCAATCACTACTGTTCAGATTCCGAAGAAGCATAGGCCTTCAAAATACAAATGCTTAGTCTTCCTGTCACGTGCCATCAGCTCAAGTTTTTTCCACGTCTTCCTGTCACGTGCCATCAGCTCAAGTTCTTTTCACGTCTTCCTGTCACGTGCCATCAGCTCAAGTTTTTCCCACGTCTTCCTGTCACGTGCCATCAGCTCAAGTTCTTTCCACGTCTTCCTGTCACGTGCCATCAGCTCAAGTTCTTTCCACGTCTTCCTGTCATGTGCCATCAGCTCAAGTTTTTTCCACGTCTTCCTCTCACGTGCCATCAGCTCAAGTTCTTTCCACGTCTTCCTGTCACGTGCCATCAGCTCAAGTTCTTTCCACGTCTTCCTGTCACGTGCTATCAGCTCAAGTTCTGTCCACGTCTTCCTGTCACGTGTCATCAGCTCAAGTTATTTCCACGTCTTCCTCTCACGTGCCATCTGCTCAGGTTCTTTCCACGTCTTCCTGTCACGTGCCATCAGCTCAAGTTCTTTCCACGTCTTCCTGTCACGTGCCATCAGCTCAAGTTCTTTCCACGTCTTCCTGTCACGTGCCATCAGCTCAAGTTCTTTCCACGTCTTCCTGTCACGTGCCATCAGCTCAAGTTCTTTCCACGTCTTCCTGTCACGTGCCATCAGCTCAAGTTCTTTCCACGTCTTCCTGTCACGTGCCATCAGCTCAAGCTCTTTCCACGTCTTCCTCATCATTTACACTTCTGTCACCAGTTATCTTCTCTATGTGTTTTGTCTGGTCTACCTCTGCCTCTCTTTCCTTGAATATTCCAGAACAAGTACTGCCTTGTAATGCTATCAACAGGCTTCCTCAATGTGTCTTCTATTCAGTGCCAGCGTCTTCTTCTCATTTCATGTTCCACTGGCACTTATCTGGTGGTTGCCACCAGTTCCACATTGGTGATAATTCCTAGAATAACAATATGTTGATGAAAGTAAAATTCAAATTTTATGTTACGAACATGAACCTCTTAGAATCCATTCAAGGATCCGGAAGGGGTGTGTCGACCATAAGTTAAGAATCCCTGACTAAGAGGTTTGTCCCTAACAACATTTCCTTTACTCTTGTCACGACTCTAAAACTTACTGACTTCGCTTTTCTCTAAAGCTCGTTGTATTACCATTTTTCTAATATTGTATTATTTCTTTAAAACTCTTTGTTATGTCATGTCTATAACACTCAATGTCTCATCATTCCATTAACACTCAGTGTCTTATCACTTCTCTACCACTCAATGTCTTATCACTTCTATAACACTCAATGTCTCATCATTCCGATTATACTCAATGTCTTATCATTTCTCTAAAACTCTTTGCCATGTCAGGTCTCTAAATCTCAGTGTCTTTATTCCACTATTCTATTGTTTTCCTTTCGTGCGGGGTCATATTTTGTCTCCTTCCTTTATTCAATTTTCGTTTAATAATTTGTCATCATTTCTCTATCATTCGTTATCTTGTCCTGTCTCAAACACTCACCGTTTTGCCTTGTCTCAAACACTCAATGTCCTGTCTCAAACACTCAATGTCTTGTCCTGTCTCAAACATTCAATGTTTTGTCCAGTCTCAAACACTCGATGTCTCGTCCTGTCTCAAACACTCACCGTTTTGCCCTGTCTCAAACACTCAATGTCCTGTCTCAAACACTCAATGTTTTGTCCTGTCTCAGACACTCAATGTCTTGTCCTGTCTCAAACACTCAATGTCCTGTCTCAAACACTCAATATTTTGTCCTGTCTCAAACACTCAATGTTTTGTCCTGTCTCAAACACTCAACGTTTTGCCATGTCTCGAACACTCAATGTTTTGTCCTGTCTCAAACACTCAACGTTTTGACCTGTCTCAAACACTCAATATTTTGTCCTGTCTCAAACACTCAACGTTTTGACCTGTCTCAAACACTCAATGTCCTGTCTCAAACACTCAATGTTTTGTCCTGTCTCAAACACTCAATGTTTTGTCCTGTCTCAAACACTCAACGTTTTGTCCTGTCTCAAACACTCAATGTTTTGTCCTGTCTCAAACACTCAACGTGTTGACCTGTCTCAAACACTCAACGTTTTGACCTGTCTCAAACACTCAATATTTTGTCCTGTCTCAAACACTCAACGTTTTGACCTGTCTCAAACACTCAATGTCCTGTCTCAAACACTCAATATTTTGACCTGTCTCAAACACTCAACGTTTTGACCTGTCTCAAACACTCAATGTCCTGTCTCAATCACTCAATGTCCTGTCTCAAACACTCAATGTCCTGTCTCAAACACTCAACGTTTTGCCACGTCTCAAACACTCAATGTTTTGTCCTGTCTCAAACACTCAACGTGTTGACCTGTCTCAAACATTCAACGTTTGGACCTGTCTCAAACACTCAATATTTTGTCCTGTCTCAAACACTCAACGTTTTGACCTGTCTCAAACACTCAATATTTTGTCCTGTCTCAAACACTCAATGTTTTGACCTGTCTCAAACACTCAATGTCTCGTCATGCCTTTATTTCTTTATTTGAATTTATTTCATTCTCTTTATTTGATTTTCTTTATTTCTTGCTTGATAATTTATTTACCCCCCTTTGTCTGATCTAAAAATTTGTTTTCCTGTAATTTCTCGATCGTACTATATATAATTATATTCAATTTAATTATTTTACTTGTTCTTCTATTCCTACGTTGCTTCGTTTCTTCCATTCTTTCCTCTTGTCTGTTTGCATCTCTGGCTGCCTAAATGACCTGTCTTTCTTTGTATTCCATAATTCTGTCTTGTTTCTTGCACTAATTAATGAAAAACATTACAGACGACATTCTGCTAATGTTGTATCTTTTCTCTTCGTGATCATCATCATATTTTTCTTATCGTATTCCTTCCAACATGATTTAAAAACACAATGTTTGTAAATAACAGTACATAAGATGATTTACGAATAAATGCATGGTAGCAATCGATCAAATTACTGAAAAATAGTTTATAATATAGTACGGTAACGTAAAAATACAATTAAAGAAGTAATGGGGTTGTCCACATATGACGTCAAACAACTTCTGCCGTTTTTAACGCCCGGTCTTATCCCCCGCCCCCTCCCCAGACATATTTCGTCACAAAAACCGAGACTATTTGGTTTTAAGGATTATCTTCATTGCGCACGGACATCAGTGCCTCGATCTCCTCCCTTAGGTCACACAAGGAGGATCTCAGCACAGTGCTCATGAGGTTACAAAATCGATTTTGTTCGGACGTCATTTATGAAAAAAAGCAATCCTCACTTATATCTTTGGGTGACGTCACAAATTCTTCAAAACCACCCTCCCCTCAACGTCACACTTCGGCACATCTTTCTGAACCTCCTTACCCCTCCCTGCGTGACGTCAGATGCAGAAAACCCCCAAAAGATTCACCAAATTTACAAACAACATTTTACAGATATTTAGCTCAGTAAGTTTGATTCTTGGAGAATTCAGAAAACATAATTCTTAAGGAATGTTCCAATTTCCTCATTAACTTTTTCCGTGTTCCTGTTGGTACAACTTCTCTTGTCCGCTTTTGTAATATCCAAACATCTGAAGTCTTCCAAGAAATCAAAACATAAATAATCTTATATCATTGGAAGAATAAAACAAGGGAGTCAACTGCTTATATTCCTTCTAATAACAGTGACTTATTTCCCATGTGTAGTCACAGTGAAATAAATGTTTAGTAATCTCCCTTTACATACATTTTTGGTTGGTTGGTTGGTATCAAAAAAAAGTTATACATGAATTTATTTATTCAATAACATAGTACATCCGTAACGAACACTCCAGTCATACTTGATGTCCAAAACGTTTTTTATAACAAATACATTTTAAAAGGAACAAAGAAAAGTATTTCCTCGCTCTGAACAAGTCCGAAAATATTTAGTTTCCAACAGGTCTGGTATCGCAGTAAGAAGGGCCTCCTCCAGCGAAGCGCCACTGGGACCAATACAATAAATCAATCGTAAGGGAGAACTATTTTCTCCTTCCATACCATTTTCTCTCTCTGTTATTCGGCTTTTGTCTTCATTGTAAAAACGGAGACAGCAAATTAAAAAAAAAAAAAAATTAAAAAAAAACCCGAATGACCTTTTCCACCCCCACCCTCATTTTTACGAAGCACACAAAGCCACCACTTTATCTCGCGCTTGTGCATGTCTGCATTGCGTCTCCTTAAATATTAGTTTGCCAATAACAAAGCGCAATGTGAGAAATTTGTCACTACTATATATATATGGACTAATGGACAATTAGTAAACAAGCGGGGAAGGCACTAGAGGCCACAGAGATGTGGTTTTACAGAAAAATGTTAAAAATACCATGGACAGCCAAAAGGAGTAATGAGGATGTCCTGAAAGAGGCCAATGCGCAAAGAAAACTTATTTCACAAGTTTGAAACAAGCAATTCCCCCCCCCCCCCCTTTTTTTTGGGGGGGGGGGGTGTCCGGTGGGCATGTTATGAGAAGAGGAAAACTGGAATATATCGTAACGACAGATAAGAGTGAAGGAAAAAGAGATAAGGGAAGACAAAGAGAGCAAATACTGGACAGTTTGACATCGTGGCATGGAAAGAAGTCAACAGCAGAATTGATAAATTGTACTGGAGGAGACAGGAAGTTGTGGAAAGATTTGATCGCCTACGCCACTAGGCAAGGTACTTGAAGAAGAAGAAGGAGAAAATCGGACATGAACTAAACACAACAAATAAAAATAGAAAACTCCACAGTGTGCCCATCCTAAAACTTGCTAACTAGGAAATGGGGAAATTCTATCAACATATCAACAGAACTGCTATTGACAGTATGGCAACACTGCCGTTAAACACACTTTTATTGCCAAAGATAATTTAAAATTATGGGTCACTGCCGAGGGAATTACAGAAGATTGTCAATAATATGATTTCTTGTCAATAACAGGGTTAATGTCAATAACAGGGTTAATGTCAATAACAGGGTTAATGTCAATGACAGGGTTAATGTCAATAACATGGTTAATGTCAATAACAAGCGTGTCGTTTTCGTCATTAACTGATTCAATAGTTACTTGTTGCTTCTTAGCCATCAATGTTTGTTGTTGTTGTTGTAGTCAGTAGGAACATTTCCAGGTGATCTGTTGCTCTGTGAATAACACGACCTTTTGGCAACTTGTCATTATTTCAGTTCCAGGATTTGGAGAAAATTCTCTTAATTGTATTTTATTTTTATGTATGTTTTTAATTTTATTTAACTGATTATTTTTTATCAACTTCAGTTTTTCCTAGAGAGTCATCCCTGATTTTGTATGTTCCGTAGGAGATATCAACTAAGCGAGAAATTATTATGTTTTAAACAAGTCCTTTATAGTCTATCAGTATGATGTTCTTAAGCTTGGACAAAACTGTTGCATTGTATGGGTTTGAACTTTCTTTTCATGTGTTCTACAATTCTGTTCCAGCAGTGTTCTAACAGTCCTTTCAGGATTAGCCCTTGTCAGGGCTACATCACGCTAGCTTCTAGTAGTCCTTGCCATACCTTAGTATCTATCAACGCTGCACTACAGTTCAGGCGCATAGTTATTCTTTTTTTGGACTGGCAGCTGCACTCCAATGTAACCGAAGGACTATCGTCCTGCTAACTATGGTTGAAAGCGGCGTGCTACGCCACAAGAGGACAAACGCCTCAATGAAAAACAAAGTACAAAAAAGATGTTCAATATCATCACAAATTTGATGTATTGTAATCACCAGCGGAAAAACCATCATTTCTTGGTTGTGGTACATCCAAGTCCTTATCGTAAAGTTTAGGAGATCCCCCAGGTTGAATAATAAAGCTACTTAAATTGCTGAAGTGATTTGAGGGGAAGGAAGTTGGATGTGACATTGAACTATCAAAGGATTGACCAATTGTGTTGGAAGTCTGCAAAGCAGAAGGAAAAGAGGCGGGGGCAGATGGAAGTCTTAGAATTGGTCTATGCGGAAGTTGATTCACCTTAGGGAAACTATTTTTTGTGGGTGTCTTCCCGAAGGGCGTTGCCTCAGTGGTGACGTGTGTCATACGAAGCGTTAAAGGCGACTGTTGTTTGGAGTCTGCATACGTGGTACACGTCTGATTAACTGCAGGGTCAGCTCTGCTGTTTGGCGGAGAAGGCGTAGAGTTATCTAAACATGATAAACTAGTGTCAGACTCCAAGCTCCTCTGCTCATTCAGTGTTGAAAGCGTTTTACCAATAAGATGAGGTGCACCAACTGGAGCAATCGGAGACTGTTGTTGCTGCTGTTGATGATGAAGCCCCCTCAGACAAGAACTGGAGTTTGAGTCACTAAAAATACAGCTTTCATCAGTGCTTGGAAATGAACCCGCTGAAACCGGGGAGCCGCCATGACTGAGTGATTCATTTTCTCGCTTCTGATCCCCTGTCAGGGGATTTATATCGCTTAGAGAAATCAGATTGTCACTACATTCATCTCTATGTATTTCTGATATAGTTGTAGAAGATATTTCTTCAGGGCTTGTAGTATGCGTAAATTGAGACGAGTGTAGAAATGATGCGGGAGGTAAGCTGGAAGAAAAGTTTGCCGCTGACTGCGCGCGAGAAGGCGGATCGTGCAGTGACAACCCCCTGTACGTTACGCGCTTTTTGATTCGTTGACTTAGATCCGATAGATTTCTTTGAATGACAGGTTTCATTCCGTGCTGCCGCCCATCCGATGATGTACCAAATCCTAGACCAGTAGGCGTTGCCGGTTCGCTGGTGAACTGTTTGTCAATCAAAATAGGGCGGGGTTTAAACTGGGAAGAAGGTGCTGAAGGGGGTGGAGGATGAGAAGAACCGCCTTGTGTACCACTGCCGTAAGTCTGTTGTAGTTGCTGCATTATAAGTTTACGATCTTCTTGGTACATGTCAACAAGTAGATCAAGTTTCGATTCTATGTCTTCAACCTGATGTATAAAACAAAAGAACACAGAAAGTTGGTTAATTGAATTTCAATCACGTGCTCATAAGTCTACATTGAACGACAACACGTGAGGGGGACAAATGACATCTAGAATCGTATGTATATTATAGGAAACTCTATAAAAGTGTATTACAAGAGGATGCAATCTGATCATTATAAGTTGTTTCCCAAGTCGGACAAGTGTTTTGGCCCTTTAATCTGCTTTACACTCCAAAGGGGGGGGGGGAGGGGGGGGGGGGGGGGAGCCCACTTGGGTCATGACTCCAGAGTGTCACCTCCTATTGTGCTTTCCAGCTTACGCTAGAAATTCAATCCACTCCACCTTGGTTGCGACTTTCACATTCACTCCTTGTCTTATCCATGCTTTCATCTTGAGACAGTTGTGAAACTTTGAAAGTAACATTTATGCTATATATTAATTCTTCTCTCTTCTTTGATCCAAAGCCGCCGACCGTCAAAGCAGTCAGTGGCCATCACGCCTGGTGGCGTCTTGTAGGGAAGCAACAAATTGATTCCACTTTGTTCGGTCGGCGGCCATCCTTCGTACAGTGCCCAACTCCGTTTCATTCTTTGCATCTCGGCTTCCACAGTTCTCCTCCAGGTTGTTTTTGGTCGGCCTCTCTTTCGCTTTCCTTCGGGGGTCCATAGCATAGCTGTTCTTGTAATGGTATCAGGGTCCCTTCTGAGAACGTGGCCAACCCAACACCAGCGTCTGCCAGCTATGATCGTGTGCATGTCCTCCTGGCTACTCCGAATAAGCAGTTCTTGGTTGCTGATGGTATTCGGCCAAAAGATTCGGAGAATTTTCCTTAGGCAGACTGTGTCGAAGGAGGAAAGTTTCGACAACATATAAATAATTCGATAATATATAAATTACTGTCCTAAATTTCATAGCCTGTTGCGGTTGCGCCACAGCCAACACGACGCCCTCTCTGCAGTCTCACCGAGCCTCTTAAGTGCCCTTGTTCTTGACTGTCCGTTCACATCCAGTAGTTTCAGTAGGTCGTACATTGAGGCAGCCACTAGACCTCTTGTACCGAACTCTACAGCTATGACTTTTGCTGTGAACCTGTCATCTCTCAAGTCCGTGACCAGATCATTATACGTGGCTAATTTGAACTACGTGTTGCTTGTCTAATAAGATATAGTGAATAAGAAATATCCACATCTCTTGTCTTTGTTTTTATGTTTATGGCTGTAGCTGGCTGAAAAAGCTAATGCTGAACCGTCCTGAATTTCTGGTTCACTTGTAAAACTTGGTTCCAACATCATGTTTAATTTTTTATTTTTAATATCTAATGAAGAAAATGTTGTTTGTGGAAATTCATGCATTCATCTATCAACTCCCCCAAGGAGCTTAGGTCTTTAAAAACGTAATAGTATATCTTCATTACCGTGCAATCTTCTTAGGAAGGATCCCGTTACACACCCATTGAAGCATATTTGGAATATGGTGTTAGGCCCATATTTTCTTGACCACCGGGTGATGTGGTCAGAATCACGTCAGCCGCCTTTGCTCTGGTACCCAATTCATGAGACTGGGTCGACCCCGGAGCCGTTTGCGGTCTAAAAAAAATTCCACCTCAACTGGGGATCGAACCATGGACCACGTAGTTAGGAAGCCAGTGCACTAACCACAATGCTACCGCGGCTCCGCCATCTTCTTAAGGTCGTTCCATGCCTTCTTTATTCCTTCCATTTTCGTTTTCATTTCTCTGCTCAATGTACTTCCTTCTTCCTTTCTTACCCTGTGGATTTCAAAAGAAGGACTGCCTTGTAATGCTATCAACGTGTTTCCTAGAAATGTGTCCCAGCCATTGTCATCGTCTGCTTCTCAACTGTTTGAGAGAAGGTCTTCTTCCCTTTTGACGGCTGAATTGCATAATCTTAATTACCTGCTGTGAAAATATTGTACATATTCATTGCAGTTTTGTTGTTGTTGACTTGACGTTTCTATACCATGCAGCATCCGTCCATGCCTCACCCTCATTAATGACCATTTACAAGAATGCTTGATAAGTTACTGTGTTACTATTCTTTGCTGTCTCTTCAGGTCTCGGTAACACGCCGATGGTATGTGGATATTTGACCAAAACAATCAAGCTGTCGCGAGGTGTCATAGGAGTATGCAGCTTGACGTAATTGCAAAGTAACTATCTTGAAATCCGCATAATTACAAGTTTGCTTTATTGTTATCAACTTGCTGGTTTATATGAACTCGTATGTTCCCAGATATGAATAAGGGATATATGGATAAGGGAGATATACTGAGAGCAATTAATGATCGTCTGTTAGAGAATGACACTGCAATAGATGAATCATCAAGGTTAAGACTGTTGGAATTTGGCATCAAACGTAAGGCTAATAGAGGTGGACGTATCAGAGGATGCACCCGTCGTGTTTAGAACCAGCGAGCTACAGGAACAGTTAGCATTCACTCTTCGACATATTCTGATGGAGACTGAGCACTTATGGGTTTGCCCGGAGTGCAATGATGTCAATTCTGTATAACAATAACATTATTCCCAATGTTATTTCCTTTTATGACAGCTGCTTAGTTATATTGAGTTGTCGGAATGTGTAATTGCCGGCTCTCTTTATACTGCCTGAGATAGCTTGCGTTAGCGACAGCTCTGCATAGACTTGCTTTCCAAGCTTCCTAAAGGAAGAAAAAGGAGAAAGATAGTTTCATAGCAGAAACTGCCGTAACGGAGTGAAGTGTTACAGACTTCCCGCCATTAGATCTCAGCTTTATCAGGTGGCATGAATGGGTCTCTTCCTCGCAGCCTTTGTCTTCCCTAACTCAGTTGCAGAGTCAGGTATCCGTTAATAAATGGGTAAACTTGATCGAGATGTTACCTGGTCTTGAACCAGGTAACTGTACCTACCGAAGAAACTGCTCTAACTAATCTGCTTTTAGATTCTCTAGCTGCTACCGCAGCTAGACTGACATTTCGTGCAAGAGCCGCTAATGATAACATACAGTCCATTCCTCTGATGTGTTCTGTGTGTTCTTATTGAAAGATGAACATTTTTTGGTATAATTAAAAAAACAAAAACAAATCGACCTTATACTACATAAATAAACATCAATTATTGTTTTGCTGGACGAAATGCCACTTTTGGCTTTAATATAGTGATATTTTATGACATTATTATTAATATTAGTAAAGGCAAAAAAAAAAGCAAACAGATAAAAAGACAAAAAAAAAACCAGAAAAAAAGAAAAGAAAGAAATAAAAAAGACAGAAAGAAAAGAAAGAAAGAAAGAAAGAAAGAAGCAGTGAGACAACATCCTCCCCTCCAACCCTCTAGTTTTCATAAATGGGGCTTACTCTCGAAGTCGTACTATATTTGTTTACTTCATGTTAGATGATGATGATAATGATGGTGATAATGATAAAGATGATGATAATGATGATGATGATGGTAATTATGATAATGATGATGATAATAATGATGATGATAATGATGATAATGATGACGGTAATGATGGTGATGATGATGATGATGATGATGATGGTAAGGATGTTGAAGATGATGATGGTAATGATGATGAGAATGATGTGATGATGATGATGATAATAATGGTGATTATGATAATGATGATGATAATGATGATGGTGGTGATGATGATGATGACGATGATGATGATGATGGTAAGGTTGTTGAAGGTGATGATGGTAATGATGATGAGAATGATGTGATGATGACGATAATAATGGTGATGATGATAATGATGATGATAATGATGGTGCTGATGATAGTGATGGTGATGATAATGGTTGTGGTTATTATGATGATGATAATTGTGGTGGTTTTGATGATAATGATGGTCAAACCAATGACCAAGATGGTCAAACGATCAGTTATACAAGGTGAGGAGTGTTGTTGGCTGTTGATAATATTAGCTTAGAGGACTAGTCAGTCTGGCTGCATCATCACCATCATCATCATTATCGACATCATCATCACCACTATCATTTTCATCAACACCACCACCATTATCATCATCATAATGATCACCAATATTATCATCACCATCACTATCATCATCACCATTATTATTATCATCATTCTCATCATCATTACCATCATCATCTTCAACATCCTTACCATCATCATCATTATCACCATCATTGCCATCATCATTATCTACATACTACTTAGTCGTTCCCCTTCTACAGCGAGGTGTAGAGATTTGGAAGAGAGAGCGCCAGACTATCCTATCGGCTGTCTTCCTCCTGGCCTGGTTCCATTCTAGTCCTCGGTCCTTCAAAGATTGTCTAATGTTGTCCTCCCAGCGGACTCTGGGTCGTCCTGGGGTTCTGGATCCCTGGCTCTTTGTTTCCCATGCTTGTCGTGGTAGCCGATCTTCTCCCATTCTGCAGACATGGCCAAACCATCTTAGTTGGGACTGTTCTACTTGGGTCTGCAGGGGGTGGGATTTTAGGCCTTGACGTATCGTCTGGTTGCGGACCATGTCTCTTCTTGTTACTTCAACCACCTCCCTCAAATACCTCATTTCTGAGGTTTGGATCTGGCTTTTGTGGTTTCTAGTCATTGCCCATGACTCGCATCCATAGGTCAAGACTGGGACATAGGTGGAGCGGTATACAGCCATCTTCGTTTTCTTACATCTCTCTTGCTGAAAAATCCTCGATTCATGGCCTGAAAAAGTCTCCCAGCTGCTGCTTTTCGAATGGCCAACTCTTCTTTGATGCCTCCCTTTCGGTCTATAATAGCTCCGAGGTATTTAAAGTGGTCGACCTGCTCCAGGACCTGTTCTCCCAGCTTAATGATGTCTTCTTTCTTCTCCTGATATCACCACGGATTTTGTTTTAGAGCTGCTTAAGACCATCCCTCTCTTCTCCAGCTCTTCCTTCCAGACTTGCAGGTTGGATTGGAGATGTGCCTCTGATTTAGAAATCAGGGCAACATCATCAGCAAATGCTAGCTCTGAAATACAGACCTGTCTCATCTTCCAGTACCCCACTGAATACTTTCTTGTTCTGTCCTTAGATGCCTTGTTGACATCGTCCATGAGGAGTATGAAAAGATAAGGTGACAGGATATCACCTTGTCTTACACCAGTGGTGGTCCTGAACTCTTCTGATTTATGGTTTGCTGTCCTCACATAATTTCTGCAAGACTTGTAGAAGCTCTGTATAGCATGAATCAGAGGTGCTGGAATGTTCTTCCTTGCCAAAGAGTCCCAAAGTTTGCTCCAGGGGACCCTGTCAAACTTTTTTTTTTCCAGATCTATGAAACAAAGATGGATCTCACTCTTATACTCAAGGGCCTTTTCACTCAGCTGTCTGAGTGTGAAGATTAGGTCTTGAGTACTTCGGTTTGCTCGGAATCCGCACTGGACCTCATCCAATTGTGGCTCAGCCAGGCGTCGGACCTTCATCATTATCACCATCATTATCATCATCACCATCATTATCATCATCATCATCATCCCCATCATTATAATCATCGTCACCATCATCACCACCACCATTACCATCATCATCACCATCATCACCACTATCATTACCATCATCATCACAATCATTATCATCATCACCATCATCATTGTCATCATTACCATCATCATCACCATCATTATCATCATCATTACCACCATCATCATCATCACATCACCATCAGTACCATTATCATCACCAACATTACCATCATTATCATTACCCTCATCATCATCACTGTCATTATCATCATCATCTTCACCATCATTATTATTACCATAATCATCATCACCATCATTATCATCACCATCATCACCATCACTATCATCACCATCGTCATCATCATCCTCGCCCACTTTTCCCGCTATGGAGCATGAAGGCACCAAGACTGATGGACTCACGATAAAGCTTACGCCTAATGCACATGATCTTGAGGTCGTGGTTACTATGGTAATTTGTTTTACAATACGAGGTTGCCTGTGCCGTTCACAACCTCATGTTAGCCTCTTTCAACGTGGCTGCCTCAACAGCGGTTTTATTCTTTATTTGTTTCTTTATTATGTTATTCTTTATCTGTTTCTTTATTATGTTATACTTTATTTGTTTCTTTATTATGTTATACTTTATTTGTTTCTTTATTATGTTATACTTTATTTGTTTCTTTATTATGTTATACTTTATTTGTTTCTTTATTATGTTATACTTTATTTGTTTCTTTATTATGTTATACTTTATTTGTTTCTTTATTATGTTATACTTTATTTGTTTCTTTATTATGTTATACTTTATTTGTTTCTTTATTATACTGTATTTGTTTCTTTATTATGTTATACTTTATTTGTTTCTTTATTATGTTATACTTTATTTGTTTCTTTATTATGTTATACTTTATTTGTTTCTTTATTATACTTTATTTGTTTCTTTGTTATGTTATACTTTATTTGTTTCTTTATGTTATCCTTTATTTGTTTCTTTATTATACTTTATTTGTTTCTTTATTATTGTTGCGTGATAAATTCTCGCAACATCGTTTTATTTCAATATCTGTTTTATAACGCAAGGACAACAACTGCTTGAAATCTATAGTCACTTTTCTCGGTAAGCATTTGTCTTCTCGCGTTAGTATCGAATGCAGTTAACTTTTGAGCTGTGGTCATTTTTGCGCTGGACTGCGCATGACTTGTCTTGTTGTTTGGTCGATCGGTTTCCGCCCACCACGAGTGGGAGTGAGCGATTTGGAATGGCGAAAGAGATGCCTCGTTGAAGAGGGGATCTCCGCTTTCTTTTGTTCTGTCAGGGATGTGTAGTCCTCTTATGGATATTTCGTTTAGTCGAGATAATACCTCTAGTGTTTTCCCACATGTCGGGAGGCGTGATATTTCTGTGTATTTCTTGAAAGCAAGGTAAATTAACATTTTCATTAACTCTATTGATTTTGGGTCGTGAGCGATTTCGATTCATAGCCTGTCTGCGAAAGTCGTTGTCACGAGATGTTTTTTCCCAGCTCACATGTCGCTGCATTGTACTGCATCGGTTGATGCATGTACCAAGGACCATTACTTGCTACTTTGTTAAATGAACTAGGTTTAGAAAACCTTTATTATCTAGAGGATATTCTTGAGGACATTATTTATACTTCGGCAGACGTGTCTGTCTTGCTGAAGTCAAACTAAGGAGAGTGAACTGATCTCATACATCTGGTTATCTCCTGGCTGTTACAGAAAAGGATGGAGTTGTTCATCTGACTACATTTACAGCACTTTGAAATATAACATGCATCTGACTCATCATTGTAATGCTGTCTACCGTTTATTGCTGTATTGAATGTTGCTGTGATAATGACTGTTTGATGTGCCTACACATTTGCGTAACCATTTTGTCACTGTGGCGTCCACAATAAATAATGAAGAAAAACGTCAACGGCTGTTTCAAGACTCATTGACTTTATACGTCGTGAGTTTACTGACGTCCTATGTGGATTGCCCTGTTATTGTTGCATGAACATTGTTTTGACTGAACACATCTACACACTACACAAAACCAGACATGCGGATGCCATCCATCATCATATGGCATCACGCATCAATTATGTTATACTTTATTTGTTTCTTTATGTTATCCTTTATTTGTTTCTTTATTATACTTTATTTGTTTCTTTATTATGTTATACTTTATTTGTTTCTTTATTATGTTATACTTTATTTGTGTCTTTATTATGTTATACTTTATTTGTTTCTTTATTATGTTATACTTTATGTGTTTCTTTATTATGTTATACTTTATGTGTTTCTTTATTATGTTATACTTTTTTTGTTTCTTTATTATGTTATACTTTATTTGTTTCTTTATTATGTTATACTTTATACTTTATGTGTTTCTTTATTATGTTATACTTTATTTGTTTCTTTATTATGTTATACTTTATTTGTTTCTTTATTATGTTATACTTTATTTGTTTCTTTATTATGTTATACTTTATTTGTTTCTTTATTATGTTATACTTTATTTGTTTCTTTATTATGTTATACTTTATTTGTTTCTTTATTATGTTATACTTTATGTGTTTCTTTATTATGTTATACTTTATTTGTTTCTTTATTATGTTATACTTTATTTGTTTCTTTATTATGTTATACTTTATTTGTTTCTTTATTATGTTATACTTTATTTGTTTCTTTATTATGTTATACTTTATGTGTTTCTTTATTATGTTATACATTATTTGTTTCTTTATTATGTTATACTTTATTTGTTTCTTTATTATGTTATACTTTATTTGTTTCTTTATCATGTTATACTTTATTTGTTTCTTTATTATGTTATACTTTATTTGTTTCTTTATTATGTTATACTTTATGTGTTTCTTTATTATGTTATACTTTATTTGTTTCTTTATTATGTTATACTTTATTTGTTTCTTTATTATGTTATACTTTATTTGTTTCTTTATTATGTTATACTTTATTTGTTTCTTTATTATGTTATACTTTATTTGTTTCTTTATTATACTTTATTTGTTTCTTTATTATGTTATACTTTATTTGTGTCTTTATTATGTTATACTTTATTTGTTTCTTTATTATGTTATACTTTATTTGTTTCTTTATTATGTTATACTTTATTTGTTTCTTTATTATGTTATACTTTATTTGTTTCTTTATTATGTTATACTTTATTTGTTTCTTTATTATGTTATACTTTATTTGTTTCTTTATTATGTTATACTTTATTTGTTTCTTTATTATACTGTATTTGTTTCTTTATTATGTTATACTTTATTTGTTTCTTTATTATGTTATACTTTATTTGTTTCTTTATTATGTTATACTTTATTTGTTTCTTTATTATGTTATACTTTATTTGTGTCTTTATTATGTTATACTTTATTTGTTTCTTTATTATGTTATACTTTATTTGTTTCTTTATTATGTTATACTGTATTTGTTTCTTTATTATGTTATACTTTTTTTGTTTCTTTATTATGTTATACTTTATTTGTTTCTTTATTATGTTATACTTTATTTGTTTCTTTATTATGTTATACTTTATTTGTTTCTTTATTATGTTATACTTTATTTCTTTATCCGTGTATACTATCTTCTGAAGAAAAGACGAGATAGAATATAAATAGTATACTTCTTGACTGAATGATTGGCAAATGTGCAATAGCACAATGGTAAGTGCACAGATAAGAAAACTGGACAGATAATAAAATGATTGAAGGAACCGACTGATAAAGTCAACACTACCTGTCTCTCGACCTTGACAATCCTTGAGGCCAGACATATCTTGGACTCGTATACGTCCTTGCTCTTGCTTCCTTGTCTACCCAAAATCTGGTCCAGCCTAAAGTGAAGAGGTTCAAGTCAGAACAATTGTACAAGTTCCGTATATGACTTTGCGCATGTTACATGCACACTAGAGCCATGTGCAATCCGATTCACCTAGCGCTGAGATCAAAACATGATTCACCTATTCGCTAAGATCACAAACATTGATTCACATATTCGCTAAAATCACAAACATGATTCCCCTAGAACTAAGAGAGTAAACATGATTCACCTAGCACTAAGATCACAAACATGATTCACCTAGAACTAAGATCCCAAACATGATTCACCTAAAACTAAGATCACAAACATGATTCACCTAGAACTAAAATCAGAAACATGATTCAAATAGAACTAAGATCACAAACATGATTCACCGAGAACTAAGATCACAAACATTATTCACCAAGCACTGAGATCACAAACATGATTCACATAGAACTGCGATCACAAACATGAGTTACATAGAACTAAGATCACAAACATGATTCACCTGAAATTAAGATCACAAACATGATTCACCTAAAACTAAGATCAAAAACATGATTCACTTAAAACTAAGATCACAAACATGATTCACCTAAAACTAAGATCACACACATGATTCATCTAGAACTAAGATCACAAACGTCATTCACCTAGATTTAAGATCACAGACATGATTCATCAGAACTAAGACCACAAATATGAGTCACCTAGAACTAAGATCACAAACATGATTCACCTAGATCTAAGATCACACACATGATTCACTTAGAAATTAGATCACAAACATCATTCACCTAGACCTTAGATCATAAACATGATTCACCTAGAGCGAAGATCACAAACACGATTCACCTAGAACGTAGATCCCAAACACGATTCACCTAGAATTAAAATCACAAACGTGATTCACATAGAGCTGAGATCATAGACATGATTCACTTAGAATTAAGAACACAATCATGATTCACCTGACGCTGAGATCACAAACATGATTGACTTAGCACTGAGATTACAAACATGATTCACCTAGCACTGAGATCACAAACACGATTCACCTAGCACTGAGATCACAAACATGATTCACCTATCATTGAGATCACAAACAGGATTCTAGGAGCAGTGAAATCAAAAATAGGTTTTATGTAGCATTGATATCACAAATACAATTCGCCTAGCACTAAGATGACTCACATAACACTGAGATCACAAACATGACTCACCTAGCACAAAGAACAAAAACATATATCATGTTGCCCTGCGATCACACATACAATCTAGCACTAGAAACTAGATCATCAACACGACTCAACTAACACTGAGATCACAGACATGATTCACCAGGCACTGTAATTATAAACATAATTCACCTAGCACTGAAATCACAAACATAATTCACATATCACTGAAATCACAAACATAATTCACCTAGCCATAAAATCACAAACATAATTCACTTAGCACTAAATCACAAACATAATTCACCTAGCACTGAAATCACAAACATAATTCACCTAGCACTGAAATCGCAAACATAATCCACCTATCACTGAAATCACAAACATAATTCACCTAGCCATTAAATGACAAACATAATTCACCTAGCACTGAAATCACAAACATAATTCACCTAGCACTGAAATCACAAACATAATCCACCTATCACTGAAATCACAAACATAATTCACCTAGCCATGAAATCACAAACATAATTCACCTAGCACTGAAATCACAAACATAATCCACCTAGCACAGAAATCACAAACATAATTCACCTAGCGCTGAGATCACAAACATAATTCATTTAGCAGTGACATCATCAACATGATTTATCAAACACTGAGATCAAACATAATTTATTAATCTGGTAATAGATCACAAGCATGCTTCAACTAGCAGTGTAAAGCACAATAAACGGCACACCTTCCTTCGCTCATTTAGGCTTTCCAAGTCCTTTAACTCTTTGCCATAAACACAGTACTTTACCATTCCTATATGTCTTGTTAGTTTCTTACAAGTTTACAATTCGTTCAGGCTTCTCTCAAGCTTACAATTCATCGCTCTGTCAGATTTCTTCTCTAAAGCTTACAGTTAAATGGCTCCGCCAGACTTCTTCTCTCAAGCTTACAATTCATCGATCTGTCAGGCTTCTTCTCACAAGCTTATAATTCCGGGTTCTTTGAGGCTTATATTCTCAAGTTTGCTATTCCTCGCTCTTTCACGCGCATGTTTTCAAATTTACAGTTACTCATTCGTTCATCTTATTTTATCAAGTTTACAATTGCCCTCTCTCTTTCATGCTTATTTATCAAGTTACACTTCTTCGCTCGCTCTTTCAGGCTTACTCTTTCAAAATTACAATTCCTAGCTCTTTCATGCTTGTTCTTTCACATTTACAATCTCTAGCTCTTTCAAGCTTATTCTTTCAAATTTGCGATTCCTAGCTCTTTCAGGCTTGTTCTCTCAAGTTTACAAGTCAGTCAGGTTTATTCTCTCAAGTTTACAAGTCCTAGTTCTTTCAGGCTTATTCTCTCAAGTTTACAAGTCCTAGTTCTTTCAGGCTTATTCTCTCAAGTTTACAATTCCTCTCTCTGTCATTATTTTCTCAAGCTTACAGTTCCTCCCTCCCCCATTCATTTCTCAAGGCTACATTTCTTTGGTAGTTTTGTCATACAATTTCAGTCGCCATATTTGACGTATGTACTCATCTAGGAAGGTCCTTATCTTTCTTGTTATAATCATTTTTTTTCCCTTTGTTACAACCATACAATACACTATTTCAGGTTAAGTTAATATTCTAATACCGCCGCTTATGTTGAGGTTTGGGGTTTGTATACATGTTACATTATTCCTCTTTTCTGAGATTGCAGGTGGTCGCAAATTTGTAATGTGCTATACTGTTTCGGATCGAAATTGAAAAAAAATAATAACCCCTATGAATTCTGAAGTCATTTGAGGAGGGGAAAAGTGTATCAAACTCTGGATAACGTTACTGCTACTTATCTATGAAACACACCACAAACATATAAACGCAAACCACAATTTACAAGTTTTTACACAAATTTGTACAGAGCCGTACAGACCTCCCTTGCAAGTTTTTGATTCGCCCAAGCATGTCCACGTGACCTGCTGAATATTGCTCTATTACGTCTTTGACGTCATATGGTCTCAAGGCTTCCCGGAACTTTCTTCTGGCAACGAAGTAACGAATCTTCCTGATGGCTCGGATTGCTCGCTTGTGCTGGTCCGTTAACTGGGTCAGCCGTGGTGACAGGTCAGTCTCCTCTGTGAAAACAAAATGCTTTTCGATGGATTTAACATGGAGAGCTTGTAAGAGGAATCAAACATCCCGTATAAAATAACATTTGATTTGGTGTCTTAAAAGTTGTTTAAGTGTATCTTCCCGACTAACTAAAAGTGTACTTTTTTCTTATTCAAAATGAGAGCTCCTATTCAATCAACCAATCAATCAATCAATACCCTTCAGCTCCCACAATAAAACAGGCCTTCAACAAACATATGCCGAGTGCTTTTATCGCATGCTATCAGCTCGACGTGTTGTCATGTCTTCATCTTTATTTCCATGTCTGTTCCCCTTCTTAGAAACTGCCGTAAGGCAGAGACGTTTCATAGACCTCACCATACTAGGTCCATATTTTTTTATGAGGTATGTGACCAGTTCCCTTTCTGGCTGACTTTGTCTTGCCTAACTCAAGAGCAGAGACACGTATCCATTTACAGCTAGGTTAGACTGAAGCAAATCGACAGCCGCATTGGCAAAGCTGCAGCTACCTTTGCCCGCCTCACATCGCGTGTTTGGGGAAACTCTAAACTCACAATGAAGACCAAAGCTGCGGTATATAATGCCTGCGTCACCAGCACACTCCTATATGGCAGCGAGACCTTGACGACCTATGCTAAGCAAGAAAGAAGGCTCAATACCTTCCATTTGCGGTGTCTACGCCGCATCCTCGGCATCTCGTGGAAAGATAAAGTGACAAATGTCGAGGTGTTGTCACGTGCTGGCCTTCAAAGTATGTATACGCTTCTTAGACAGCGCAGACTTCGCTGGCTTGGCCATGTTCGCCGCATGGAAGATGGTCGCATCCCAAAAGATATCTTCTACGGACAATTAGCAGATGGCAAGAGAACAGTTGGGCGACCACAGCTGAGGTTCAAAGATGTGTGCAAGAGACATATGAGGGCACTGGACATGGATCCAGCAACATGGGAGGATGAAGCTGCCGATCGCACTAAGTGGCGATGCTATTTACGGCGCCACCTCAGATTGGGCGAAGAGAGGCTCACACAAGAAGCAGAGGTGAGGAGAAAACGTCGAAAGGAGCACCAGGAAAATAAGCAGCTGAGGGCTGTCACCTCAGGGGCGCATTCCCATAGTCAGTTATGACTGAAGGGGCTATTATTATTAGACTGAAGCGTGACGATATCAAGTTTTATTCCGGAACCTGGTAACTGTGCCCCGAGAAGAAATGCGCTATAACCCCTTGACTAGTCGAACGCTAAGAACTAATTACAAAACCAACAGATATTGAAAATTGGACAGACAATACAAATAATGCACACAACACTTTGAGAATCAGAGATTATGAGTGCAGCATGCCTGGATATAGCATAATTCCAGCATTCTTAGAACAGGATGCATGGAACAATACAATCTGAGGACAAAGCACATGAAGGAATATATTCTTAAAAGAGGTTAGATGGTGGAATCTTACCTGAGAACAAGATACCTGGAATAATATTATCTGACAACACGATAGTTGGAAGAATCTACACTGATAATATAATACTTGAAACAATCTATTATGAGAACAGGATACTTGGGAGAATCTGTACTGATAACATAACAGTTGAAATAATCTATTATGAGAACTTGAAAGAATCTATCACAATAATTAAATACTTGGAAGAATATATTCTGAAAAGAATATATATGTAAGAAAATCATCTGACAACATGTTATTGCTACTGTTGATCAGAATCGACCTCATTGCACTCCAGGCAAACCCGTACGTGCTCAGATTCCCTCAGCAAATGTCAAAGGGTATGAATGCTAACTGTTCCCGTTGCGCGTTGGTTGTATACACGTCAGATACATCCTCTCATATGTCCATCTCTGCTAGTCTTACGTCTGTTGCCAAAGTACAGCTATCTTAGCCTTGTTGGTGCATCGATTGCAGTGTCTTTTTCTAACAGGCGATCAGTAATTGTCTTAAGTATTTCTCCCTTATCCATTTTCATTGTTCCCACTCTGTGTGCTGTCGAAACTAGTCTGTCAGCTCTCTCAATGCCGCCTACCCTTGCATGACCAGTACAGTAGATCCACTCCAGTTTCTGAGGTTCGAGGCTTCTATGAATATTCTCCAGTCATACCGGAGTCATCGACTTTGGACCTTCCGAAGCCTGGACTGAGAGTCTAATACAATAACTGCCCTGGTTGATGGAGCTGCCTCATCTCTATTTTCATGCTGGAGGTTGTTGTCATGGACCTTTGGAAGCATGGACTGGAAGAATCCGACTGATAACAGAATGCTTGAAATAATCTGTTCTGAGAAAAGGATACTTGGAAGAATCTAAGGTCCAATCAAAGATTTCTATAGTTGTAAATTGTGAATGTATCTACAATAAATATAACATGACAGCACGCACGCCTACATCACGCTCACACAATTAAAAAACCTCACATGACGCCACATAGCTTAAGCAGAAGATCAAAAAAGAAAGAAAGAACTGAGAAAACACACTCGTATGAAAATACAATACAACCGATGAAACGGAGGCGCCTTAACCCCTTCTCTTCTCACTGCCTTGTGGGTTCGACTGCTTTAGTCAAAGGATATTGGAGACCGCCGTACAGGAGAGAGTGTTAAAAATACATGACAGCTGAAAAGAGTAATGAGGATGCCCAGAAAGAAGTCACAATGTAAAAGACGCGAGTTACTCACATTAGAAATAGTCAATCTACTCTCCTATGGCATGTTATGAGATAAAGACAGCTGTTATATATTGCAACATCAAGAAAGATTAGAAGAAAAAGAGACAGAGGAACATAAATAGAAAAGATACTGGCCAGCTTGATATCATGCCAGGGAAAGAAGTCAAAAACTGAATTTGAATTGACCAACAGTAACGAAGACAGGAAGCTGTGGAGAGACATGAACTCCTACGCCACCCCACCAAGCAGGGTACAAGAAGAAGAAGGTGCAGAAAAAGAGTACAAAGATGAAGACGGCGACGAACAAGAATAAGAAGGAGACGACGAAGGAAAAGTCTGGTTTTTGTTTAAAGGAATTTAAAGGACTAACTTCATTGCACACGGACAACTCCATCAGTGCTCCGATTTCATCCCTTAGATCACACAAGGAGGCACACAATGCACGAACCCTGTAACACTGGCGTGAAAGTAGTATATCATGCACGTTTCGATTATCATTGTGCAGGTGGCGCGTGACTTTTATATAGTAAAATATACCGATCGATAGTGCAGGTGGCGCGTGACTTTTATATAAGGAAAAATATTAGATCAATATTGGCGTGGGTTAGTAAGTAGGATGTATTGTATATGACTCAGCAGTGTGTTGTTATGTTTCATTATTCATACAACATTTATACAATATATACATATATACAACATACATACAATATATATTTTACAACATAGATAAATATAACAAACCATCGGTTTATAAATAGAAGTATATATTTAATGATCTCTTTTAAAAGAATACGAAATATCAATCTAAATAGTGTAGCTGGTAGCCGGCGTGTGGTGTGGTGTTGATTTTGTTTTTGTCTGGTGTTTTGTGTGTCGGTATTAATGAGAATATAGGGGTGAGAGAAAAAAAAAACATGTGAGAGAGAATACAAAAGAACACGAAGTGAGACAAATTTTTATTTATTTATATATTTTTATTTATATAATAGGGGTGGGGGGGGGTGAGATTGTCTATGGAATATTGGTTGATAACAACTGAAAATATAAAAAAATTGATAAATTTTATAGAGGAAGATGGTTAATGAGCATGGTGTGGTGTGGGTGATTCTGGTTTTTTCTGGTGTTAGGTATTGATGAGAATATAGGGGTGAGAGAAAAAAAAACACGGAAGAGAGAATACAAATGAACACGAAGTGAGACAATTTTTTTCATTTATATATTTTTATTTATATAATAAGGGGGGTGTAGAGGTGGTCAGCGGGCGAGGTTAGTCTGGTTGACATTGTTAAAATAAAAAAGAATTTTAAAAAATGGTTTATATAAGGAAATATGACGTCAAAAAACCGATAAAATGGGGGAACAAAGGCTAATTACACTGACAAACAACATTTTTCTTTCTTATATAAGAATAAGTGTTCTTAGGTCAGTTTCTTGCGCTGATTTCAAATTTGAAATCCGTTTATCTCTATCACGTCGGGTTCTTAAGATATTTGTGAATAAATATATTATTGGGAAACCGTTATTTGCTCCGTTTCATTTTTACTATATAACTTTTTAAAAATTAATAAAATGCAAAATAATTCTACTTTTTATACTGCTAAAAGATGCATGACATATGTTACGTTATATTTCAAATAGTTACTGTATTTTGAAATAATTCTGAGTGAAATATGGCTTCTAGAAGTTGTAGAAATTCGGCTGATCTGTTCTGTTACGTGTGCGGATATTTTATCGATCGTGTTCACCAGAAAAACTTTACACCATTGCTAAAGAAAGCATATGAACTTTATTTCGATTCGAAAGTTGATGATGCAAATAAATCTTGGAAGCCAAATGCAGTTTGTTCGACTTGTGCAAATACATTGGCAGGTTGGTTACGAAAATCGCAGAAGCATAAGTCGATGCCTTTTGGAGTGCCAGTAATATGGCGTGAACCGACAAATCACGCTACTGATTGTTACTTCTGCTTGACAAATATCTATGGTTTCACTTTTAAAACTAGAAAGTCTGTGGTTTATCCAAATATTGAACCGGTTTCGAAACCAGTGCCTCATGATCCAATCACGTGTCCGATCCCAGTTCCACCAGAACAATATCCGTTGGACGTGAATGAACCATCAGAAAGTGATAGTTTACCTGCTTTAGAAACTAATTCTGACTCGGATTATGTACCGGTGAATGATGGTGTTCACTTAATTAACCATTCAGAACTTTCAGATCTAATACGTGATCTCGCTCTTACCAAAGGACAAGCGGAATTACTCGGTTCGTGACTCAAAGAATGGAATCTTTTAGCGCCCAATACTCCGATATCTAAATTTCGTCATAGACACAGAGAACTTGTTCAATACTTTGAGATGGATGATGACATTTGCTATTGCAAAGATGTAAAAGGTCTAATGGTGCACCTCGGTCATGAGCACATAGTCAACGAATGGCGACTTTTCATCGACTCTTCCAAGACTAGTCTAAAAGCCGTGTTATTGCATAATGGAAATTTATTTTCATCAATTCCAGTCGCCTACCCTGTTCATATGAAAGAAACTTATGACAATATGGCTATACTTTTGGCAAAAATAAAGTACAATGACTACCAATGGCGGATTTGTGGAGACCTAAAGGTCATTGCAATTCTCACGGGCATGCAGACTGGGTATACTAAATTTTGTTGCTTCCTATATGAATGGGACAGCCGCAACAGACAGGAACATTATGCAAGAAAGGTGTGGCCTATCAGGGATCGTATGCAGCTCGGGCATAAAAATGTAATACACGAGCCATTAGTTAACAAAGACAGCATCATTTTACCACCGTTACATATAAAGTTGGGGCTCATGAAGAATTTAGTAAAAGCGTTAGATAAAACGAGCAAAGCTTTCACTTATCTTCGAGAAAAGTTTCCGCAAATTAGCGATGCAAAGATAAAGGAAGGTATCTTTGTAGGACCTCAGATTAGGAAAGTTATTGCAGACAAACAATTCGAGAACTTGTTACATGGTAGTGAACTTCGCGCATGGATGGCATTCAAATCGATCGTCGATAACTTTCTGGGAAATCACAAATCTGTCGACTATGTGCATATTGTTAAGCAGTGCAAAGATGCATACAGAATTATGGGCTGTAACATGTCCCTCAAAATCCATTTGCTCGATTCGCATCTTGACTTTTTCCCTGACAACCTTGGCGAAGTCAGCGATGAACATGGAGAACGATTCCATCAAGATATCGCCGTAATGGAGTCACGTTATCAAGGACGGTGGAGTGTGACCATGCTTGCCGATTTCTGTTGGATGCTTCATCGCAATGTACCACATGCCATTCACCGACGAAAGTCGACTGCAAAGAAATTCAAGCCTACATAACTGGTATACTTCTTGTACAAATGATGTTGTAATACTGTATGCGTTGTTAAAAAACTTCAATTGAGTATTTCTAGAGATCCCGACCTGATAGAGAAAAACGGTTTGCAGATTTAAAAACAGCGCATTAAAATTGACCAGAAAAACATAGAAATGTTAGAGAAAGAAAAAAAAAATTTTTTTTTGTTAGTCAGTGTTATTGTCGTTAGTTGGTCGGTGGGGTTTTAATGCAGAGTGTATTGATACTGACTGGCGGGGGTGATGACTCATGGGTGTAGTGGCGTGGAAGTGTGACAATGTATAAGCACGTACATAAAGCTATATATATATATATATATATATATATATATATATATAAATATATATATATATATATATATATATATATATATATATATATATATATATATATATATATATATATATATATATATATATACGACAGCTAAAGCAAACAGAGCTTACATATTTTTTTAAGCACAAAAGGTGAGTTTTTTTTTTAAATGAATGCGAGCGTTATTGAAGGATCCCCCATTGGCGTGTAGCTGGCAGTCGAGGTGTGGTGTGGTGTTGATTTTGTTTTTGTCTGGTGTTTTGTGTATAGGTATTGATGAAAATATATTGGTGAGAGAAAAAAAAAACCATGTAAGTTGTTGTTAGGTGGTCTGTGGTTTTTTTTAATGGAGAGTGCACAGGGTGTATTGATGATGACTCATCCGTGTGTGTTAGCGTGATAAAAAAATGACGTCAAAAACTGGATAAAATGCTGTGCTCTTGAGATAAAGAGGAAAATATAAAAAAGTGATAAATTTTATAGAGGAAGATGGCTAATGAGCGTGGTGTGGTGTGGGGGATTTTGGTTTTGTCTGGTGTTTTGTGTGTAGGTATTGATGAGAATATAAGGGGGGGGGGGGTGAAGTGGTGTAATTATTGTTGTGTACCTGTCATTTTATGTAAAAATAGGACAGTGAATTTCCGTTGTTGGTTGAATGTAAATACATATTGATACGGGTTCTGGTCCATGGGGTAGTTTTCTTTATTATTTATATTATATCATGAGTAATAAGTCTACCCAGGCCAATGCCCATCTAGTGGTATGTAAGTGACCCCGCACACAGCCGTATTCTCCAACATAAAAAAATAATGTCAAAGGCCAGGCTGGACAATTCAAAATAGGCAGTTTTATTGAACACGACGAGGCTCCGTAGAGATATATGTCATATGCAGACTAGATTATGGCGTCAACTAGACAGTCCTTAGTGTCGCTGTACAGTCTGCAACTGGAACAATGTCGAGGACATTTTCAATCATTTTTAATAAAGTTCAAACACTCACGTTCTTTTACCGCTAGTTATGAAACCGGATTGATGGTCGGCGTAAAACGTCGCGAGGAAACCATTGATCGTATACTTTATCTAAGAAAAACATTATACGAACAGGACACATACTGGAAGATAGCTATTTTTAGATGGAGAGGTGAAGTGGTTACGTTATCGTTGTGGACATGTCTTTTTATGTAAAAAAATTACAGGGAATTTCTGTGTTGTTCGTATGAGTAGACGGCTGAATTGTGTGTTCTAAAACCGGAATTGTTCCCGCCCTACGCTTGTTGTGTAGTGAGTACCTCCAAAATCTATTCAGCCGTAAGACGAGATGTACACGCATTTTGTGTAGTCCTATCACTAGTTGCCATGGTAAACCGTTTTACACGATTTGGTAACTAACCCAAAACGCTGAAAAATATGAACATAATATCAATTTTCCAGTGTTCTACAACAACCATGCTTTGGGAATTTGTTTTCCGGTGGCAACTTAAAATCTCGAACCAGATCAGAGAGTATTTCAGTACATTTTTCATTCGTTTTATTACTAAAATTAGATTGGCGCTCTGACCGGCTTGCGGTCCAAATGTGATTATTTTGTGAGCCGCTGACAGCGGCTTGCGGTAGTTAATGTGTTAAGTTTAAAAATTGCAGGACAAAAAAAGTAGATAACCGTTTGATAACTGGAACAAAGAAGCTATTTGTAAACATTGAAGAGAGAGGATCGGCTGTTTTCATTCCATATTTGGGAGACTTGACCTCTGCAGTAACGTGCAGAAATTTCCAGGCTGGACCGTAGAATTGCTTCGAGCTTGATATAACTGGACCATTTATAAATTAATATTTTTATAATAGGCCTATAAGTAAAAAAATATATATCCATACTATCTGTTAAAGCGTTTGGAGCCCGTAAATTAGGGGGAAAGCTGTAATATTTTGAAATAGCAAAGAACGTTTTTATTTGTAACATTAAGAACGCTTCGTGTGTTAAAAGAGAGCTAACTATGAAAATAACAACTTATTATTTTAACGTCCCTTAATATTAAAGTGGAAATAATTGTATAACCAATGTTGCACGGGGCATTAATTAGGCATACTTGTAATTTTAATAACCGTACGTCCTAAAGAAACTTTCTTTAAACTACAAAAAGATGTTTGTCACAGCAGTATTAAACGTATTTGGCTGTTTATAAATTTACAATAATTATTAAGTTTTTCCCCCTTTAACGTTTAGCAATTAATATATTTTTAATCTGTTAAATATTACTTCACTGTGAAATCTTACGATATTAAGGAGAAGACATGGAACTGCAGCAGAAAATCTGTTATCGGTTCTTAGTCTTTTGGCTAACATCAAAGTGTAAAACATTTATTCGTTGTAATAGCTGTGGCGAGATGAAATTATTTGATAAGATAACCACCGGGACTAGAATACGAAGGTAGGGGGATGGTATCTTTATGTAGTAAAATCTACCACTGTTTCGGCAAGCACGATAAATCTAGTACTAAGGGGCTCAATAAACATCACAATAAGCTAGACAAAAACACGTTTTTGGAGGTGCTCACTACACAACAAGCGTAGGGCGGGAAAAATTCCGGTTTTAGAACACACAATTCAGCCGTCTACTCATACAAACAACACAGAAATTCCCTGTAATTTTTTTACATAAGAAGACATGTCCACAACGATAACGTAACCACTTCACCTCTTTCCATCTAAAAATAGCTATCTTCCATTATGTGTCCTGTTCGTATAATGTTTTTCTTAGATAAAGTATACGATCAATGGTTTCCTCGACACGTTTTGCGCCGACCATCGATCCGGTTTCATAACTAGCGGTAAAAGAACGTGAGTGTTTGAACTTTATTAAAAATGAATGAAAATGTTCTCGACATTGTTCCAGTTGGAGACTGTACAGCGACACTAAGGACTGTCTAGTTGACGCCATAATCTAGTCTGCATATGACATATATCTCTACGGAGCCTCGTTGTGTTCAATAAAACTGCCTATTTGGAATTGTCCAGCCTGGCCTTTGACATTATTTTGTATGTTGGAGAATACGGCTGTGTGCGGGGTCACTTACATACCACTAGATGGACATTGGCCTGAGTAGACTTATTACTCAAGATATAATATAAATAATAAAGAAAACTACCCCGTGGACCAGAACTCGTATCAATATATAATTACATTCACCCAACAACGGAAATTCCCTGTCCTATTTTTACATAAAAAGACATTCACACGACGATAATTACACCACTTCACCTCTCACCCTCCTATATTCTCATCAATACCTACACACAAAACACCAGATAAAACCAAAGTCACCCACACCACACCACGCTCATTAGCCATCTTCCTCTATAAAATTTATCACTTTTTATATTTTCCTTTTTATCTCAAGAGCGCAGGATTCTATCCAGTTTTTGACGTCATTTTTTCCTCACGCCAACACACACCCATGAGTCATCATCAATACCCCCCGTGCACTCTCCTTTAAAAAAAACCCACCGACGACCTAACAACAACTTACATGGTTTTTTTTTTCTCTCACCCCTATATTCTCATAAATACCTACACACAAAACACCATACAAAAAACAAATCAACACCACACCACACCCCGGCTGCCAGCTACACGCCAATGGGGGAATCCTTCATTAACGCCCGCATTTATTTTTAAAAAAAACTCACTTTTTTTTTTCTTAAAAAAATATGTAAGCTCTGTTTGCTTTAGCTGTCGTATATATATATATATCTGTATGTGCGTGCTTATACATTGTCTTACTCCCACGCCAATACACCCATGAGTCATCACCCCCGCCAGTCAGCATCAATACACTCTGCATTAAAACCCCACCGACCAACTAACGACAATAATTAGCCTTTGTTCTCCCATTTTATCGGTTTTTGACGTCATATTTCCTTATATAAACCATTTTTTTAATTCTTTTTTTATTTTAGCAATGTCAACCAGACTAACCTCGTCGGCTGACCACCTCTACACCCCCTTATTATATAAATAAAAATATATAAATGAAAAAAATTGTCTCACTTCGTGTTCATTTGTATTCTCTCTTCCATGTTTTTTTTTCTCTCACCCCTATATTCTCATCAATACCTAACACCAGAAAAAAACCAGAATCACCCACACCACACCACGATCATTAACCATCTTCCTCTATAAAATTTATCAATTTTTTATATTTTCAGTTGTTATCAACCAATATTCCATAGACAATATCACCCTCCCCCTTTATTATATAAATAAAAATATATAAATAAAAAAAAAATTGTCTCACTTCGTGTTCTTTTGTATTCTCTGTTACATGTTTTTTTTCTCTCACCCATATATTCTCATTAATACCTATACACAAAACACCAGACAAAAACAAAATCAACACCACACCACACCCCGGCTACCAGCTGCAATATTTAGATTGAAATTTCGTATTCTTTTAAAAGAGATCATTAAATATATACTTCTATTTATAAACCGAGGGTTTGTTATGTTTATCTATGTTGTAAAATATATATTGTATGTATGTTGTATATATGTATATATTGTATAAATGTTGTATGAATAATGAAACATAACAACACACTGCTAAGTCATATACAATACGTCCTACTTACTAACCCACGCCAATATTGATCTAATATTTTTCCTTATATAAAAGTCACGCGCCACTTGCACTATCGATCGGTATATTTTACTATATAAAACTCTCCACATGTAAGCCTACCTTGCCGTGGTTGGAGAGCTTGAGCGCCTCAATGATCCCGGGAGCTATGCCGGCGGGAGTTTTACTCCTGGCAGGGTCACCCAAGCCGGACAGGTCCTGGGTGAGGGGCCAGACTAAATGGGCTGAGGAGTGGGTGGAACCCTATAGGTGTAGATGCAGAACCCACCGGCGAGTGGTACATGCTCTGGTCTGCACCAATCCACCCCCACTTCATGGGTTAAATGCTTTCTTGCCTCATTCTTCACTGTTTGTCGTCTATCACGCCCATGGCGACCGTTGCCTCAATTGGCTGTGTGTGGTGTACCCGGAAACGGGGCCTCCCAGTACTGAGGCAAAGTTAAGTCCCCGATGTCACTTATCGGTGCAGAATTGAGAGAGATGGCTGAGCATCACAATCCCTCCTGTGTTGCAGCATGATGAGAACCCAGCATTGCACACTGAGCTTGGGGGGATCACTTGGGCACCAGACTTAATACTGGCTCTTGACTGGATGGCCGCATGCAGGAGATTTCTACAATGGAGGGTTGGCAGGTGGTGGGTATCGGGAAGTGGCTCTGTGCAGGACGTGAGGATTCCTTGGGAGAGCCCCGAACCAGAGCACAGCATTGTGCAAGCTCTGCATAGTTGGAGAGCCCCCTGGATGACGGGGAATGCACAGTGTGCTACCCCACCTATCCCCAACTGCTAACTTAGAACCAGAAGTGGGGTCCTCTGTATGCGTGCCAGGCCAGGATAAAATGCCCGGGAAAGAGACTGGAGCTCAGAACTCCCTAACTCAAAGTTGCAGGATGGCAGAAAAGCCACGGGAAAGACAGGGCTATTTTAAAGATAACGCAACCATATTTTCACCATACGAGCTCGGACGCCGCCTCGGTAAACAAGGTCCGCGCAGAGCAGTGACACCCCCAGGCTGCTTGCGAATAGTCTACTACTGGGAACATAAACAGATTAGGGATGAGCCCACTCTCCCGTTGAACAGGTGCTAAAGTCGTAGATACTGGGCCAGAAGGCGCACCGGAAACCACAGTATCATGCAACTCGCTTTTTTTTTTCTATGGAGAGTACACCGTCAAATAAATCTCGTTCTGGTGCTCGCCCTGTGGAGCTCCACCAGGCAGGTGCAGTGCCGGGCTCTGAGCCTCGACAGAGCCCACCCTCAGCTACTGGAGGACCCTCTAGACCGTCTTGTGGAGTCAACAGACGGCGGAGGAGAACTACTGACCAAAACAAAACAGAAAAAGAGAAACCCAGAGTGCCACTTGTCATGATGCACTGGAATGCAGAGGGAGTGAACAGCAAGCAGGCTGGATACAGCAAAAAGACAGAGCTGGAAAACATCTTGTATGAGAAGCAAGTCAGTGTTTGCTGTATCCAAGAGACGCACTTGAAAGCAGATCAAACCTTTAAAATAAGGGGATATCAATGCTTCAGATCCGACAGACAAGATAGACGAAAAGGAGGAGTACTTACTCTTGTAAGGAATAACATTCCTGCACACGAAAGGAAAACCTTCATGGATGGAGCAGAATATCAGCTGCTGCAGATAAAGGTAGACAAGATGGAAATAGAACTCCTGAACTATTACTGTCCGAACAACAAACCCCTGAGTCTCAGCTCTATACAGGTACCAGCCACCAACTTTATAGCAGTTGGAGACTTTAATAGCCACTCCCAGAGCTGGGGCTATAACCATCTGGATCACAGAGGTGAAGAGGTTGAAACTTGGCAAGATGATCACTCCCTAATCCTAGTCAATAATGCCACAGATACTCCTACCTTCTACTCCAGAGGATGGCACACAACCTCAACACCAGATCTTGCCTTCTCCACACCAGATATAGCTGGATCTATTAGTAGAGAAGTAGGAGACCAACTAGGGGGAAGCGACCATCGCCCAATCTTTCTTACTGTCCAGAGTGCAACTCTCAGTACAGGCCCAGCCATTACAAGATGGAACTACAAAAAAGCCAACTGGGGTTTATTCAGGCATCAGGTGAACACGCTGCTGTCTACCCTCAAGGTACAGAACAGAGACATTAATGAAGTGGTAAAAGACTTCAACAGATGCATACTACAAGCTGCAAAAGAAACCATTCCCAAAGGATGCCGGCGTAACTACATACCATACTGGTCCAGCACACTCCAAGAACGTCAGGAAGCTATGGACAAGGCTAGAAAGGACGCAGAGTCTCAGCCTTCACTTGAAACTCACAACAAATGGAAAAAGGCTGTAGCAGAGTTTCAGAGAACAAAGCTAGAAGAAAAGCGGAAAAGCTGGAGAACTAAAACGGCATCGCTGAACCTTGAGAAAGACGGCAGGAAACTTTGGAGATTAGTCAAGTCTCTAAATGAAGAGCATTCCTCACCAAGGCAGACTATCACATTGGATGAAGGTGGCAAACTTTTCAGAGGAAAACAAGCTGCAGACTTGTTTGCTAGAAGATACAGTTCAGAAAGCAACTTACCCATTAACATAGACCATCAGAGAGAGATAAGAAAAGAAATACTGGCAACCATGGGACAGACAGATACTCCTGCCCCAATGAGGGAACCCATCACACTAGGAGAACTACAGAAGGCTATTTCCAAGCTTAAGTTTCAAAAGTCACCCGGCCCAGACAAAATCAGCAACGAAATGCTAGTAAATCTGAGCTCAGCAGCAAAGACAAAACTGCTTGAGATATTCAACCACAGCTGGTTGAAAGGAACGGTACCCCAAGTATGGAGAGAAGCCATCACAATACCCATACTAAAGAAAGGGAAATGTAAGACCGAGGCTGCAAGTTACCGGCCAATCAGTCTCACAAGCTGTGTTGGGAAGACTATGGAGCGAATAGTCAACCACAGATTGAAATGGTATTTAGAGTCTGAGCAGATCCTGGTGCCGGAACAAGCTGGATTTAGAGAATGCTACAGTATAGAAGACCAAGTTACTTACTTGTCTCAAGCAATAGAAGATGCCTTCCAGGAGAAGAAAAAGGTCCTAACGATCTGGGTCGACTTCAAGCAGGCCTTTGACAAGGTGTGGAAAGATGGCCTCATTGCAAAACTTAGGAGAAGTGGAATCCAAGGCAACATGATGAAATGGACGCAGTAATACTTGCATAACAGGAGAACTAGAGTCACTCTTGACGGTCTGCAGAGCAGAAAAGTGTTGCTCCATCAGGGGGTACCTCAAGGAGGAGTAATTTCCCCAACACTTTTCCTTGTTTACATCAATGACCTGGTGAAAGATCTCCCCGCAGGAGTTAAAGCTGCCTTATATGCAGATGACCTAGTACTCTGGTGCGCTGATAAAAATGTCACCACAGCAAATTATAGAATGCAGCGGGCAGCAGACATGCTAGTGTCATGGGCAGAGAAATGGCTTATCACAATAAACACAGACAAAACCTCCACAACACTGTTCTCCCTCGCCCCCAAGGACAAATCAGCTAACATACACCTAGGGACAACCGTGATCAAGGAAGAAAGCTACCCCACCTATCTTGGGGTGACATTTGACCAAAGGCTTACATGGAATAAGCATATTGAAAATGCAGAAGGAAAGGCCCGAAGACGACTAGGCATACTCAGAAAATTAGCAGGTACCAACTGGGGAGCAAATGAACGAAATCTAAAGAAGATTTATAATGGAGTAATAAGACCACACTTAGAGTTTAGCTCAGCAGCATGGTCATCAGCTGCTAACTCACATCTGCAGTCTTTGGACAAGGTGCAAAATCAAGCTCTCAGGCTCATTACAGGAGCCATGAAAACTACACCAATAACAGAGATGCAGAAGGTTGCTGGATTACAGACATTGTCCCATAGAAGAGACACAAAAACCATGATCCAGATGGAAAAGTACAACAGTATGCCAATGCACAAAATGAAGGCAAGACTAGATGATCTGGCATTGGGACGTCTAAAGCGTAGCAGCTTTGTGCATCGGGGGAAAAGACTTATAAGACAGCATCAAGAAGACCTATCCATGAAGACAACACCACTGAAGCCCACCCTATACCCTGTACCATGGGAGCAGGCCAGCAGTGCCCTCCAAATTAATACAACAGTCAGTGGTCTCACAAGTGGATGTGAGTATAATGATCTGCAAAAGCGAACTGCTACATTGAGTATGATCCAAGAAAGCTATCCCGATCAATCATGGATACATGCCTATACAGATGGATCAGCAACTAATGCTGTTAGGAATGGAGGTGCCGGTATCTTTATCTCATATCCTGACAACCACTATGAGACTAGGCACATTCCCACTGGTAAATTCTGTTCCAACTATACAGCTGAGGTTCAAGCTCTAGAGCAAGCT
The DNA here is from genome assembly GCA_024509875.1 of Oreohelix idahoensis. Classification (NCBI taxonomy): domain Eukaryota; kingdom Metazoa; phylum Mollusca; class Gastropoda; order Stylommatophora; family Oreohelicidae; genus Oreohelix; species Oreohelix idahoensis. The sequence continues at coordinate 267,720 of JAMPIV010005705.1, read as the reverse complement.
GCAAATATGATTTATAACACCAACTCTGACTGCCACCAGGTAGTCATCCTCACAGATGCACTGTCTGTCCTGCAAGCTCTCAAGGGTGGTAAACTCCCGCATCTGAGAAATGAACTAAACAAGGTAGCTGCCAAAAAGAGAACCATACTTCAGTGGGTACCATCTCATTGTGGTGTACCCGGAAATGAAAAGGCAGATAAACTTGCAAAAAAGGGAGGAGAATGTGAACAAGAAGATAATGAAGTCACATACTTTGAGAAAAAGAGAGCTATCCAGACTATCAGAAGAGAACAGAACCAACCCAAAGACGACTATCACACTCTCGACCGGCAGGGACAGACAACTATTTTTCGACTCAGGACAGGGCATAACAAACTGAATAAACACATGCACAAGCTACGATTGTCTGCTTCACCACTGTGCACATGTGGATTAAACGAACAAACTGCTGAGCATGTTCTACAGGACTGTCCTCTGTATGACCCAGTTAAGAAAGATATACTGGCCCAATGACTCAACACTAAACTCAAAGCTATATGGAGTTAAAGAGGAACTTCAAACAACAGTCGAATTCATCATGAGAACTCGTCTGACGGTGTAATCATCAAAGATGCGATCGCAAGAAGAAGAAGAAGACTATATAAAAGTCACGCGCCACCTGCACAATGATAATCGAAACGTGCATGATATACTACTCGTGAATCCCAATGTGTGTAAATATCACGAAGGAAAGAAAACAATTAACACACGTCATATGCAGATCACTACAAGTATTGTAGAGACGGTTAAAAAAGAATGGAGGAGCAAATAAGAAACAGCAAGAAAACCTACAAAATAAATATAAATACTAATGTCTAAGCGCCCTGTCTGTCTACAACAACACAAAGTACCGTAAAACATCTTTCTTTACCTTCTGATTCCTTTCCGATGGAAGACACTGAATTTTCTTTCCTGAATGGAAGCGTTTCCAACTGTAATTTCTGTTCCGTCAGACCTGTGGCTAGGCTGAGATGGCTCCTGGGTCGGGTACACAAAGTAATCAATAACTTACTCCAAGTTGTAATTAAAATGTAATTTTTGATTCACATTTTCTGCCTCTGTAAATTATGGAGCAATTAACTGCAGATTGTATATGGTTTACAGCTGCAGTTATTAAGATTACGAATAGAACTGCTCGCGATAAGAGCTGTGTATAATGATGGATTTCTCTAGAATAACTGCAAAAGTACAGTAAATTTTATTTATGTTTATTTTATTTTACACTCAATTGTTGTAATGATCAATTGATAATATTCAGACTGAGATCCGGCCACTGCAGACTCAGCACCTTATGTTTCAACAAATTAAAAATCGAAGACTAAGAAACAGTAAACCTTTTGAAATGCGGCTCGAGAGAATGCTGACCCACACTATAGCGTGTCAATCGCTTATTGGTGGAAAGAGGTAATTTAATAATACGTTGCAATTTATATCTGCAGTGATCGCATCTTAATGTGAAAATTATCACCTGATCTCTTCTTTGTACGGAGTCGTTTTTTCGTGTGTCTTATGTGCCTAATGATGTCTTCTTTAACGGCTTTCTTAAGAACTACAGGTAGCCTTTGATTTGCGCTGATTCAAATAACGCAGATTTTAAAACCCGAAGGTATAAAATAGTATCGAACAAAGTAAAACATAAATTTGAAAACTTCTTTTTACATTAACATTAAATATTATTATTAAATTTAAAAAAAATAAATTAAAGATGTTAGAAGACTGGTACATGAGATGGGTATCTAGGACCTTACGTATGAAGACGTACCAGGGGTGCTGGAAAGCAATGTAGAGCCTCTTCCAAATGAAGGGAGCCGCGGTAGCATAGTGGTTAGTGCACTGGCTTCCTAGCTCAGTGGTCTATGGTTCGATCCCCAGATGAGGTGGGATTTTTTAGGCTGCAAACGGTTCCTGGGTCGTACCCAAATGGGTACCAGAGCAACTCTGGGAAGGTTAAGGCGGCCGGCGTGATGCTGACCACATCACCCCTAGTGTGCCGACGGTCAAGAAAATACGGGCCTAACACCATATTCCCAATATGCCTCAATGGGCGTGTAACGGAATCCCTTTCCAAATGAAGACTCGGAAGAATTGGCTGTACAACTAAGGCAACAAACAGAAGAGAAGGAAACAGAGAGCGAAGAACTTCCTATTAGAGAAATGAATACAGGCGATTTGCAGCCCATCCCTTCAGTAGTGGAGAAACTCACTGCTGAGCTCTGTGGGACTGACCATGACTGGGAGTGGAATGTTACCGGAAAGAGGAATCTTACGGCATCCATGAGCCTCTGTTACTAGATTTTCAAGGACAGGAAAAGGGAATCACGACAGTCAACACTGCATGCTTTCTGCAAGAAATGTGACCATCCTCAACTAGCGACTTCGTCAAAGAACTAACGCTGCATTACGCCATTGTCGGCTGTAGGTGTAAAAAAAACATTTGTTTTTTTAATCTGCTTTTTAAAAAAAAAATTTATTAATTTATTTTTGTATTTACTTTATTTTATTTTATTCTCTTTATTTAATTTACTTTATTTTAAAGCTTAAAATATAATATCATTATGTTACTGGACAATTTGTGGGTGACTGGAACGTAAATCATTGGTTTGGTTTTGGAGCATCTTCATTGCCCAAAGACAACTCCATTAGTGCTTTGATCTTCTCCCTTAGAACACAGATGGAGGATTTCAGCACAGTGACGAATTCCTTAGCCTCGGCGAGGATCGCAATGCATATCATTGACTTCCTTTAGACTTACATTATAAAATGGTTTCAATTTACGCCAATTCCAGTTGCGCCAGTTTGTTCAGGAACACATCCCCGGCGTAAATATGAGGGCCACCTGTATTTTTATTTATTAAATCTCCCCACGTTTTGACTGTATATGGTTTGACATGTGCTAACAAACAAATATACACATACTATCAACGATATATTGTGCAAAGATCAAAGAAGGGTGTGAGCCAGAGGCAATGATACAGAGGCATACTGTTATCAAAAATGAAATAAAATCCAACGAGTGTTCACATTAATAATAATTAATGGAATGCTTGACAATATTTTAAAAATGTATCACTAATGAAGTCATATATGAACATGATTTCATCACTAAAGAAAGAGCTATACAAATGAGCGTTAATGAAGGGGTGTGTCTTTAAGAAAAGTATTTATTAGTAATGAAATCATTGCATAATCTATTCATCATTAATGACATTACGTCATCAAGATAACTCATGTGTTAACAGTTCAACTATTGTATAAAGTTAACTTTCATAAATGAAATAATTTCACAATGACATCCTACTCATTAATATAACCATTTCTCAAACCGTTGCATACTTGTTAACTTGTCATTACAAAATTCGCTACACATTTATATATCATCATTACTGTGAACAATATGCAGAGCTTATGTTGAAAAAGTCAAGTAATAATAATATAAGATTTCATTCTACCGCTGTCAGAGGGCGCCCCGGTTGACAGATGTAAACATCGATAATTTCATGACACTTTTTTTAATATACAAACCGACACATAAGGGTATAGATGTATTTTTTTCAAATACATCTGTAAACAGATAGTTGTATACTTAATATATTTTAAAATTGTAAATGAAAAAAGAATTAGCAAATTCTTATAAAATTATACATATTTAATCACTTTTTTGGGTTTGATAATTTTTCCCGTGGACAGCGGCGAGAAACGATTACATCCTTTGACAAGAACGTGAAAATTACAATTCTTTTTTTTCAAAACATTACAAACACTTAAAGCAACTTCGTTAGTACGGTGTCTCGATCGAGAATTGATGGTCTCTGTATAAAAAGAATCAACATTAATCTGTCCCAGCAGTTAAACGCCGGAGACACCTAAATCCCTAAATCGTTGCTGAAGCCGCCTACTATGTTGATGCAAGCCTTTACTTTGAAATGTTTCTTAACAAAAAACGTTCTCGGAAAAACGCTAAAGCCCACTGTGTATAATACACTCAATATATGTGGTTAATACGCTCAGTATATGAACTTAACAAACTGAATTTATGAAGCTAGTACGCTTAGTATCTGAACTTAACAAACTGAGTTTATGAAGCTAGTACGCTTAGTATCTGAACTTAAAAAACTGAGTTTCTGAAGTAAATACACTTAGAATCTGAACTTAATAAACTGAGTTTCTGAAGTAAATACACTCAGTATCTAAAATTAATACACTCAATATCTAAACTTAATACACTCAGTGTCTAAACTTAAAACACTCAATATCTAAACTTAATACAATAAGTATCTAAAATTAATACACTCAGTATCTAAACTTAATACACTCAGTATCTAAACTTCATAAACTCAGTATCTAAACTTAACAAACTATGTATCTAAACTTAATACGCTCAGTATCTAAACTTAATACACTCAGTATCTAAACTTAATACATTCAATATCTAAACTTAATACACTCAATATCTAAACTTAATACACTCAGTATCTAAACTTAATACACTCAGTATCTAAACTTAATACACTCAGTATCTGAACTTAATGCACTCAGTATCTAAACATAATACAATCAGTATCTGAGCTTAATACACTCAGTATCTAAACATAATACACCCAGTATCTGAGATTAATACACTCAGTATCTAAACTTAATACACTCAGTATCTAAACTTAATACACTCAATATCTAAACTTCAATCAATACCCTTTAGCTCCCCGAGGAGCATAGGCCTTCAATAAACACATGCCAAATCTTCCTGTCCTGTGCCATCCGCTCATGTTCTTTCCATGTTTTCCTCATCATTTTCACCTCTGTATCCAGTTCTCTTCTCCATGTGTGTTTTGGTCAATCTCTGCCTCTCTTTCCCTGTGGATTTCAGAACAAGGACTGCCTTGTAATGATATCAACAGGTTTCCTCAATTTGTGTCCTATCCATCGCCAGCGTCTTCTTCTCAACTCTTATTCCACTGGCACTTGTCTGGTTATTTTAATCAATTCCACATTTGTGACTTTGGCATTTCAGTCCTTCTATTCTACGGAAGCTCCCGTTTATAAATGTCTGTAGCTTTTTGGTTGTTGTTTTTGTTGTTCTTCATGTCTCAGAGCTATACAATAGGACTGACCTGACATTTGAGTTGAAGATTCTTATTAATAATAATAATATCTAAACTCATTTTACTCATTATCTCAACTTAAGATATTCACTATTTATATTTATCACATTTAGTAATTGAACTTAATCATCTGGGTATTACCAGGGCCCAAAAGAGGAGCAAAGAACAATAACTTTGTATCCTACCAGGGATGTCGTAAAAAGCGACTAAAGACGGTTGGGCATGGGGCTGGTTTCCCCATCCTATCAACAAAATCTTCAATGTGCAATATACAGGAACTTAATACACTCAGTATGTATAGTTACTACACTCAGTATGTATAGTTACTACACTCAGTATGTATAGTTACTACACTCAAAGTAAGAGAAGTAGGGGTAGACCTAACAACACATGGAAAAGACACCTAGAGACAGAAATGAAAAATGATGAGGATTGCATGAAAAGACCGTGAGCTGATAGCATGCAACAGGAGGATTTGGCAAGATCTTATTGAAGACCTATGCTCCATATCAGCTCCAAAACGTTACACATATTACCGGCAAGTTTATCAGCAGCCCTAAAACGTTACACATTACCGTCAAGTTTTTTATCAGCCTCAAAACGTTACACATATTACCGTCAGGTTTTTTATCAGCCTCAAAACGTTACACATATTACTGTCAAGTTTAATATCAGCCTCAAAACGTTACAAATATTCCCGTCAAGTTTTTTATCAGCCTCAAAACGTCACTTCTGTTGTTTTTCTGTTGTCTAGTTTTCTACTTCTTTATTTCTTATGAGTGCCTGAAAACATACCTTTATGTTTGTCTAATATTTATTTACATATTACCGTCAAGTTTATTATCAGCCTCGAAACGTTACAAATATTACCGTCAAGTTTATTATCAGCCTCAAAACGTTACAAATATTACCGTCAAGTTTATTATCAGCCTAAAAACGTTACAAATATTCCCGTCAAGTTTTTTATCAGCCTCAAAACGTTACAAATATTACCGTCAAGTTTATTATCAGCATCAAAACGTTACAAATATTACCGTCAAGTTTATTACCAGCTCTAAAAGTATCAAGTTATGACACAATGACGAACATTATCTGTAATAATCATTTTCTTCATTTACTTCCTAGTCTGCCATGCCTTCGTCTAATGCTTCTTCATCTTCTTCTTCATTTTGGTCATCTTTGTCTTTGTCGTTTTTTTTTTCTACTCTTCCTTGTTTTCGTTCTTCTTTATCTTCTCCAAGTGGCAGCAGTAGCAGAAGTAGCAGCAGTTGTAGATATATATATATGTAGTTGTTGTTTTATAAATATAAATAAAATAAAGGTTGTTATTGTTATTGTTATTGTAATCAGAATCGACATCATTGCACTCCGGGCTAACCCATAGGTCCTCAGTCTCCCTTAACAAATGTCGAAGGATATAATTGCTAACTGTTCCATTAGCGCTCTGGTTGTATGCACGAGGGCTGCATCCTCTCATACGTCCATACCTGCTAGTCTTACATTTACAAATTAAGGTAGTATTAGAAAAAAAAAAACCTCACGGCAACGAAAAAAAAGTAAATAAATTAATAAAAGTGAAAAAATTAAACTACTGAACCAGAAGATGACGGTTGTCATCACTGTGAGCCTTAATGCTAAAAAACACTGTGGATAATATTCAGATGAAAAGGTACAATGAAATTAATAACAATGAGTAATTTCAATCACTGTCACAAATTAGTAAAGTGAATGCAGTGAACATGTTTGTTATCACGGAAGCAGATATAATGTTTGAAACCAAACACAAGCAGCACTATCAAGCGCATGCATCACAGAAAACAAACACGAAAACAATTCAATAGTATATTTCTACTACTACTTAGTCGTTCCCCTTCTACCGTGAGGTGTAGAGATTTGGAAGAGAGAGCGCCAGACTATCCTATCGGCTGTCTTCCTCCTGGCCTGGTTCCATTCTAGTCCTCAGTCCTTCACAGATAGTCTAATGTTGTCCTCCCAGCGGACTCTGGGGGTCTGGATCCCTGGCTCTTTGTTTCCCATGCTTGTCGTGGTAGCCGACCTTCTCCCATTCTGCAGACATGGCCAAACCATCTTAGTTGGGACTATTATATTTCTACTAGTGTAATAAGACGGGAATTAAATTCAAAAGCATCAATACCTAACGGCAACAAAAGTATTAAAAATAAACCACTGTGCATCACCACTGTACACGAACTACGTAGCAGCAGCGAGGATCCCAATGTGTGTATACGGGATCACACATTCTATAAATATTCTGTGTACACCGTCATTTGCACATTCTTCTTTGGTAAGTGTTACTATTTTCGGGAAAGTACCTAAAAAAGGGAAACAATACAATTAATGTCTAACTTTCAACCAAAGTTGCATCCCTTAGCGTTACGCACTGACAGAAAAAGCTGGGATTTTATAATAGGATATTCATCCCCCTTTTCACTCCACCTGTATCATAGAGCTATCAGTGCAGCTAGCCACCTTGTAGGTAGCCTACACCAAAGCATTCCTGTACTTTTGCAGGGGTGGATTCTGTAGCACGTTGTGTTACGTGATGGGGTTTTCAGCTTCAAAGGCAATCTCATTTTAGCCGTTTCTTACGACATGTATCAGGCAACAGTGGTTCTTATCTTTCTATGCCTATGCAGAGTCCCCAAGGAACCACACGAGTTTATGACTCAGGTATTAAACCCTCTGTGGACGGGAAGGAGCGAAGCTCCTGACCGGGTTGGAAGGAAAGTCCTCAGGTTCCCCAGCCTCGCAATGACATGTCATTGGGCCAAAGGGCTGAAAGCTCAAGTGAAGCTGGTTAAGAAAAAAAAAAAAAAAGTGACTCAGGTATTCACGGACATAATTTCGCTTACTGTTAATGAAGCCAAGCTGTTACGTAAACCGCAACCACTAGCAATTACGCCACCACAACTCACACAGCATAACTTAAAAAAAACGAGTGCTGACAAGGAACACTGAAACAAAGTAATTTAGCTGTCAGTTAGCATGCAACCACCAAAAGCCAAAAAACATCAAAGTGAATTGAAATATATCATCACGTTTATCAAGACGCTGCCCATGGATAGGAACCACATTGAAGAAACAATATGATAGGATTACAAGGCAATCCTTGTTCTGGAATCCTCAAGGTAAGAGAGGCAGAGGTAGAAACACTTAGAGAAGAGACATGGAGATAGCAGTTAAAACGATGACGAAAACGTGGAAAGAACGAGCTGATGGCACATGACAGGAGGACTTGGCATGTGTTTGTCGAACACCTATGATCGTGGAGGAACTAAAAGGTATTGATTGATTGATTAATTGATTGATTGGTAACGTAAATATTTGCTTCCCGTGAAGTTCCCGTGGGTCTCTAAGGAGACACAGAAAGAAAAGAACAACATCTTCGTCAGGTATGGCTAGGCAGCCACTAATGGAAGGTTGGGCATGGATAAAGCTGGCCCCGTGTTGTTTCTGGAGGTCTTTGATGAGACAAAAACAGAAGAGAACAACTTCATCCAACGGTAGGCCGACCAAGGCGACTAACATAATGTTGTGCATGCGGTTGGCCACTTCATCATGCAATACACATTGCTACAGTAACCAAGACGACAAGGGCATATGATTAGTGCAATCTTCCTGCGAGGTAATCAGCTGCAGGGTTGGCTCCCATGCTCGATACTGAGCGAAAAGGAAAATGATGATGATGGATGAAACTGGCAACCTCATCATGTGAAATAAGCTGCTTCAAAAAACCATAAGGCAGCCACGCTGGTGTAATGGTTACCACACTGCGCTGGCGATCGGGTGATCCAGGTTCGAGCCCTGGCGAGGACATTTGAAGTAGTGTCGTCGACCGGGACTTGGACTGGAATAATTCGAGCCCTGGCGAAGACATTTGAAGTAGTGTCGTCGACCAGGGACTGGAATAACCTGAACGGCTCCTGAGCCGACCCAGCTCTAATGGGTACCTCCGAAATCGGCGAGTATCTGCCTGAATGGCGAGAGGACACCTGTCATTGTACAGGGAAAAAATGGATACTCACGTAAAATCGGTCTCAGGTTAGACATATTAACTGGAGGTTTCGCCTCGAGTAATAGCGGGCGTACGATAAATAAAAAAAAGAAAGGGAACCACGCCCTCAGAAGAGACACCCCGATGCCATTGCAAGAAGAGATATGCTATGGACCCCTGAAGGAAAGCGAAAGAGAGGTGGACTAAAAACAACCTGGCGGAGAACTGTGGAGGCCGCGATGCAAAGAATGAATCAGAGCCGGGGGCACTGCACGAAGGATAGCAGCTGACCGAGCAAAGAAGAAACAGTTTGTTGCTGTCCTGCAAGACGCCACGTGATGGCCAGGCGTGGTGGCTATGGCCACTGACTCGCGATGTTCCGTATACTGCTGCTGCTATCATTAATGTTACAGCTACTTTTTTACTATTACTACTAACACTACTGCTTCATCTTATCCCTATACAACAACAACAGCTGCTTTATAGCACTCCAGGCAAGTAACCCGCCAAAACATAACGAGAAATAATTATGATGCGCTCTTTATGCTGCATGTTATGATGGATGAAAGCACTAACTATCCTGTGGTTATGTCATTCTTTGTTACTCCATTGCAACTTCACTGGATTTTTTTAGTGAAACTTATCATGATTTACAGTCAATGGAAAATGCACCATTGAAAAAACATGTCTAACGCCTGGGCATTGTATTAATGAGTGTTCAATTTCACAGGGCATTGTGCACCGTTTCCGTATTCCCCCAAACAATGCCCCATGAAAGGATAGCAAGGCATGCGCGATCTATTAATCGCACGACATGCTCGATCTTTTAATGGGTGTTCAATTTTTGCCTTCACGGTGCAATGCACGTTTTCCCCGTATTTTCTCGAAAGGCTGGTGGGTTTCTTTTTTCATTGTTTATTACCGACGTTTCAGTAAGACTGTTAGCATATAGAGAATTATATTACTGGTACCACTATAGCTGTTGTCGGTTAACTATACGAATAATATTGGTCATTTATGATCCGTCTTGCTGGCCAGTGTGTGACGATAGTGGAAACGATCGATTGGGTGCTTTGGTAATTTATCCGTTGTAGTGCGCTTATTAAATGACAAAGTACCAGATAACACTTTCAAAATAGTAATACAGCTGGGAATTTGAAGGAAGATAACTGAAATGTTTAATTTGTGATTTACGTTTCATTATTGTCCTTCAGGTCCAAGCAAAGGCTTTCAACTAATTCATGCCAAAACTGTATTCCTGTGCCTTGCGTTTGTTTGGTTTTTTTTTTCAATCCCTTTTTATATATTTTTTAAAGCCTGTAACCAATTCCATTCTCTGTATATTAGTCGGTATTAATCTATTTTTGTTACCTTGAGGTTCAAAACATGGACTGCCTTGTAATGTTTTAAACAAAAATCATTAAAGTGTGTTATACCAGACGGTCTTTTCCCACGGTTTTTTGTTGTTGCTGTTGTTAAACTAGGGCTGCTGACCTTCTCGCTCTTCTGCAGCCAGTACCAAGTTAAAGACTCCTGGGTATTATCTACACTGTAGATCTAGGCTTTTCCCTGTGGCTTATCTGCCATTCTGAAACGTGCTAAGTTGAAGTCATGACCTCCAGTTTCTCCAGCTTGGCGTGCATTCAAAGGATCGTCACATCTGGTCCTAAGCTAGGAGTAAGAAGTGCGTGGTATATTGTGCATTCCCCGCCATCCAAGGGGGCTCTCCAACTATGCAAAGCTAAAATACTGTGCTCTGGTTCTGGATTCTCCCAAGGAGTTGTCACGTCATGCGCAGAGCCACTTCTCAGCTCCCCCTGTCCATCACGGAGTCCATAGTAAGATCCTCTTACATGCAGTCAACCAGGTCCAAGCCAAAGAATCCCGTCTGGGGCTCAAGTGATTTCCCCAAACTTAGTGTGCAATGCTGGGTTTTCAACATGATTCACCACAGAGGGAATCCTTGGAAGTGTGTGAATGGTTTCAAAAGTCAATGAGGGTGTAATTAGCCTCACAGGCAGAGGTTCACTTCCACATATGTATACGATAGCATTGTGCATAGCTGCTGGTCACATAAAGATGATTCCAGATATACCTCCACGCATCTGTTCCACGGGTGTTAATCTCGTTCTTTCGACCAGCTGAACTTTAATGATCGTTCATTAAATTTCATTTTACTATTCTATACAATCATCCATTTATGAAAGGCTATAACTCCTTGGGTGTCATTTCCGTCTATCTCGATGTATCAGAGTCATAAAATAGAACTGTCTTCTCATTTCAATAGATAATTCTTATTGAACTTGGTTGTCATTTCCGTTGATCTCGATGTTTCGGAGTCTTAAAATAGAACTGTCTTCTCATTTCAATAGATAATTCTTATTGTCCATATATTGTTTTCATATTACTTCTCATGCCTTATCTTTTCCTCCTATCAATTCACGCCATAGTCATGTAATTATACGTGTAGTTTTCTTCCTGCCTGTATCAGAAAACGTTTGTGTAATTACAAGCAAGCCAGGTTTCAGCTGCTGCAATTTCTATGTCGGTGTAAGTCTAAACATGGATCCATTGTACTGTGATTTAAGTAATTCACATGAGATATCCGGCGTGCAGCTGACCAAATCACCCCAGTTTGCCGATGGTCAAGAAAATATGGGCCTAACACTATATTCCCAATATAACTCTAAGGGCGTGTAACGGGGTCCTGCATGAGATATACCGCCTTACCAGTTGCCTTTCTGACTTCAGCTAACCTCTTGATCTGCTGTTGTTTAAATATGGCTGCTGAGCTTGTCACTCTTTAGCAGCCAATACTAAATTGAATAATCCTTATTACATCTACATTGTAGATATAGGCTTTCCCTTTCCAGCTCACTTGCCTGTCATCTGTCAATTGCCCTCAGCCTGTAACATTTCATACACATGAGAGATATCCCACTATAAGCCCTTCTATTTCCAGATAACCTCCTTTATACTCGACCTGTGATGTTAGTTTTTCCACCATTAACCCTTTTATCTGCAGCTAACCTTCTCTACCTTCGATCTGTGATGTTAATCATAAACAAGATCTATTATGCTATGTAACATTAACCCTACTGTCTTCAGCTAACCTCCACTACCCTCAACGGCCTCTGTAAGCCATATAAATTATTTAAATACATAAGTATATCGGTAGTTTACTGAAGGCATGAAGGATTGAAATTATTATTGTGAAATACTAAAACGCTAAATACACCAAACAACAATCATGGACAACAACTATGTGAAACACACTAAAAGGAAAAAAAATACATACACAAACAGGTGTCAGGAGGAAAGAGATGTGCTGCACTTACCAGGTACGATTCACCAGACTGAGTGAAGGGAAACATAATTACAGGTTAGCTACATATTTAGCGACCACAGCAAGTCAAGGGGAGGCAGGATAAAAGGAAGGCAGAACTAGTTGAAACTAAAAGAAGAAGTGGATAAGGCATGAAAAAACAGGAAAATAAAAACATTTGTAAAGGGGCACTTCAACGACAGATGACAATCTGTGTGGTATGAGTGCGTGGGGGACCACGACAGAAAGCGTGAATTTTGAGAATGTTAAGTCATTTTATTTGTTGTTCAATATAAACGTTAACAGCTTACCATATGTTAACATATAGTTAAAAGTGCAAAACGCTAACATTAACACTACACCATATGTTAACATATACATTTAGCATTACAATGTGTTAACATGTATATATTAACATTTCACCAAATTGTTAACATATACAATAACGTCACGTAATAAGTAGTTAACACTGCTGTCTGTTAGCAACTTAACAATATCTGTTGTGCATGTAGTAGATGAAAGCTACAAAATTACATAATATGAAATTACATGCTTTTCGATTATTTGGCTTCAATAGATCAGTAAAATGTATCTGAATCAAAGGAGTCTCATTTGGTAATATTGTCGAGACAATGTAGTTCAATTAGTCTTGGATCTTCATCGGCTAGGTATTTTCTCACATAGATGAATTTTTTTTTAATTTGCTTTTTTAATGATGAAAAATATCCCGTTCAACCTCTGATAGGTTATAATTAGGATATATAAATAGTGTTTTCAATTCCAAATAAGATGAATAACTGCTGAAATGGGAAAGTGGCATCATATCCGTCAAATCCTTGTAAATAAGGCAAATCAAAATTACCAATTTTGCTTGTATGTTAAGAAAAAAATAAATGTATGTACATCATAATACAAAGCGATACAATAAGTATCTTTGAATTACTGGGAATTATGAATTCTTGAGTGAAAATATGTTTATATATAAATCTAAAATGTGATGCAATTAATTCATATACGAGGGGCGTTCAGAAAGTAATGCACCACATCGTTTTTCTCAGGAGCTGTTTATTCAAAAAGCATGAAATTTATACACAATATGCATGGATATGTCATGTAAACATCGGTATTATTCAACATAATCCCCATCAACTTATACGGCTTTATGCCAGCGCGAAACAAGTGCATGTATTCCTAGCCCGTACCAGATTTTGTCTTGATCATGTACCCATTTCTTCGCTGCATGAATCACTCCTTCATCATCTTCAAACCTTGTCCCACGGAGTGCATCTTTAAGTGAACCAAATAGATGAAAATCAGAGGGTGCCAAATCGGGACTATAGGGTGGATGAAGTAGTACAGTCCAACCGAATTTGGTGTTTGCTTCCCGTGTTGCCAGACTTGTGTGAGGGCACGCATTGTTGTGAAGGAGAAGCAGGTCTGCTGGATTCTTGTGCGGCCGAACTCTGCGAAAACGTTGATTGAGTTGTTTCAATGTCTTAATGTAAGCTTGCGAATTGATTGTCTCTCCTCTTGGCATAACGTCCACATGAATCACACCTTCAATGTTCCAAAAGACAGTGATCATGACCTTTCCAGCTGAAGGAATTGTCTTGAATTTCTTTTTTCTTGGTGATTGCGGATGATGCCACTCCATTGACTGTCTTTTTGTCTCAGGTTCAAAATGATGTGCCCAGGTTTCGTCGCCTGTAACGATCTTAGCCAAAAAGTTCTCTCCATCAGCATTGAAACGCTCCAACAATTCAGAAGAAATTGCTTTCCTTTGCAATCGGTGGTCATTTGTGAGACTTCGAGGAACCCATCTTGCGCAAACCTTAGAAAATCCGAGAGTTTTTATAACTGCATTTGCACTACTATTGCTGACTGACAGCTGTAAGGCCAATTGTTGAGTAGTGATTCGCCTATCAGTAAGAATAATGCCCTCAGCGCATTTCAACATTTCTGCGTTGGTGGCTGTGGCAGGACGTCCACAGCGCGGCCGATTAAGCAACTCCGTATCTCCACTTCCTGATTCTTTGATTCTCTGAACCCAGCGACTGACTGTACTCCTGTCGACTGCAAAATTTCCATACACATCATATAGACGCTTGTGAATATTCACAACAGTTTCCTTCTCTGCAACGAGAAATTCTATCACAATTCGCTGTTTATAACGCAAGTTGCTAACACGCTCCATTTCAACGGTTTAGGGCAGCCGTATTATGTGGCCGGTTGCGGTGCAATTTAGTGCACACAATTGGCACATGCCATATTTGAAGTGTGCAAAGGTTCATGCTTCTATCTTCATTATTAGCTGAGAAAAACAATGTGGTGCATTACTTTCTGAACGCCCCCTCGTATGTTAAGAAAAAAAAAATAAATGTATGTACATCATAATACAAAGCGATACAATAAGTATCTTTGAATTACTGTGAATTATGAATTCTTGAGTGAAAATGTGTTTATATATAAATCTAAAATGTGATGCAATTAATTCATATATATAAATATATATGAATATGAAGTGGGTTCAATTTTCTACTCAAGACAACAGGAAGCTGACACTTGGGAGTCATGATCCAGATGGGCCCGCCCCCCTTAGAGTGTAAAGGAGAATAAGGGGCCAAAACACTTGATCGACGGGGGGACACCTTCTTATGATCAGATTGCCTCCTGTTGTTTCGCTCTGTATAGAGTTTCCAAATATCTTATATATATATATATATATATATATATATATATATATATATATATATATATATATATATATATATATATATATATCTATATATATATATATATATATATATATATATATATATATATATATATATATATATATCTATATGCACCCGAGTATTTCCCAGAGTTCTCTAAAGAGACAAAGAAAGAATATAAGTAATGCACCATCAGGCATGTCGTAAGAGGCAACACATATGAGGTTGTGTATGGGGCTGGCAACCTCATCACGTAAAACAAATGTCCACAGAAACCACTGCTGCAAGAGCACGTGACTGCTGGGTGAAGGCTAACTGTAAGGGGGGACTAGTTGTAGTTGTGGCTCGATGTTGCGTAAGAAGGACAAAGGCAAATGCTGCCTTTTTTATTATATATATATATATATATATATATATATATATATATATATATATATATATATATTCTTCTTCTTCTGTCCTTAGCCACCGACCGTCAAAGCAGTCAGTGGCCATTACGCCTAGTGGCGTCTTAGGGCAACAGCAGATAGGTTTTCTTTGCCATTGTTTCCCATCACGCCTAGTGGCGTCTTTAGGGCAATGGCAAATCAACCCATTTGCCGTTGTTTCCGTAATCGAAGTGTCTGGCAAACGGGTGATCAGCCCGTTGGTATGTATATATATATATATGTGTGTGTGTGTGTGCGTGTGTGTGTGCGTGTGAGTGTGTGTGTGTGAGTGTGTGTGTGTGCGTCTTCATGTGTGTATGTGTGTGTGTGATTGTGTGTGTGATCGTGTGTGTATGTGTGATTGTGTGTGTGTGATTGTGTGTGTGATTTTGTGTGTGTGAGAGAGAAAGAGAGAGAGAGAAAGAGAGAGAGAGAGAGAGAGAGAGAGAGAGAGAGAGAGAGAGAGAGAGAGAGAGAGAGAGAGAGAGAGAGAGAGAGAGAGAGAGAGAGAGAGAGAGAGAGAGAGAGAGAGATTGCGTGCGGGTGTGCGCATTTTTTTAAAATGTACCCGAAGATGAACAACGTACAGTAATTCAACGATACTTTAAAGAGTCGCGTGTCTCATAACTGAGTACAAACTAACAACAACACTTATGTCAACGTAGCCAAACGAATATATGGTGCAAAGAAGAGAAAGTTCTATCAAGCTTGAAGTATCTAAAAGATTGTAGAAAGATTTTAATCCTTGGATGAATAAGACATGGTTTGGTTTTAAGGGCTATCCTCATTGCATACGGACACCTCCATAAGTGCTGCGATCTCCTGCCTTAGATCACACAAGGAGGATCTCAGCACAGTGCACGAACTCCGTAGCACTGACGAAAATCCCAATGTATGTATATAGAAATCACATAATCTATAAATATTTTAGTGGTGGGTTAGTTTGCTAATTTTTAAATTTTGCCAGGGCAGCGGCTGCGTGTCATTTTCTTTTTTGTTTAAATAAAATTTTGCCTCGTTTTGGCGAGGCGCGTGCCGTTTAACCTAATCGCGCATGTCCAAATATAAATGACCTTTAGGTCTATTATGATTTTCAACTGCCGAGGGATTTTTTTAACGTGTGCAAAACTTGCACACGAGACCTCCGATTTTTTCCCCCCTTCTCCGAAAAAAGTTAGGCATCCGATCTCACTACCCTTGAGACCAGAGTATTAAGTCATCAGGACAACTGGTTCTAAAAAAAAAAATTTCCATAAATTATATTCCCCTCTACTGGGAATCGAACCCGGTACCTTTATAATACTCCATACTTCTTAGCCACCCCGACCCCCTGAAGGAGACATGGAAATACCTTATGCTGATGACACAGAACATTAAAACTTGGCATTCGTTCTTTGAGGCCGACCAAAAAACAACTTGGCGGAGGACTGTGGAGGCTGAGATGCAAAGAATGAACCAGAGTTGGGGCACTGTACGAAGGATGGCCGCCGACCGAGCAAAGTGGAATCAATTTGTTGTTGCCCTACAAGACGCCACCAGGCGTAATGGCCACTGACTGCTTTGACGGTCGGCGGCTAAGGATCAAAGAAGAAAGAAGAAGAATACGTTCTTTGAAGGACGATAAAAGGATTTAAGGCAATGATTGATGGTGCTATAAAACAAGGCAATTTTTGTGTGCCCTTAATAGTGTTATAACTCAAAATTATGGAAGGTCGTCTAAGAGCAGGTCACCCACCTGTCAAGGACGTTTGGTACTTCCTCCTCACTGGTGGATAAAGCTGCTCTCCTAGAACCTTGCCGGTTGGTCATAGGTGATTGCGCCTGAATGCCGATTCCATCTCGGCTGTTCAAGCTGCCCGCTGTACTGCTGCGGTCACGCCTTCTTGTAGAGAAACGGCTGACAAAGGATGTGTTGTTTTTGAATGTACGTTCCCTGTTGTAGAAATGAAGGAGACAGGATTAATATAAACATATCGAGATGTGTATAAGGAGCATCTATAGTGAAACGATGTGTTCAAAATTAACTGCAGGATTTTAATGTTAATGTACAGGCTTAAGTAACAACATAAAGCTACGCGTATCAAAGCATTTGATGGCTTAGTGATTCTCTACACGTTTTTTTAGAATCCAGTCAGACAGTGAGACCACACTGCTGCCTTGCAGGTAGGCGGGGGACAGTCAAAGGCTAAGGTAGGCAACCCGACATAAATGCCCGTTGAAATCGGATGTACTGGGCCACAGGCCTAACGAAACAGTACAACGTACGCCGCTCCATGATGACGTCATTACACCGAAAGCAAATTGTCAATAACTCCGTAGCGTTCCGCTGGGCTACACAGAGGCAAAAGGCTAGAAATGCTGACAAAGCTCACAAAACACTCAGCATTCTGCAGTGGAATGCGGAAGGGGTACATTGAAAGTACATATGGCCGACGCCAGCTCCATTCGTGGAAAAGCTTTACGGGGATTCAAATAGCCTCAAACTGACTACTGCTTTCTTTGAGAACATTCAAGTGGACGTCTGAGAGTGTACGAAGAAGAAGAAGAAGAAGAAGAAGAAGAAGAAGAAGAAGAAGAAGAAGAAGAAGAAGAAGAAGAAGAAGAAGAAGAAGAAGAAGAATTGGAAGCGAATTAATGAATTTTAAAACTGTTGTCAGATAAGTTATTAGATAACTTTAATATACTACTGGACAAAAGTTAAGGGCCGCCATTCAGTTTAGACAAGGTTTATATAATTCTTCGTGAGCAGGGTCGATTTTCCAAATGTCCGGTAGCTTGAAATCTCTCAAGAAGTCTCTGAATGGTAGAGTGGGACACTGCTAAACGTCTTGCAACATGACGAATGTCGTGAAACATTCTAAATCCACATATATAAATTAAAAGATAAATGTAAAGCCTAACAAATAAATTCAATAAAAGAAAAGAGAAATGGTAAAAGTACAGTGCTGTCACAATGGCGTACAAAAATCCCCCTTGTTTTCTTCTTCGTCTGCAAATTGTAACGTTTCCACGTGATAGTAAAGCCTATAGCAGCATACACGCGTTTCCACAACACCATAAAACGTGTACTGCATTTCTAAGAAAACCTTGAGATACGCAGGCTGATTAATGACCTGAATTAATACTAACATTAATTACACTACGTTAACATAAACGAAAGGACAGATGGACTTAGGATAGAAAGAGAGGGAGGGCTAAAAGCAGGAACGCATGCGACCCTAACACGCGTCTCGCGATACAAAATTAATACCCTCCCCGCGCGAAAGGCCAGAAGCACTAACTTTTTTTCAAATCGACAGTGATAAAAAACACTACCCATACGAGAGTTAGGTTTAAAAAACCTGAAAAACGCTTATTAGGAAACATGACACAATACTGGTTTACGTCTGAAATCCTGACAGAACAGTTAAAAAGGATGCGGACAGTGGAAGTTAAAAATAAACAACTGAGATCGATAAAAGACAGGAATTTTAAATGGGCCATTTGTTCTCATGATAATCATATAATTGGGTACCTTAAAACTAGTGGACTTGGAATATATAATAAATTATCAAAATGGTCCATTAGATACTAAAATATTGGTATAAAACATATGGAAACTGGCATGGTCTGGTCATATCTGTTAGATAAAATGGCATGATGTTTTTGAAAACACGTAGAGGAACGAAAGCTGAAATAGTACGGAGTAAAAGATTGGCTAGAATTTAAAGCAAGCCGAGGTGTGATTGGCTAAACTATATATACGAATCTAGTTGTTGATAGTAACGCGTAGTAAATGGGATAATTTTTTTTTTAAATTCATTCAAAATATAGTTATGCTTTGAGCGATTGGTCGAAGCATTTGAATTGAACGAAATAGTACGCTGCTCGTTGCCAGTTTCAAAAGATTTTCATGAGAGCAGGAGCGATGGCAGACTTGTGCTGTGGTTTATAAATTATATCGACCGAAAGCAGTCTGAAACAGTGGGAAAATCTAGATATGTGCCATTCTCTAGTGCCTTATTCGTCGTAACCTGTGTTATTTCCTTTCTATGTGGTAAGATTGATTTTATTGACTTTTTTAATTTGAAAAATTGGTTGTGTATAAGATGGGTGGGTTTGAAAAAAAATTGAAAAAAGGTGATTCGTCTTACGAGGACAAAAGACAAAGAAAATAGTCTACGTTACGGCCACAAGGCCTTCGTCAGGAAAGGAAAGAAAGTGAAGTCTAGATAGGACACATAAAAAACTTAATAAAATAATAAAATAAAAACTGGGTACTTCCCTGAAGGCAAGAACCGAAATTCGCTGTCTGTTGAAGAGCGCGTGGCTGAACAGAAAGCGACTTCCGCCGCCGGGTGTACACAATACATACTGAAAAACTAAAAAACGAAACCGGACAATAAACTACAAAACGGGATAAAAGTGGGGACTGGAAATAGAAGAGGACAGAATGAGTGGGAGATAAATAAATATGAAATTAAAAAATGTATATGGCATACAAATAGGAGAATAGGATAAGAGTGGAAAGAGTCAAATAGAGCAAGAGAGGAAAGGGTGACCTCAGACAAAGGTGTGAAAAGTGTTGAGACCGGCTGGTTTTAGACACCCCATGCGGTGTATAAGACGGTTCTCAAGCTGTTCTCGGCTGGCAGTGTCAGAGGAGCAGGATCGGATCGCTGTGACCTGGATGTCGATGGGACCATGGTGGTCAGGACCATTGAAGTGTATGGCAACTGGTGTGGACTTTTGCTGAGCGATGTCATTTAAGTGCTGGCTGAATCTGTCCCCAAGTCGTTTGCCTGTTTGGCCAATATAGGTTTTGCAGCAACGTTTACATATGATCGTATAAATGACATTGCGCGATTCACACGTGAAGCTACTAGTGATGGTGTACGTAGCCTTAGGAAAGGACACCTTCTGGGTTGAGGTGACATACTTGCACGTGTTGCATCTTGTCCGACCACAGGGTAGTGTGCCAAAGTGGGTGGCATTCTCCTTTGGGAGACGGCTGTGAACAAGAAGATCCTTCAAGTTCTTGTCACGTCTATATGCCACCAAAGGTGCTTCACATGAATACTTCTTGGGTCACAGGCTCTGCTTGGAGGATAGGGAGGTGGCGGAAAAGGATCTGTTTGACAGTAGTACTATGAGGGTGATGGGTCAAGATTAATTTGACTCTATCCGAAGTGGATTTATGGTGAGGTATGAGGGCCTCCTGACGAGAGATAGGGAGCACACTTTGGAGAGCAGAGGTGAGAACATGTTCTGGATAAAGTCTGTTACGGAAGAAATCCAACATCTCATTTGCTCGTAAGTGGAAGTCATCGTCGTCTTGGCATAAACGGCGGAGGCGGAGAAGTTGTGAAAAAGGAAGGGAGTCACGACAGGCCCGAGGATGAGAAGAGGTATACAGGAGGTAGCTGTGGGCATCTGTCGGCTTGTAGTATACTGAGGTATTAAGGCCGGAGGGCGTGATAGAAATAGTAATGTCAAGGAAGTTGACAGAAACTGTGGAGACGAGGGAGGTGAACTTAATGGTGGGGTGAAAGTGGTTCACAAAGTCGATGAAGCGGTGTAAATCAGTCTCAGACATATCTGTGAGACCTATGCCATCATCGATATATCTGCGGTAAAACCCAGGGAAAGGACCGGAGTGGTTGTAACTAAATGGTTCCATGGCAGGCTTGGGCATGGCCTAGTTGTTGATATATTATACCATGGACCATTTGAGAAAGTGAGAACTATCAATATATATATATATGATGATCATGCTGAAACATTACACCTATCTTATTGCATGGTGAAGTATGGCTGGAATGACAGAGGTGTTGTCTCCATAAGGGAAAAATGAAAAAGAAAACTGGTACTATTGGTTCCATCACATGAAAGTGGAGAAGCTTGGTTGTCAGAAAGAGCTGACCATGTTCTTTTTATTACATGCATGTTTACAGGTAAAATTGGAGGAATTAGTTTGATATTAAGACAGGATCATACTTGCTTTGACAGGGGTTTCCTGCTGGTACTTGGCTGATGCTGTCAGAAATATTCTGCACTAGATCAAGTCATCTCTGACAACAGCTGTTAAGAGAGAGATTGTAGACCAGAGGGCCTGAAGCGTGTGGCCAAATAGACTGCAATCATTATGAATCCCAGGCACAGATAAGTGATATAAATCTGGGCTGGAGCAACTTATCATTACTGCATACTAGGACAGTGAGTACCAGAGTATAAGAGTGATAAAGAGAACAATTGGGATGATGTATATCCCTTTCCAGCTTCAAGGAACAAGTAATTAGATAGAGAAAAAAATACCCAGTTGAAGATTGATTTCATGCATTATGGACACATGGTCTATTGCTTGTAAATAATTGCATATACATATTTGTAAATATATAAGATTCCATCAAACTGATTATCAATGACTAAAGTCCTGGCCAAAAGAACATTTAGGCTCAGGACCAATAAAGTTTAACAGAAAATTTTTCATTATAAAACTTAACCGCTGGAGTTAGTTGATTTTATCTTAGAAGTGAATATTTGTTGGTATATGTTTTGTATTGAGGTTATTCCACACACTCACTTTTGCATTACCCTAGACACTTAACGAAGCCAACATTCATATTGATTAAGAATTAGTCTGATTGAGATATAAATGTGGCAGCAAGTAAGGTCATCTGAATTACACACCAAACCTATTAACTTCAGAAACCTTCACAGCTGATCTCAGTCAGTACACTAAGTACTTTATACTATATTTAAGTCCCAACTCACCACATTAATTGGTAGGCTTGTCCGGAATTTGTAGTTGATATATATAGGAATCTCATACAGCATATATTAACTAACTCCAGGAATAAAAATTAGCAGTAGGATATAAATTCAAGATTGTATTACTGGTCTTAATTGAGGTTAGGAACATCACTAAGAGAGTATCAATAAGTAAGAGGAGATTTTGCAGTGATAAGTTGTTCCACCAGTAATAATTAGTTAATAATTACCTTAATTAAAGTAGAATTGTCTTAGAACCTTAGTAGATCTACTTGAGTTAGAATGGCTGACTTGGCCAAATTTAGATCTGCCGCTGTACAGACTGCTAAAGAGTTAGGAATGGACGGGCAAGTTATGATTTCCTATGTCACTACGGAATGTGACAAATATATTGAACGGGAAGAAAGAAGATTAGAAAAAGAGGCCGAAAGAAAGTTAGAGGCTGAAAAGGAAATTAAAAGGTTACAATTTGAGGCTGAGGCTGAGACTAAGAGGCTGCAGATTGAGGCTGAGGCTAAGAAATTCGAGGCAGAAAGAAAAGAAAAAAATGCAGAAAGGGAAGACAAGCGATTAGCTGCAGAGAGGGAAGCAGAAAAGGAGGAGAAGAGATTACAAAGGGAACATGAGTTACGACTAAGGGAGTTTGAGTTTCAAGGCCATGCTCCTGAAAATGGTGCCAGTCCCTTTGTCTCCGATGCCACTGCTAGTCAGGGAGCCTCAACCTCAGCTATGAATTTTCATTTAGATCATTTTGTTGAGAAAGACGATGATATTGAGAGCTATCTAAATAGATACGAATTATTAGCTACCACGTATGGGCTAGAGAGAGAAAGGTGGAGCTTAAAGTTATCTCAAGGTCTTCGTGGGGCAGCTTATGAAGTTTTTGCCAAAATGAACAGAGGTGATCAAGAAAATTATGACATGCTAAAGCAGGCTCTTTTGTTAAGATATGAAAAGAACGCAGAATTTTATAGGAAAAAATTTAGGAATGCTAAACTACTGTCAGGTGAAACCTATCACCAGTTCTCTGCACGGTTAGAGACATACTTGGAGAAATGGACTTCTCTGGGGAAAACCCAAGATCGTAAGGAAATGGTCCTTATAGAACAACTAAGAGAGTCCATGGCTCCAGACCTGAGAAAGTTTCTCATGGAACAAGGTGCAGAGAGGCTGGGTGAGTTACTAAATGTTGCTGAAAGGTATCAGGCAGCTCAGGCAGAGGTATCAGATAACAAAAGGAAACAGGTAGATAATTTTAAGGCACCACATAACTTTAATAAATTTGATCCTAGAGATCAGAGCAAAGGTAAGCATCAGTTTGATAGGCCACGGTATGACAATAAAAATAAAACCCCACAATTCGATGAAAGGAAATATGATGAAAGAAAATCTTTCAACCAAGGAAAGAGATGGTGTAAAAATTGTAAGATGAACAATCATGACACTGACCATTGTAAAAGGAAACCTGTGTATATGGCCACCCTTCAGGTCAGGTCGACCTCAAGAAAGGAGGAGGATATTCTGATAGATAGCACTCCAGAAGAGATGAGGAAGGCACAGGCTGGGGATAAGACCCTCAAGCCTTGTTTCAGGAAATTGTCAACTTGTCATACAACTCCAAGCAAGGGAGATTTTTACATGAAAAACAAGTTGATGTACAGGAAGGCCGGAACTAGATCCCATGGTCACGGACAGTTGGTTCTTCCAAAGACATATAGGGCAGAATTAATAAGGAGCCTACATGTGAAAAAAGATGGGGACCATGAGAAAATTGGTACCATCATCCAAAAGGTGGCTCACAATTATTATTGGCCCAAGGCAAGGTGGGACATTGAGAATTTTGTAGAAAGGTGTAGCATAGCACATGAGGGAACACCCACAAGTGGGAACAGTGATCAGGACCTGGACACGCCACGGGGTAAACGCAGGCCTAGCACTGAAAAGAAAATTAAATTAAATAAAGTGGACCAAATGGAATGGGAAGCCCCTTTTCATGGACAAGCTTCAATAAACTGTTTTACAATGGCCACTATGCGGCGAGTGCAAAAAGATGTCTTACCCCAGGTTAAGCCGAAAATCCCTCAATCGGACTTAAACAAACTGGAGGAAGAAGATGTAGAGAGGAAATCTCTCATCAAGAATTTTAAGTGGGGAGAAAGCCCCAAGAGGAAAATTGGTAGCGGTCGTTTTGTGCATGATAATTCTGGGAAGAAAAATCATCACTATAGCGCTTCGAGTGGAAGAGACCATACCGGTGCATGGACAAATAGGTCCACAAAATTAAAGGTCCATATGAAACGCTGTTAAGAACGTGGACTGATGAAAAGGTAGAGGAAAATATTACATCCTCATACCAATATGTGAATGAGCTGACCACTCGTTTAAAAACTGGCTGGAAACTTGCCAATGAAAATTTGAAACAAGCCAGGAAGAAACATGCTGCCTATTATAACAGGGAAGCTAAAGACAGAGATTTGGCTGTGGGAGAGAAGGTACTGCTTCTTCTCCCCGGTAGTCAGAATAAGTTACAAATTGGATGGCAAGGTCCATATACAGTTCTAGAGAAGGTGTCTAGAACAAATTATAAGATAGATAAGAAGGGGAAAGAAAAAATCTATCATGTGAATCTCCTGAAGAAATATCTGGAAAGAGAAAATCAGGAAGAGTCACACTTGTTGACCTTATCCATTGCTATGGAGATGAAAAAGGAACCACTTTCATCATTTGAATATCCATTACATCCCTGTGAGACAGCGGCACAGGTGAAAATCAGTACACATTTAACTAAAAATCAGAAGGAGAGAGTGCAACAGGTTCTAGATAATCATACAGAGGTGTTAACAGACCGACCGGGGCATACAAACTTATTGGAATATGATATGAAGCTGATAGACCCCACACCTGTCTGTATGAAACCATATTCGATTCCTTTTGCTAAGGAGAAAGCTTTGAAGGAAGAGATAGACTATTTGTTGAAGGAAGGAATTATTTCACACAGTGAATCTTCGTATAGTTCCAGTGTTGTACTCTTAAGGAAAACCTCTGGAGAACATAGACTCTGTATAGATTACAGGAGACTGAATGCTATTACAGAAGGACAGGTGGATCCATTGCCGGATACAAATCAGTTGTTTGCCAGGCTAAATAAAGCTAAATATTTCTCAAAAGTGGATCTGAGTAAAGGATACTATCAGATTCCAGTAAAGCCTGAGGTTAGACCATACCTAGCTTTTAGTACCTCGGAGGGACACTATGAGTTTAACAGATTGCCATTTGGCTTGAAGAATGCACCTAGTGTCTTCTCTAGAATGATGAGAAAATTATTGGACCCTCTGAATAATCCATGCATTACAAATTGCATGGATGATATCCTTATAGCAACAGAAACATTTGAGGAACACATTGACTCTCTGAATATGCTGTTTAATCGACTTAGAGAAGCGAATTTAACAGCCCGACCAACCAAATGTTGCGTTGGATGTAAAGAATTAGAATTCTTGGGACACACAGTCTATCAGGGAAACATGACCCCTGACCCCAAGAATTTAGAGAAACTAAAGAAAGCCCCGAGACCACAAACCAAGAAAGACGTGAGATCCTTTGTCTCATTATGTGGTTTCTACCAAAAGTATATCAAAAACCTTAATTCCATATGTGCACCGTTAACTGATTTGACACGTAAAGGAAATCCAGATCGAATTACCTGGACACCACAATGTGAATTGGCTTACCAGGAATTGAAGGAAAAGCTTACAAGCAAACCTATTTTGAAACTACCTGACTTAAGTCAAGAATTCATTGTAAGGACGGATGCCAGTAATATCAGGTTAGGTGCGACCCTGTTACAGAAATCAGATGCATTGGATGGGGAATTAAGCCCAGTGGCATATGCTAGCAGAAAGTTGAATAAAGCTGAAACAAACTACTCAACTAGCGAAAAAGAATGTCTTGCAGTAATATGGGCGATAAAGAAATTCAATATTTATCTGTATGGGAAAACATTCAAGTTGCAAACGGATCACAAACCCTTGTCGTTTCTAGCGCAGGCTAGGCATGAAAAGTCTCGGTTACTCAGATGGTCATTACTGATGCAGCCATTTGAGTTTAGCATAGAGTATATATCTGGAAAAACAAATCTGGGAGCGGATTTTTTAAGCCGCCATCCGTGTGATGATAATCACCGTAAGCCCCAGAACTAATAATAAATTTCTCTATGTGTATATAGAATTATAGACTGACATATAACGTCTTTTTTAAGAGGGGAGAATTTGTCGTGAAACATTCATAATCCACATATATAAATTAAAAGATAAATGTAAAGCCTAACAAATAAATTCAATAAAAGAAAAGAGAAATGGTAAAAGTACAGTGCTGTCACAATGGCGTACAAAAATCCCCCTTGTTTTCTTCTTCGTCTGCAAATTGTAACGTTTCCACGTGATAGTAAAGCCTATAGCAGCATACACGCGTTTCCACAACACCATAAAACGTGTACTGCATTTCTAAGAAAACCTTGAGATACGCAGGCTGATTAATGACCTGAATTAATACTAACATTAATTACACTACGTTAACATAAACGAAAGGACAGATGGACTTAGGATAGAAAGAGAGGGAGGGCTAAAAGCAGGAACGCATGCGACCCTAACACGCGTCTCGCGATACAAAATTAATACCCTCCCCGCGCGAAAGGCCAGAAGCACTAACTTTTTTTCAAATCGACAGTGATAAAAAACACTACCCATACGAGAGTTAGGTTTAAAAACCTGAAAAACGCTTATTAGGAAACATGACACAATACTGGTTTACGTCTGAAATCCTGACAGAACAGTTAAAAAGGATGCGGACAGTGGAAGTTAAAAATAAACAACTGAGATCGATAAAAGACAGGAATTTTAAATGGGCCATTTGTTCTCATGATAATCATATAATTGGGTACCTTAAAACTAGTGGACTTGGAATATATAATAAATTATCAAAATGGTCCATTAGATACTAAAATATTGGTATAAAACATATGGAAACTGGCATGGTCTGGTCATATCTGTTAGATAAAATGGCATGATGTTTTTGAAAACACGTAGAGGAACGAAAGCTGAAATAGTACGGAGTAAAAGATTGGCTAGAATTTAAAGCAAGCCGAGATGTGATTGGCTAAACTATATATACGAATCTAGTTGTTGATAGTAACGCGTAGTAAATGGGATAATTTTTTTTTAATTCATTCAAAATATAGTTAGGCTTTGAGCGATTGGTCGAAGCATTTGAATTGAACGAAATAGTACGCTGCTCGTTGCCAGTTTCAAAAGATTTTCATGAGAGCAGGAGCGATGGCAGACTTGTGCTGTGGTTTATAAATTATATCGACCGAAAGCAGTCTGAAACAGTGGGCAAATCTAGATATGTGCCATTCTCTAGTGCCTTATTCGTCGTAACCTGTGTTATTTCCTTTCTATGTGGTAAGATTGATTTTATTGACTTTTTTAATTTGAAAAATTGGTTGTGTATAAGAAAAGGCCATGACAAAAGGTTGTAACTAAATGGTTCCATGGCAGGCTTGGGCATGGCCTAGTTGTTGATATATTATACCATGGACCATTTGAGAAAGTGAGAACTATCAATATATATATATGATGATCATGCTGAAACATTACACCTATCTTATTGCATGGTGAAGTATGGCTGGAATGACAGAGGTGTTGTCTCCATAAGGGAAAAATGAAAAAGAAAACTGGTACTATTGATTCCATCACATGAAAGTGGAGAAGCTTGGTTGTCAGAAAGAGCTGACCATGTTCTTTTTATTACATGCATGTTTACAGGTAAAATTGGAGGAATTAGTTTGATATTAAGACAGGACCATACTTGCTTTGACAGGGGTTTCCTGCTGGTACTTGGCTGATGCTGTCAGAAATATTCAGCACTAGATCAAGTCATCTCTGACAACAGCTGTTAAGAGAGAGATTGTAGACCAGAGGGCCTGAAGCGTGTGGCCAAATAGACTGCAATCATTATGAATCCCAGGCACAGATAAGTGATATATCTGGCCTGGAGCAACTTATCATTACTGCATATTTTCTAGGACAATCTCCTCAAGTGAATAAACTTTTCCTCCAAAACTAAAAACAGTACAACAGAGTCCATAAGAGTGATAAAGAGAACAATTGGGATGATGTATATCCCTTTCCAGCTTCAAGGAACAAGTAATTAGATAGAGAAAAAAATACCCAGTTGAAGATTGATTTCATGCATTATGGACACATGGTCTATTGCTTGTAAATAATTGCATATACATATTTGTAAATATATAAGATTCCATCAAACTGATTATCAATGACTAAAGTCCTGGCCAAAAGAACATTTAGGCTCAGGACCAATAAAGTTTAACAGAAATTTTTCCATTATAAAACTTAACCGCTGGAGTTAGTTGATTTTATCTTAGAAGTGAATATTTGTTGGTATATGTTTTGTATTGAGGTTATTCCACACACTCACTTTTGCATTACCCTAGACACTTAACGAAGCCAACATTCATATTGATTAAGAATTAGTCTGATTGAGATATAAATGTGGCAGCAAGTAAGGTAATCTGAATTACACACCAAACCTATTAACTTCAGATACCTTCACAGCTGATCTCAGTCAGTACACTAAGTACTTTATACTATATTTAAGTCCCAACTCACCACAACGAACAGATTGACCATCCTGAATCCATGCCATGGCTCGACCACGGTCTACAGTGCTGAGACTTCTCCTTGGTGGCATGGCTAATGCAGTGATCATTTCGACCACTTGTTACACTGATTTATTGCATACCAACGGTGAACACTCTTTACCGATGATCATTTTCCACGTGCATTCAAATTCAACTTACTTTTTCCCCTTTTGAACTAGTGGGGCGTGTTGCAAAAACCACGAGTTTTTGCAGCAACAATGGCAATTTTCACGTGCGGGTTAAAGTGACCCAGTTTTTAGACATTTAAAAAAAATTAACCTAGTGCACACAGAAATGTAAACACATTTCTCTGAGCTCAGTTTTAATGACATTTTCACTTGTCTTTACAGTTTGCGAGTCAATTATATAAACCTTGTCTAAACTGAATGGTAGCCCTTAACTTTTGTCCAGTAGTATAGGTCCTGAGCTGTTGAAATTTTAGGATCTGAAAAATAGTTACATATTTAGCAAAATTTTACATTATTTACAATAAATAAAAATGTTAATAAGATATCAGAAATCTGATCCAAGCAGGGCCGGATTGCCCATTAAGCTAAGTAGGGTGAAGCCCAGGGGCCATGAGCTTTTGGGGGTCCGTGCATACGTTAAAAAAAAAATAATAAATGCATAGATTTATGCACAAAAAAGAAAATGTTTGCTCTTTGCTATCACATTCGTAACGTTCTAAAAAGACAATACAAACCCAAATAGCTTAAAAGACATAATGCACCCAAGCAAAATCATAACGGCGCATGAACTATTTGCTAGTATACATTAATAAAAAGAGGTAAAAATCCAAACAAACTAACATACCATTCTATTAATAATACTAGTATATACCATCAGAATGCTAAGGGGTTAGCAAAATAAAAATATTAAAACTATTGCCTATTAGGTGGAGAGGGGGGGGTGTTTCCTCAAACATTAAAAAAAAGCATTACTTCATGCTTAATACAAAAAGGATTAAGCCCTTCTTGGCTTAATCCGATCCTGGATCCAAATTATAGTTTTATAAAGCAAATGACAATGTCTGTGACATATCTTATGATGAGTGTTGTTGTTACTGATCCAGCAGCGTTTGGGCTCTCACCCTTCGGCACAGTGTCATGTATTGGTATCTGCACGTGCTCGCTAGTTTTCGTCTTGCTCCATAAAAGAGGTTCCACTTATCTGGCCTCGGAGGAAGAAGCGTTTTCCCAACATCATCGAGTGCTGGGTACTCGACGAGGTGGTGGTCAACATTTTCATAGGGGTAGTTACATACCTAGCGCACTGTAGTGTATTGTGGTTGGATTCTGTTTACGTGATTGCTGAATGGTATATGTTGTGTTCCGAACCGAAAAATGGCGCTCTGATGTTGAGTGATAAACAGTTACACAAGTCATGGGAAAATTAGTAACATAAAGAAAGGGACAGAGAAATTCAAGATTGTCTTCATAGCTTTAACTGTTCATAGCCCCACCCCCTTAACTTTTTTTTTTTAAATAATTGTCTATGCGTTTCGCACCTTAAATATTGTGACAGTTCTTAATTATAATCGATACGTGCACACTACGATATATATCCACGAAACGCTGCTAAGGCACGAAACACTGCTAATGGGAAATAACTCAAAGTGAATATTCTTTGCGGAACGATATGCGTGGTTGTGATGATGACGCTGATTTGTGTGGTGTAGCAAAAGGAGCTTTCTTTGCCCAGCGTCCTTAGGGACGAGACGTCTTTTTTTTAGAAGGAGATGCCTAAGCTTTAACTGGACTAGTAGTGCGTGTAAGACTCCTGTGTTCGTATTGTAAAATATATGGTAGTAATAGGTGGAAATTGATTCTTCAATGTGAATATATTATCGCGTGGTTCAGTCCACTAGTTTCTACGGAACGTTGATGAAAAGTGTCCCATAGACCGACAAGTAATGTGGAAGAGAGACATGAGGGCACTAAACATAAATCCAGCAACCTGGGAGGATAAAGCTGACAATTGCACGAAGTATCGATGCTATCTACGGCGCCACCTTAGATTGGGCGAAAAGAAGCTCTTATGGCAAGCAGAAAGGAGGAGACAACGTCAAAAGGAACACCAGGAAAATAAGCAGCTGAGGACTGTCCCCTCAGGGGCGCATTCTCATAGTCAGTTATGACTGAAAGGAGCTATTATTATTATTATTATTATTATTATTAGATGGACAAGTAATAATTAACGTGAAATGTCATTCGAACGTTCTATTAATAGAAATCCAAAATTTTGAGTATGAATTAAGGACACATGCCAGTTGTGCATTGTTATCGTTGGAATAATAATAATAATCAGTGTAGTCACTATGTCAATAAATATTAATCTGAATGTGATTAGACTCTGAATTTATGTTATGATAGCTTCATATTTATTCCTCTAGCATTGTCAGCTTGGACAGTTATGAATTGAAGTGTTATAATTTCAATCTACTCTAGAATCCTAGAGCAGAGACTCCGACGCCTAGCTGAGCCACAATTGGATGAGGTCCAGTGCGGATTCCGAGCAAACCGAAGTACTCAAGACCTAATCTTCACACTCAGACAGCTGAGTGAAAAGGCCCTTGAGTATAAGAGTGAGATCCATCTTTGTTTCATAGATCTGGAAAAGGCGTTTGACAGGGTCCCCTGGAGCAAACTTTGTGACTGTTTGGCAAGGAAGAATATTCCAGCACCTCTGATTCATGCTATACAGAGCTTCTACAAGTCTTGCAGAAATTATGTGAGGACAGCAAACCATAAGTCAGAAGAGTTCAGAACCACCACTCGTGTAAGACAAGGTGATATCCTATCACCTTACCTCTTCATACTCCTTATGGACGATGTCATCAAGGCATGTAAGGAGAGAACAAGAAAGTATTCAGTGTGGTACTGGAAGATGAGACAGGTCTATATTTCGGAGCTGGCATTTGCTGATGATGTTGCCCTGATTGCTAAATCAGAGGCACATCTCCAATCCAACCTGCAAGTCTGGAAGGAAGAGCTGGAGAAGAGAGGGATGGTCATAAGCAGCTCTAAAACAAAAATCCATGGTGATATCACGAGAAGAAAGAAAACATCAGATTAAGTTGGGAGAACAGGTCCTGGAGCAGGTCGACCACTTTAAATATCTCGGAGCTATTATAGACCGAAAGGGAGGCATCAAAGAAGAGTTGGCCACTCGAAAAGCAGCGGCTGGGAGACTTCTTCAGGCCATAAATCGTGGATTCCTCAGCAAGAAAGAGGTTGGTAAGAAAACGAAGATGGCTGTATACCGCTCCACCTATGTCCCAGTCTTGACATATGGATGCGAGTCGTGGGCAATGACTACAACCTACAAAAGCCAGATCCAAACCTCAGAAATGAGGTATCTGAGGAAAGTGGTTGAAGTAACAAGAAGAGACATGGTCCGCAACCAGACGATCCGTCAAGGCCTAAAATCCCATCCGCTGCAGACCCAAATAGAACAGTCCCAACTAAGATGGTTTGGCCATGTCTGCAGAATGGGAGAAGATCGGCTACCACGACAAGCATGGGAAACAAAGAGCCAGGGATCCAGACCTCCAGGACGACCCAGAGTCCGCTGGGAGGACAACATTAGACAATCTTTGAAGGACCGAGGACTAGAATGGAACCAGGCCAGGAAGAAGACAGCTGATAGAATGGTCTGGCGCTCTCTCTTCCAAACCTCTACACCTCACGGTAGAAGGGGAACGACTAAGTAAGTAAGTTATAATTTCATGATTTATTAATGTATGACTTACGAGATATGTGCATGATATTCAAAATCCCTCATAACAAGATGTTACGTCTGAAAGATATTTTCTGTACACTAATTGTGTGAGTGAAATGTCCTGTAACGAGAAATGGAAAAAAATCCCATTAGCTTTTCGGAAAAATTTGGAAAATGCCATTACTTACGAGGTGGGGCTTGGACAAGGTATCAGATGTGGTTTCCAGGTTGCAGTGGACATCGAGTGTTCGTCTGCCGCGTAGCACCTCCACAAACATTGGATAAGATTGGCGGCAGGAACACGTCGGCGATTGAGGTGCTTCTGTCGTTGCTGCTGCTGAACTTTCAGTGCAAACCCTGAGCCAAGGATGCCCTGAGGAATCATCATAAAATGTAAAGACTAGGTCGGGTGTCTGGCTTGATTGTTATAAGTTTTAATTGTCTGCCTATCTATCTATCTATCTATCTATCTATCTATCTATCTATCTATCTATCTATCTATCTATCTATCTATCTATCTATCTATCTATCTATCTATCTATCTATCTATCTATCTATCTATCTATCTATCTATCTATCTATCTATCTATCTATCTATCTATCTATCTATCTATCTATCTATCTATCTATCTATCTATCTATCTATCTATCTATCTATCTATCTATCTATCTATCTATCTCTCTCTCTCTCTCTCTCTCTCTCTCTCTATCTATCTATCTATCTATCTATCTATCTATCTATCTATCTATCTATCTATCTATCTATCTATCTATCTATCTATCTATCTATCTATCTATCTATCTATCTACCAAAGTTCATATCTACCAATCTCCATGCTTAATGTTCCTACCTACCTGCCTACATTAGTTACCTACCCATCCGTACACCCATGCGTACATCCGCCCATCTATCATCCATCCATCCGTCCGTCTGTCTGTCTGTCTATCTATCTGTCTGTCTGTCTATCTATCACCCTACCTTCCTATTTACCTACCCATGTATCCATCCATCGATCCATCCATCTAGCCCCCTGCACTCGCCCGTACACCCATCTGCCTGTCTGTTTTACCTCCGTCCGTCCGTTTGTCTATACGTCTGTCATCAGTCTATCTGTCAACAGTCTGTCTCTTTATCTCTTTTTTCTCTCTTTTCCGCCTTTATTTCTGTCTATTTCATTTCTTTGCTTGCTTCTTCCTTACAATCATTATACAGGAACACATCTTCTACCCATATGCTCACAGCTATGCTTCTATACGTTTAATAATGGCTTATATGTAGATAATTACATATGCCTCATATTCAGAACTTATACGTACATTGACATACAGACCCCGTGTAGACATTGACATACAGACCCCGTGTAGACATTGACATACAGACCCTATGTAGTTCCCGGGGGTGTCTGAAGAGACAAAGAAAGAATAAGATTGCTGGCATGTCGTACAAGGCCACTAATACAAGGTTGCGCACGAGCTGGCAACCTAACCATGTAAATAAATAGCCACAGAAACCACTTCTGAGAAAGCATCTGAATTCTTGGTGCAGGCTTCCTACAAGGGTAGCAGTAGCAGTGAGTGGCTCCATGATCCGCGAGGAGCGTAAGAGAAGCAATGGTGGTGATGTTGATGATGAGGATGATTACACAGCGTAATGATAATACTTACCGCCGGCAAGGCAAAGAAAGAAATACCCAGGATTGCTGAAAATGAGGCTATAACTTTGCCTCCCCACGTGGCCGGAACAACGTCACCATATCCAACTGTACAAAGGGTTACCTACAGAAAAATTTATCCGCTTAGTTAGAGGACGCATTATAATCTGTTATAGAGTTTCATATCATTTCATATGTTATAGCTTTTAATCATTTTATACTAGAGGTTCTTAAACTGTGTGGTGCGTTTCCCCAGGGGAGATTTGAGGTTTCTCCAATGTTCCCTTTAATGTGCCCGCTTGCGCCCGCACACAGGTTATGAGATCACAGCACATTCAAAAATTGAACTGCACACAAAGTATTAAATTCAAACAAACATGACAATAATCAAACAAACACGGTCGCCCAATGAAAATTATATGCACTCAATTTAGCGTGCACAGGTTTCTATCACTTGGGAAAATCGGCTATTTACTTAGTCGTTCCTCTTCTACCGTGAGGTGTGGAGGTTTGGAAGAGAGAGCACCATACTATCCTATCAGCTGTCTTCTTCCTGGCCTGGTTCCAATCTAGTCCTCGGTCCGTTAATATCACTGACGAATAAATATAGTATAACACAACTCAAGTTGTATTTTTGTGTCGCCTTAGAGTCATGAAGCTTTATGATCTAAAGCAATCTCAACATTATGTATTCTTGCGACAATGCCACTAATAGACATTCGAGACATCTGACTTTCATTAACTCGAACTATACACGAAGTATGACGAGAACACGAGACCCAGTAAACCAATGTACAGTGTGGTTATCAGCTCCTGTTGAGACGGAAAACAAGGATAGAAAATATTCACCTGGATTAGTTTTACAGATATATCGTCGAACTAGTATAATTTTCATGAACAAAGCCTGACATCGTTGAACTAGAATAATTTTCATAAAAAGCCTTACATCGCTTAACTAGAATAATCTTCATAAAAAGCCTTAAATCGCGGAACTAAACTCATCTTCATAAAACACCTTAAATCGTTGAACTAGACTCATCTTCATAAAACACCTTAAATCGTTAAACAAGAAAAATATTCATAAAACACCTCAAATCGTTGAACTAGAATACTCTTCATAAAAAGCCTTAAATCTTTGAAGAATAATCTGCCTTTTAAGCCTTCACCCAGTATAGTTCTTACTGATACATTTGAGAAGTCTTTAAGAAAACTTTGAATAGGAATAGTTTTTTGTTTAAATTAGTTTTAGTCTCACGTAAAGTGTTTTATTTTTATTTTTAACATTAATAGCTGTTGCTCTTAAATAATAAAAGAAATAACTTTTTCTCAAAGATTTAATATTAGGAAAAGTATAAAAACCAAATCAGCCTCACTCTTTACCCTGAAGACAGAGTTTTATCTTGGAATAAGACTCTTAGTGTATATTTAACATTAAGGAAGACTAATATCCTCAAATTTGAGGCGTCAGTTCAAGTTTTATTCAAATGAAGCTTCATTTTCAAGCTATGGTTTCAGGCCAAGGTTCAACTTTTCCTTTCAAACCCGTGACTAGAAAAAAATGTTGCGTTTTCGTATTCCATGTGAGTTGTATTTTAGTCATGCTCCACGTATTTATTTCATTATATTTTCTTTTTTTAGTCCTTCTCTTTTTAATCTTTCTTCATAAGACTATTCTCAAATTCTTTGTCTTGACAAAAAGTCACATTTTTTCG
This sequence comes from Oreohelix idahoensis, assembly GCA_024509875.1. Classification (NCBI taxonomy): domain Eukaryota; kingdom Metazoa; phylum Mollusca; class Gastropoda; order Stylommatophora; family Oreohelicidae; genus Oreohelix; species Oreohelix idahoensis. The sequence continues at coordinate 231,548 of JAMPIV010005705.1, read as the reverse complement.
TTGCCACATCACCCACTCGTCAATAGTGCTCAAGAAACGTAAACATGTTTGTGTTACACATCTCAGTTACTAGGCTAAATCATTCACGCCCCCTGTCGCTCTGTTACCCATGATACTCTCTTGTCTAGTTTACATATCACCAATATCGTTGACTTAGTACTGTTTCATTCCTTCTACACTCTTGACAAAAATTGGACCTCAGGTCATAAATCGATATACTATAGTTCAATCTATCATCCTACTGATAACTGGCTGGATCATCATTTTGGAATTATATTTTAGTGTGATATATTCTTATTTCAACTAGTAACCTAAAAACTGTGAACGACTTTGTCTCAAAACAAGCTGAAGTTGAGAAGAAATAAAGCAGTACTTAAGCGACGCAATATCTTTCTACATTGCTTGCGTCACTAGCATAAGTTATTCCAAACAAGTAGCGCCTACGCCCCATGCTCTGTCAGTAGCACCCAGGCTATATATTCTGCCAGCAGAACGCCCGCCACATGATCTGTCAGTAGCACCAACGCCTCATGCCCTGCCAGTAGCACCAGACCCCATGCCATGCTAACAGCCCCTACGCCCTATGCCCTGTCAGTAATACCAGCGCCCCATGCCCTGTTAGTAGTACCCAAGCCTCCTACCCTGCCAGTAGCACCTACACCTCATGCGCTGCTAACAGCAGCCACGACACATGTCCTGCTAGTGACACCGACGCCTCATTCTCTTCCAGCAGCAAAAAAGCCACATACTCCTCTAAAATAATCAAGCATCTGATTTTTCTTGCCACCCATATAATTCACCAATGTATGCCAATCACATCACTCACGTGAGTATTTCACACATTATTCCTTTACACCACTCGTCTTACTTCACTCACCTGCCTATGAGCCCACACGACAGATCCTAAAAGCTTCCAGGTACCGCCCTTTCTGTCCATACGGACCATTCTCAGAATCTGGAAAAAGCGGAGCCCACTGAGGACAGCCTGAGAGAAATGTTCTTGAGTGGTTCCCACCACCAGAGTCCCGATACTAGCCAGCGTCAGTATTATGTCTTTATGGAAAAGATCGACAGGTCAAAAGATTAATCCGCTGATTATTTTACCAGTAAATTTCAGAACAACATACTAAGGACAATTAATGATCACATGTTCAAAGATGTGTGAGAACGGTGACGATATACAGCCCTTCACTGTTTGACAATATCTCTGTAGCGATGACCAACAGTTAACAGTTATCGTATCGAAAATGCCTGTTTTGTAATCTCCAAAGGGTACTGGCCAGACTGGATATCTTCACGAAATGTTCTTGATATGTAGACTCATTAACGTGAGTATGTAATCGTGATTCATGAAATATACTTTGGAATAGGCTTCATAGAATGCGCATAAGAGTGTGTTGCACGTGATATAAATATGGGAAATAACTTTTGAGCTCTTTAACTTGACTTCAGATGATAAGCTTCCGATGGAGCTGAACTTGATATGAGTAATCAACTGTGAGCTTTAGCTTGACTCTTGTAGTGAGCTTTCGAGTGATTTGAACTTGATATAAATATGTATTGAACTTGTGCGCACGTGATATAAGGTGACGAAAAATGCTGCGTCCACCGTCTTAATCGTGGGCGAGAAATATTCGTTTTTAACTGAGGAATGAAGGATGTCATATGGCGAAACACATGTAAAAGCTACGATTGTCTGCTTCACCACTGTGCACATGTGGATTAAACAAACAAACTGCTGAGCATGATCTATAGGATTGTCCTTTATACGACCAGTTAAGAAAGATATACTGGTCCAATGACTCAACACTAAACTCAAAACTGTATGGAGCTAAAGAGGAACTCCAGACAACGATCGAGTTCATCATGAGAACTCGTCAGACGGTGTAAACATCAAAGATGCGATCGAAAGAAGAAGAAGAATAAGATTTCAGATGGTAAACTTCCGATGAAGCTTAACTTGATATGAGTAATTAACTGTGAGCTTTAGCTTGACTCCTGTAGTAAGCTTTCGAGTGATTTGAACTTGATATAAATATGTATTGAACTTGTGCGCACGTGATATAAGGTGACTAACAATGTTGCGTCCACCGTCTTAACCGTGGGCGAGAAATATTCGTTTTTAGTTGAAGAATGAAGGATGTCCTAGGCGAATTCTGTTAGCCAAATGTCCGTTTCGATAACTTATTTCTGGTTAGACGTCAGACACGTAGCGTGTAGACTCATACTTCTGATGGATTGAAGACACACAAACGTCTTTGTAAGTTTTCACACTTAATATCAATGGTTGACTTTCATTTATACCACTCCTCGCTATTGATTTCTATGAGTTTAATTCTAATAAATGTTAAATATATTGTGCATGAGAGTGTATGCACATGGAGGACTGTGATGATGATTTAACAAGCTAGATGAAGGTGAAGTATGAACTGTTAATTACTTTCTATCAGCCTATCATCTTAGAGGAAAATCTTCTGATTTTAATTAGTCATGTACAAGAAGAATTAATTGAAAAACTAGCTTTCGCACATTTAGCTAGAGGGCTAAAATAAATAACTAAAGAATAAGAAAACGTATTAATAATCGGTATAAGATATACTAACCTTCTTTTCACTTCTCAAAATCCTTTAAGAACACAATACACCACAGATATGAATTATTTTATCAACTCTGAATAAACACGTGTATTTAGGCTAGGCGTTAGGCATTTTCTCTACACCACTATTTTGAAAAAAACTGGACTCCTCTCTGTAACGAACTGCACGGTACATATATCTCCAAAAGTCCAATGTGGGTTGTTTGGGCTGGTGACGTACAACTACGTCCATACAACGAATAGCTAAGAGTCCATCTGGTCTTCTCGTACCTATAATCTGTCTTGTCCTCTGTCTAAAAGTGGGTTGGGCAATTCGCCACCAACATTCGTTCGCGTTGCCTGGCAGTCTTGGCCAGACCTCGCGATGTTTGCTGATTGGTCGGCTAGAGAAACCCACCCGTCCTTTAACTGTCACAAATCTGGCTGTCCCTTGTCTCCTGCATGTCGGCTAACAAGTCCCTTTGTCGTGCGCAATGACCGTCGTCTCCCATCTGGAAACAAAGGTTGTTGTTCCGCGTCGAGGAACTCCTGGAGTTCATTGTTTGCGTGGCCATTGTATCGTGCGTAATGGTGACCGTGTTTTGTTTGAATAACGGCTTAGACGAATCTTTTGTGTCAGCCGCGCCATCCTCAAAGTTAACAATAAAGTTAGTTGCTTATCCTTTACAGGACGTGGCAATCAACCAAAGCTTTTATTGGTTGTTTGTGATTTTTCTAGGCAATTTTTTCATTCAGTAGTTTGCCATTGCTTTCTGAACGGTACGGCGCTTATACCATTGTTAAAAATCCACACAAAGCTATCTGCTACCAAACCGCCTGCAGTAGGTTTTGAACCTGTTATATCTGGATTATGAAACTGCGTTCATATCCATTAGGCCACAGACGCCGTTAACAATAGTCCAAAGAAATTGTACCATTCCCAGGTGTTTGATTTTGATGAAACCAAAGGTGTTTTGCCAGATTTATCACGAGGCAATGTGGATTTCAAAAGATAATGCAAGGCAGAGGTGCCTCATCCACAACCTCGTAATGATGGCTTTGTATGACATGCCTATATTAAAAGTAATCGAACACGAAAATAAGAATCTTCAACTCAAATGTGAAGTTAGTCCTATTGTATGGCTCTGAGACATGGAGAACAACAAAAACAACAACCAAAAAGCTACAGACTTTTATAAACGGGTGCTTGCGTAGAATAGAAGGGCTGACATAATATAACAAAGTCACAAATGTGGAACTGATGACAAGAACCAGACAAGTGCCAGTGGAACAAGAGTTGAGAAGAAGACGCTGGCTATGGATAGGACACACATTGAGGAAACCTGTTGATAGCATTACAAGGCAGTCCTTGTTCTGGAATCCACAGGGAAAGAGAGGCAGGGGTAGACCAAAAAACACACGGAGAAGAGAGCTGGATACAGAGGTGAAAATTATGAGGAAAACATGGAAACAACTTGAGCGGATGGCACGGGACAAGAAGACTTGGCATGTGTTTGTTGAAGGCCTATTCTCCTTGGGGAGCTAAAGGGTATTGATTGATTGATTCTGTCTGTGTCCTTCCCAGAGACTCCCTGACTCCTCACGGAGCAGGAAGGCATAACGAAGTAATATAAACATAACCTAATATACTCCGGAGCTGACAAACACAGTAGAGGAGTTAGAGTAAACTTTTAGGAAGAAATACATTTTAAAAGGGTGTCTTTCAGTGGCCTAAAAAATCTTTTAAAAAAATCTTTTTTTCCTAACCAGCGGCCCTTGGGCGTCAGCCCTTCGGCCCAATGACATGAAACAAATTTGATGGCATTGCGAGGCTGGGGAGCCTGTGGACATTTCTTCCAACCCGGTCAGGAGCTTTGCTCCTTCCCATCCACAGAGGGTTTGTGCTCAAGAGCCGCTCGGGTTATTCCAGTCCCCTGGTCAAAGGCATTCCTTCAAATGTTTTCGCCAGGACTCGAATTAATCCAGTCCAAATCCCGATCCAAGACACTTCTTCAAATGTTCTCACCAGGGCTCGAACCTGGATCACCCGATCGCCAGCGCAGTGTGGTAACCATTACGCCAGCCCTATGGTGTCTTTAAGTTGCCTAATGCCCAAAAACCAGAAGAGGCAAAGAAAATAGACGACCACTACACTCTCAAGTAAGAGTAACATGAGGTCTTGCATGGCGCTGATAACCTCATCACGTAAAAAACATTGCTAGATAAACCATCATTCCAAGCGCATTTGAATGCTTTGTGCAAGCTTCCAGGAAGTACAGCCATCTTTGCTCCAAGATGTGACAAGACTTAAGGGAGTATTTTTCTCTTATTTCTATAGTTTCATGTTCTCCACTTAATTCTCACTTTCTTTCCCTCCTGTCTCTTGTTTGTCTGTCCCTGACGAAGGCCTTGTGGCCGCAACGTAGGTTTTTCTTGTCCTTTCTCTTTGCAAGACGTATTACTATTTGTGTGTTTTTGTAATAGTTTTTTTTTTCATTCTACCGTAAAAGTGGCTTCACGCTCGATAGTGTGCAACAAGAAAATATAAATGTTCAAAACGAAGCCATTACAAAAAAACAAAAAAAATCAAAGAAACAATAAACATAAATGATTAAAAAAAGGGGGAAAGAGAAAGACAGAAAAAGAAGTAACAATGTAAGACATTAGTACAAACCTATAATACACAGGGGTCGTCTGAGAAATCTCAGCCTGCCGGATTGTCCCTGGTAGCGAGATCGGCAACCGGCAGACCACACCCTGAGTCCCAGCTCCACCATTATCCAGATCAGCATGACAATTTCCTGTGGAAGTAGGAGTATTGATGTCAATGACTATTGTAGCTGATGTCACAAGTGTGTCATTTGTGTTAAATTTATGTCACAACTGTGTCATTTGTATTTAGCTCATGTCACAACTGTGGCATTTGTATTTAGATTATGTCACAACTGTGTCATTTGTATTTAGCTTATATACCAACTATGGCATTTTTACGAGTATTTAGCTTATGTCACATCTATGTCATTTGTATTTAGATTATGTCACAACTGTGTCATTTGTATTTAGCTTATGTCACAACTGTGTCATTTCATATTTACACCTTTTCTTCATTCTCTCGTTACTAATTGTCTGAGGAAGCGTTCTGTAACGAACAATGAAAAAAATTCCCAGCAGCATTTCAGTAAAATATGAAAAAGGCGCGCATTGCACAACAAGTCTATCATGAAAATAAGGCGCATGCCTTTCAATCTATTCACAGATTATTGTGGGAAAATACGGAAATGGCGCGTATTGCACTGTGAAAGCTAAATGGAACACCCATTAAAAGACCACGCAGACCTTTCAATTTTTATCTTAATGCATTAACGAATGACCGTCAGTCATGATAAGTTTGACCACAACCAACAAACGAAGTTGAAACGCAATGGAGAGGAATTAAATGAACGCAGAAGAAATGGTGACGTCATCCGGCCATGCAGGAGCAAGAGAACAACATCAATATTTCCGGTCACGTTTTGGCGGGTTACTTGCTCTTTGTAAAAAGAAATTTCTCGGAAAAGAAAGAACCATAACCATAATTGATTTCCTCTTTGGCTCATTACGTAGGACACCTAAGTTAGAGCCCGTGTTATCTTGTAATGATCGTCTCTGTAGCAATTTGTTTCACACGATAAGGTCTCCAGCCTCATAATGCCCTCTTACGAAATGTGAAAAGTCAATAAGTCTGTCTCAAATGATAACACTGGCTAACAAAAAAAAAAAAATTTTTTTCTTTCTCTAACATTTCTATGTTTTCCTGGTCAATTTTAATGCGCTGTTTTTAAATCTGCAAACCGTTTTTCTCTATCAGGTCGGCATCTCTAGAAATACGCAATTGAAGTTTTTTAACAACGCATACAGTATTACAACATCATTCGTACAAGAAGTATAACAGTTATGTAGGCTTGAATTTCTTTGCAGTCGACTTTCGTCGGTGAATGGCATGTGGTACATCGCGATGAAGCATCCAACAATAATCGGCAAGCATGGTCACACTCCACCGTCCTTCATAACGTGACTCCATTAAGGCGATATCTTGATGGAATCGTTCTCCATGTTCATCGCTGACTTCGCCAAGGTTGTCAGGGAAAAAGTCAAGATGCGAATCGACCAAATGGATTTTGAGGGACGTGTTACAGCCCATAATTCTGTATGCACTGCTTAACAATATGCACATAGTCGACAGATTTGTGATTTCCCAGAAAGTTATCGACGATCGATTTGAATGTCATCCATGCGCGAAGTTCACTACCATGTAACAACTTCTCGAATTGTTTGTCTGCAATAACTTTCCTAATCTGAGGTCCTACAAAGATACCTTCCTTTATCTTTGCATCGGTAACTTGTGGAAACTTTTCTCGAAGATAAGTGAAAGCTTTCCTCGTTTTATCTAACGCTTTTACGAAATTCTTCATGAGCCCCAACTTTATATGTAACGGTGGTAAAATGATGCTGTCTTTGTTAACTAATGGCTCGTGTATTACATTTTTATGTCCGAGCTGCATACGATCCCTGATAGGCCACACCTTTCTTTCATAATGTTCCTGTCTGGGCTAAACGGCTAGTCCCATTCACATTAGCAAGCATACAAAATTTGTAGTTACATACCCAGATTGCATTTCGCCCGTTTAGAATTGCAATGACCTTTAGGTCTCCAAAAATCCGCCATTGGTAGTCAAGTGTACTCTATTTTTTAAAAAAGCCAAAATTATGAACCCATATTGTCATAAGTTTCTTTCATATGAACTCAGAGTTGCGACTTGTAGTTGAATGAAAATAAATTCTCCGTTATGCACATCCAACACGGCTTTTAGACTAGTCATTGAAGAGTCCGATAAAATTCCGCCATTTCGAAGAGTTCGATGACCGCATTGTGTCTCATGCAGGTGCACAATGTTTACATCTTTGGCAAATCGTTCAAATGTCATCACTCCGCCATCTCAAAGTATTGAAAAGTTCTCTGATGTCCATGACGAAATTTTCAAAGATAACGTTTGCAGGGCCAAAAGACTCTTCCATTCTTCTGAAGGAGATTTTCTACAATTTCATTGTAATTATCAGATCTGTTGTTTCCAAGAAAATTGTCCACCACTGACTTAAATGCTAGCCATGCTGCTTTTTCCTTGCCATGCAACACGCAAAGAAACTCGTCATCATGAAGAAGTTTTCGAATTTGCGGACCAACAAATACTCCCTCTCTTATTTTAGCTTCACTCAGTCTTGGAAATTTTCTGATGAGGTATTTGAAAGCCTCATCTGTTTTCTCCATTGCCTTGACAAAGTTTTTCATGAGACCCAGCTTAATGTGCAAGGGTGGCAACAAAGTTCTTAAAAGTGAAACAAAATCTTGCTGGTGTCGACAACTGCTGGGTTCTCAACGTTCTTACTGCAGGCTGCAATGACTGCCTGATTGGCCAATGTCTTCTGATGTAATGGTCACTTCGTGCACGGCTATCCCACTCACAGAGAAAGCAACAGTACTTGGTGTATCCACCCTGTAGTCCAAGCAAAAGAGCGACCACTTTTAAGTCACCGCAAAGTGACCAATGATGATGATCGTAGTTTATACACTTCAAAAGCTGCTTAATGTTTTCATAAGTTTTTTTTCATATGAACTGCGTGACCAACTGGAATTGACGGTAACACATTACCATTATTCAACAAAACAGCTTTAAGACTTGTCTTGGATGAATCAATGAAAAGCCTCCACTCTTCCGGTATGTAATTGATGTTGAGGGCTGCCATTAAACCAGAAATGTTGTGGCACGCAGAAAGGTCACCCTCTTTGAAAAAGAATGTAATAAGCGGCTTCTGGCGGTTCCTATACACAGAAATTGTAACATCTTCTGCCAGGAGATTCCACTGTTGCAATCTGGAACCCAAAAGCTCCGCCTTGTTCTTCGGTAAATTCAGATCTCTTACAAGATCATTCAGTTCACCTTGGGTTAGTGGATGTAGTTTGCTCAAAATCTGTGTCACTTGAGGTTGATGGTTCAGTGGAAGCAGCTGAAAAGGATTCTGGCACTTTGGGAACTGGTAGGTCATCGCCATGTGGTACCGGAAGTATTGCAGAGGGGATGTTTGGATTTTCCAGAGTCCATTTTTTTCTTCTTTGATATGCCTTTCCCAATTGGAGGGACCATGCAAAAGTAACAGTTGTTGAGATGATCAGTGGGCTCTCTCCAAATCATTGGGACTGCAAAAGGCATAGCTTGCCTATTGCCAGTCAACCACAGTTTAAGATGTGCTGCACATGTATTGCAGCATATGTGTGGCACCCAGCTCTTATCTTGATCTCCTATTCTGCAGCCAAAATACAAACTGTACGCCTTCTGGCATTTCTAACTACGATACTTTTGATAAGGACAAATGCACTAACTAACGGCAAAATTTTATCAGAGATAAGGTATTTATACACAAAGGTGATGTAATCATAGGTAGGATTGCATCATCAACTTCTAGTAACATTTTTATTGGTCATTAGAAAAAATTATGCAATCGCCCACAACAGTTGCGTCATATATATATAAATTTACCGTAATTAAATAAACTAGTAGCATATATCTTGAAAACTAGAGCCAATCAACATTTTTTAATGTCATTTTCGTTTTCAGCACACCAAAATTAGTTAAGATCAGCTATTTTCATTTCTGGTACATTTTGGTTGTTGACTAGTGTTATTAGTTTGGTGTGATAAGTTGCTTATCCCTTATCCCAACATTCAGGGATCACAATGCTCTAAAATCATAACACCTGATGACAAATAAAGTTTATGGAATCTCTCTCTCTCTCAGTCCCTATTCATACAATCGTAGACTTTTCGAATACTTTATGAATTCTGATTACATGCCCCTCTAATCGGATTATCTTTTCTTATAATATTAACTGTAGGTTCTAATGATGATATTTGTACTTTTCAACATATTTTATGTCATGCTTATAAGTAGTTAATGTTAATATGAGTGTGCTATTTTATTTTACTTTACAACGTTGAATTCCTTGAAATTGATATATAAAATGCAAATGAGAATAAATGAATTCAGTATGAAAGGTGAGAGAAAGGAAGGGCAGAATGTTAGACGGGCCTGCGTGCCCAATTCTCAACCCTTTGAAAATAAAGTTCGTTCGTTCGTTCGTTCTCTCATCTCTATTTTTTTTTCTCCCCACGGAGCAAGGAGCTACCAATTATTTTACAAAAAGCCTGAGTCAAAGCATATTTCCACGCTGAGATAAAATTTGCAAGACCTGAAGGTCTTTTATGTTTGGACATGCGCCCTAATATAACCGACTAGGTTGAACCGAACGCGCCTCAACAAAACGAGGCAAAATTTTAATTTAAAAAAACCATGCTTAGATGGTTTCTATTGCAACTAGTATTACATGATAAGGTTGCCTGCCTCCAGGCACAACCTTGCTTAAGTTGCCTTCTATGTTATGCCTCACTGAACAGTAGTCCTTGTCTATCTTTGCCCTCTCGGGGACACAGGTAACTACACCGGGCGTATTCTTACATTTAAATGTGCCTTCAGTAAATCAGCTATGTGATCAAGGTATTGTTAGCCAGTGAAAGTAAAAAAAAAAAAATACACACAGTCCTCGCTATTCGCGGGGGGTTGAAAACCCCGTGAATACAGAAATCCGCGAATACGGAAGCATTGATATTATAGGAAAAAGAGGATTAGGTTCCTGCGGAACTCCGTTCACCAAACACTATTGCTACCGATCACCATAAACTCATCATTTCGTGCACCCTTCTTGTAAAAAATAGCTTATTTATTAAACTGTGTATTTTATAAAGGTATCTTATATACTGTTTTCTTTGTAATAGTACAGTGTGTACAACATTTTGGTGTACCAATGCTCACTCATTCAGCCATTCACTCACACTTTTACTACGTATTCACTCATTCACACATCCACAGGCAAACACACATACAGACACCTTATTACAAAATCCTTGGGGAAAAAAACATTGAAAACATTTACACACAACAATGTGGATGAAAAGATGCTCGACAAAGTCACGTGTAAACACAACGAAAACCGCGAGAACAAGGAGGCAGCCTCTCCTTGCTGGACCCCATCTCCAACGTTGCGCGGTAGGCGTCTAGACATTTTTTGCCTACTGCGCATGGCCGCAAACACCCGCGAAGTCCCCGCGAATGGCAACAAATGGGTTACTCTTTATCTCGCGCGAATGAGCGAATCCGCGATCATGGAACACGCGAATATCGAGAATTGACTATACTTTTCTTGAAAAATATAGGCATCAGTAAACAGAGGACCGTTCCTTGTGACAGATAAATATCTTCCGTTGGACACGTTTGGCTATTTAAGTTTTGCCTGGGTTCAAACCATTTGTCTTTTTATGTTGATTTTTATGCAAGCATTTATTAGCCTGACTGCTGCCCTTGATAAGTATACATCTTCATTGTCATCATGCATTGTCATCATACATTGTCATCATACATTGTCATCATACATTGTCATCATACATTGTCATCATACATTGTCATCATACATTGCGCTTCTCATGGAGTATAGAACCACAACTGCAACTGGTGGCCTTGCAGGAAGATTGTACCAAGTATCCACATGCTCTTTCTGTGAAAGTTTCTGTAACCATTTGTTTTATCTGATGAGGTTGCCAGCCTCATGCAAAGTCTCATATTAGTCGCCTTGTACGACATGCTAGAGGGAGAGAAGTGTGCAGCATGGTGTTATTATCAATGTGATCGTTAACTTCTTGTTCAGCTTTCTCTTGTGTTAATCACTTGTGCCTTGCTCTACTTGAGTGTTTGCAATCACGGGTTAGCATGCCAGTACCTGAAGTTCAGCTGAAGATCGTTTTCAAACCTTACAAACTATTATGAAATACAAAAAAAAAAAAGTAGATTTTCGATATCTGAATAAAGGTCGCAGAAATTTGTGTCCGCAGTTCGCAGTTAATCCTATAGCAATCTTCTTAAGCATTCACTGACTTCGTTTAATTCCAGGAATTTGGAATTGCATGTTTTATTTAGTTGCACTGTGAAGCGTCAAGTTTGTGTATGTGTCTTAGTGTATGTATGTATGTGGGCTAAGGGGTTGTAGGCAACTATGCATACGTAAAGTAATTTAAGAATAACTTTTTGGTCAGTAAACGTTTTCGAAGCAAGAAGTTTCTCCGTGTATGAAAACATACAACAATTATTTTAAAAAAGGGCTCTTTCGTTAAAACTGAATTTGGAAACACCGCTTATCGTTATAATCATAATCACTGTATTAATTTACTACTACTGCCAATATTACTACTGCTACTACTACTTCTACTGCTACTGCTACTACGACTGCTACTACCACTAGTAGTACTAGTTCTGGAACTACTATTACATATACCATTGAAATTATTACACAGAGCTGGATGAATCGCTTTACCCAAGCATGCAAGGACTTTGGCCTCACAATAAGTCTAAAGAAAACGAATGTGCTGAGTCAGGATGTGGGTGCAGCACCAGTTATCACTATCGATAACTATGAATTGGCAGTGGTGCACCACTTCACATACCTAGGGTCTACAATCAATGACAAACTCTCACTGGACACATAAATTGACAGCCGCATTGGCAAAGCTACAGCTACCTTTGCCCGCCTCACATCGCGTGTTTGGGGAAACTCCAAACTCACAATGAAGACCAAAGTGAAGAAAACGTCGAAATTCACCAGGATAATAAGCAGCTGAGGGCTGTCACCTCAGGGGCGCATTGCCATATCAGTTATGACTGAAGGGGCTGTTATTATTATTATTATTGTTATAAAAGTAATACCACCATACCTGTCGTATAAGGTAAACAGGGCAGCGCATCAATGGTCGAATCGCTACACGTATTATGGGGAAAGCATATTGAATTTTACCAAGGTCTCTAGAAATTGGCTCGTTAAGAAATAAAGAGACTTATTAGAGATAAGGACAAGAAGAAGAGAAGGCGAATGATCTCCACTAGATAGTGTTTTCTAATAAATCATGGAAAGTCTTTTGTTTCACTATGACGTTAACGTCTTTCCCTATCTACATGTAAATAATTAGGTAATGATCAACGCGGGTATACAGTTTATTAGTTAAATATATTCACATATAGAGTTAGTAGGAAGTAAAAAGGATGATGGTGAAAGACTATTCACACACATATGACGTGCAAAAATGTAGTTAATTAAATATGAGAGTGAAACTACGCAAATAGCGAAATGATGGTGGGATATATTAAGTGTTACCACACTGATGACCACTTTATACTGTTTGTCGCGAAATTGGTTTCAAGTCATTGCAAAGGGGTTCAGTTAGATTTATAAACCCGTCAACGATCGATTGACCGCTTTCAAAATGGCGGCGTATCAGCGAAATGTGTATCAGACAGGAAATCGCCAAGGATAAATAAAAGCAGAAGGGAATCAGTATGAAAAGGATTTTACATTTCAGTACAGGGAAGGATTGTGTACAACTGCATATAAGAAGGAACGGTAGGAAGTTCTCATTTACGGAGATATATGCGTATTTCGGCTGCCCACAGTTACGCTAAAAGCGTGTAACCCACTTCTGTTCTAAATATTAAAATCAACAAATAACAGTTTGGGAATTTACATGGATAGGAAGATAGAGTTTTATCAGCTGTATAAAACAAGATAAGATGGAACAATATGGATATTATATATGCCAAGAATGAGAAAGGCAAAATTTCAGTCGACGCACAGATTGGCTGAAATCGATGTTCGGAAAAGATTTTTTTTTTTGGCCTCGTTCTAGCTGTGACGTCAGTACTCTCCTATACGTCCGCGCTAAGCGTATATAAACGTATCGGTAAAAACTGGAGAGATACACATCGAAAGAGGTTTGAGACAGACTGGAGGCAGAGTTTCGCCACTACCCATGAATTGTGAGCGGATCGCCAGAAACATTGTTCAGTCCAGTATCTGAAGTCTGAGGGTAAGCGAAATTATGATAACTACCGTGTATAATATTTTTTTTATTTTATATTTCAGGTTCATATAAACTTCACAAAATATGCCTGTATAATAGTCATTGATATAATGTATTGTATTTTTAATATGATCTAACCATGTGCATTGTGGATGATTGTTGCTTGTACAAAAAGTAATCACAAATAGCCCCACAGCCTAATGAAGATATATTTATCATATTGCTTTATCGCTTACGAAGATAAAGGCAGTCCCATGGCAGAGATTGTCATAGGGAAATGAAGTGTTAGAAACTTCATCATGGAAGATCCCAGTACGAGGTTAAGGTGACTACTCCCCTTCCTCGCTGCCTTTGCCTTCCCTAGTTCGAGCGCACAACTTTGTACCCATTTACAGCTGGTAAAATGGAGGGTTCCACAGCCAGGTTTCAATTCCAAAACTATGTAATTGTACTACCGAAGAAAGAAACGTGATCGCTTGGTCACTCTTTATTAATTTTGTGTAGATGCTAAGAATAGCATCAGTATTTGAATTTGTATTTGATATGATTTGGAAGGATCAAGTTATAGAAAGGGATGTATAGGAGCGGAATAAACCAGATGATGTTTATTACTGATATGTTAATATTAATTCTATATCATTGAATTGATGTTACTTGCTATGACTGTATAACTTTGACACCTGATGACTGACTTGTCTGACTTATGTGCTAGTCAGTTACACTTAATTGAAATGTTAATATTAATGCTATATCACTGAAATGATGTCCTTACTTACTATGATTGTATAACGGTGACATCTGATGACTGACTGGTCTGACATCTGTGCTAGTCAGCTACAAGTCTAGCCAGATACTAGCCAAGGCTGATATGTTGCAGGTTCCATGAAATAACTCAAACCAGACTGTCCAGTATCAGAAGCCTGTGTCGTTCATCCGAGGCAATCCCACAAAAGTGCAGGACCCCAAAGAGTGAACTTCAACTGGTCATTGGCATCCCTACTGTTGGGCCTACCAAGTCTGATATCAGCAAAGGACAGTTCAGTTTCAGCAGTATCAAGTTGGAAAGATAAGTGTCCTGTTTGACACTGACCACCTATACATGTGAAACAGCCAATAGTTGAAAACAATAATTAACCATACAGAAACTCAGTCAACTGATGACAGTTATCCTTAAATTCAAAGGACTAATAACAGTGATTTAAGTAACTTTATTATTTTAGATCTTGAAGTCTAAACAGACAATAATAGTAATTGTGTGAATACTTTTATATATATATATATATATATGTGTATGCTCTTTTCCAACTAGTAGAAATAGAATATTAGTGTAATTATTAAACTATTTTAACTGTACCTGAGGATTTATTCACTTCTTCCATTTTGTGGGTTCAGTGAATGTACATTTTACTTATCCCCTAGAATATAAGTAATCATAAGATAGTCACAGGGAGGAGACACCTTAAATTCTGGTTCTACTTCTTACCAACTGGGCCAGGGTTTTCACAGTCTGACTATTTTTATGATAACAATACACCAGTGCTTATTTCTAAGACTGGGGTATTACTTGTAAGGTCAGAACTCGTTACTGGCTTACTCTTACATAATAAATAATTTTAAATAACCTCCCGCTACACTGTTCATGAGGCTTTCAAATGTCCTCCTCTGTCTGAGTATGCACTTGCTGTCCAATGTAGACGCATGTTATCCGTGTGTGTTATCTCCAAGACGAGTACTTATTGATGAAAACATATTCATTTGGATTAGTGAGAACTTGTAAGATGTAATGTCCCTCAACGCTAGAAAATGTCTCTAGTGTCGACAAACTGTTGACTTCAGCCTTTGGAAAAATGTCTACCTGTCTGCTCTTGAAAAGGCACTGTCTAGACTGGATCTCTGCACAAAATGATCTTCTGGTAACAAGTGTGTTTTGTGCTATGAAGCTAGCTAGTGAATTAACGTCGTGCAATACATTAAGTAGCTGAACTTGGTTCAGGCTACAAGCGTTCGACTGATTTAAACCTGATATCTAAACGAATCACCTTGTGAGCGCTTGATCTCGATATCTTGACGAAACACTTGTGGTTATGTGATCTTAATTTTTGGACTCATCATCTTGTGAGTATTTGATATTGATTTATGAATAGCGCTTTTGAATTGAACTTGATAGATAGAAGAATCAACTTGTGCGTCATGTAACTTGACTCAGGCAATAAGCTTTTGAGTGCGTTGAACTACGTATATATATATATGGATCCATTCTGTGGTTGGGTACCTCTGTGTAAGGAAGCAGTTCACTTTCGAAAGCTGTAATACATTGTGACGCCAGGATAGAACAGGTAAAGGTAGTCCCAGAGTAGTTACTGTCGTATGTGAGTGAAGTGTTAGAGACTTCACTATACTAGGTCCAGCATCAAAAGGAGTGGGGACAAGTTTCCTTCCTTGCTGTCTTTTCCTTCCGTAACTCAAGAGCGCAGTCGGGTACTCATTTATAGCTGGGTAGACTGAAGCATGTCAATACCGTAAATTAAACACGGCACTTTTGCCGCGACAGACCAGTGCTCTAATCAATCTATCAATCGGACGCTGGACATTAGACGCAACTGGATTAAAAGAGAGAGAACACATCAAAGAGACGATACTCGACAAATAGACAATGTATCACGGAAAGAAGTCAAGAACAGAAGAGATAAACAGTACTTGAAGTTGTGGGGGAAAATTATCATCTATGCCAGCTAGCATGATAATTTAAAAAAGAGAAAACTACTAATACTGTTAGTACCAGAAAGAAGAAAACGCTGGAGATGGCCAAGGAACACAGACCGAGGAAACATGTTGATACGTTTGCGAGGCAGTCTTTGTTCTGGAATTACGAGGATAGAATCTTGGTCGTCGAGCCACGTGATCCTAATCAGGTAGGTTTTTCCTTTCACTTTAATGTTTTCTACTTGGGAGCCGCGCTGGTGTAATGGCTACGACGTTGTACTGGCGACCAGGTGTTCATGGTTCAAACCCAGCCGTCGGCGTTTGAAGAAATGTTTACGACCGGAAATTTGACTGAATAACCTGAACGGCTCCTGCACATAAATCCCGTGTGGACGGGAAGGAGCGAAGCTCCTGACCGGGTTGGAAGGAAAGTCCACTAACCCCCCCAGCCTCGCAATGACATGTCATTGGGCCGAAAGAGCTGGAAAGCTCGAGTGCCGCTGGTTATAGAAAAAAAAAAAATGTTTTCTACTCAATTCTCACTTTCTGTTTTTCTTTTGTCTGTCCTCGACGAAGGCCTTGTAGTCTCAAAGTAAATTTTCTCTCGTCCTAGTAAAAAGAATTAACACCCCCCCCCCCCCCCCCCCCCCCCCCCACACTTTATTTACAGGATAAATGACGCAGATAGGGTACGGATACCGTTACATGTCCATTGAGGCATACATCAGAATGACCTCGAAACTTTGCATTTGTTGTCTGCTTCTTCTTTGATCCTTAGCCGCCGACCGTCAAAGCAGTCAGTGGCCATCACGCCTTGTGGCGTCTTGTAGGGCAACCACAAAGTGATTCCACTTTGCTCGGCCGGCTGCCATCCATCGTACAGTGCCCCAACTCTGGTTCATTCTTTGCATCTCAGCCTCCACAGTCCTCCGCCAAGTTGATTTTGGTCGGCCTCTCTTTCGTTTTCCTTCAGGGGTCCATAGCATAGCTGTTCTTGTGATGGCATCGAGGTCTCTTCTGAGGACATGGCCAACCCAGCTCCAGCGTCTGCAAGCTATGATGGTGTGCATGTCCTCTTGCTTGCTTCGAGTAAGCAGATCTTGGTTGGTGATGGTGTTCGGCCAAAAGATTCGGTGAATTTTTCTTAGGCATGTTGTGTGAAAAGAGGACAATTTCGACATTTCCTTCTCTGTAACTCTCCAGCATTTCGCACCATAGAGAAGCACAGAAAGCACACAGCTCTGATATAATCTTAATTTTGTGCTTTTGCTGTACTGAGAGGACTTCCAGATGTTGTTTAGACTAAAAAAGGCTGTTCTTGCTTTGTTCATTCTGTTGTTGATGTCTTTGCTTGCTCCGCCGTCTGGAGTTACTATGCATCCTAGATATGTGAAGGTGTCCGTCTGTTCCAGTTGCTGATTCCTTGCTGATATGGGCTCAGGGTTGCTCACATAGAGTGTCATGACATCTGGCTTCTTTAGATTGATGTTCAAGCCTACCTGCTGGCTATACTTATTAAGTCTATCCGTTTTTTCCTGGATGTGTTGATGTGAATGTGCTAGTAGTGCAATGTCATCTGCATATTCCAGATCTTCCAATGTAGAAAATGTAGTCCATCTTATTCCTCTTGGACTGCCCTCTGTTGTTTGGCGCATCACCCAGTCTTGACTATTAAAAATAGAGTGGTTGATAAGGGGCATCCCTGTCGTACTCCTGTCTTCACCTCAAAGGTTATGTTGCTCTGCCCAACGCTACACGTAAAGTTGGCATAGAGGCTTTTTATGATTGACACTATGCAGCTTGGAATTCCATAAGCCCTCAGTATTTTCCATAAACTGTCCCTATGTATACTGTCAAAAGCCTTTTCAAAATCAATGAAATTAATGTACAGCTGTCTTTGCCATTCTGAGCACTGCTCTATAATGTTCCTGAGGGTAAATATACGATCTACACATCTTCTGTTCTTTCTAAATTCCGCTTGTTCTTTCCTCAGTTTGTGGTCTACTGCTTTTGAAATTCTCTGTGTAATTATCCCGCCCAGTATTTTGCTGGAAACTGAGAGAATGGTGATTCCTCTCAAGTTATTGCAGTCTGCAAGATCTCCCTTCTTTGGCAATTTGACAATTATTCCTTTGTTCCACTCCGTTGGTGTTGCCCCTGATTTCCAGACTTGTGCAAATAGTGGTTCTAATAGTTCTGCTGCTAGCTCAGGGTCTGTCTTGAATAGCTCTGCATTTAAGTTATCATGGTCAGGAGCTTTTCCATTCTTTAACCCTTTGATTGCTGTGATGATTTCTTCTTTTCGTGGAATGTCTGTATTAACATCTAGATCATTTTCAGCTTCAGGAACATTCAATTGTGTCTCTGGTAGTTCCTTGTTCAGAGTTTCTCTGAAATGCTCTGCCCATCTTGTTTCCTGTCCTTCTGCTGTCGTGATGAGATTTCCTTGCTTATCTCTTACTAATGTAATATTGTTTGCAAGTAATATTGTTTGGCTGTTTACCTGGCTATTGTGATTTCCTAATTTCTCTCGTGACCTCAGACAGGTGACCCCATTTGAAAGTATATTCAAGGGAGAAGCGTGGAGTAAGTCAGATGAGAGCTGGATAAACTACCAGCAAGTCATCATCAGCCTTGGTAGAGAATGCAGAACTTGGTCCAATGGGACAGCAGAGCTGGAAGTTGACCAGCTTATACATGATAATGCTGGGGATGATGATGCCATTGTCTACACTGATGGGTCTGTAATCTGTGGTAATAAATCAGGGTGGGGTTTTTCTGCTAGAGTAAAGGGCAGAACCGTCGCTGAACATAGCAGGGCTTACATGATAACAACCTCCAGCATGAGAATGGAGGTAGAGGCAGTTGCTGCTGCCTTAAGATGCAGGTCTGAGACTTTATTAACAAAGGCAGTTATTGTATCAGACTCACAATCCATGCTTCGAAAGGTCAAAAATGGTTTGCTTCGACATGAATGGAAAACCTCCATAGAAGCATCGAATCTTCAAGAACTGATATGGATCTATTGTCCTGGTCATGCCGGGGTACGTGGCAATGAAAGAGCTGACAGATTAGCTTCAAAAGCACCAATAAATGGTGTATTGGCTATGGATGTGAAGACATACTGAGGGCGATTCATGTTCGTCTATTAGAGAATGACACTGCAATCGATGAATCATCAAGGCTAAGATTGCTGGAATTCGGCATCAAAGACCAGCAGGGATGGACGTATGAGAGGACGCATCCGCCGTGTATACAACCAGTGCGCAACATGAACAATTAGCATTCATACCATTCGACACTTGCTGCTGGAGACTGAGCACCTATGGGTTTGCCCGGAGTGCAATGACGTCGATTCTGATAAACAATAATAATAATAACAATTTCTCTAGTGGAGAGAACCATACCCAGATGGTCACACAATGGATGTTTATTTTCACAGGTACAGGGCAGTAAATTATCCACGTGGTACTCGGCACAGTCATGAATACTAATACACCGTTTATTGGGGGCTCGTAACAAGCCTTAGATAAAGTACAAAATCAAGCGCTTAGGTTGATCACGGGTGCCATGAAGACCACACCAATAAATGAAATGGAAAAAATCACCGGCATTCCACCTTTATTATACAGACGAGACACTAAGACCCTGATCCAAGCAGAAAAGTACAAGAACATGCCCGCACATCCAATGAAAACTAGATTTGGAGATTTAGCCAGTGGGAGGTTGAAGAGAAGCAGTTTTGTGCATCGGTCCAAAAAACTAATTAGAACATACAAGGATGAACTACCAGACATCACTAAGGAAATAACTCCCACACTCCTCCCAACCCCATGGGAACAACATCAAAATTTCAGTATTAAGACCTCCATAACTACCACCTGCCCCATGGGAGAGCTAAATACTCTCCAAAGGAAAATAGCAGCATGTGACATGATTGAAGAACTATACCCCAGAGAAGCATGGATCCAAGTATATACTGATGGATCTGCAACCAGAGCAGTGAAGAACGGAGGCGCAGGAGTTTATGTGGTCTATCCAGACAAAGAAAATGAATCCACCTGTTCACCTACTGGAATATTCTGTTCAAACTATGCTGCTGAAGTACAGGCCATAAGCATTGCTGCAGGAATAATAAATAACACAATAAGCCAATGTCAGCAGGTTGTATTCCTTACCGATGCAATGTCAGTTCTGCAAGCCCTCAACAGTGATAAACTGCCAGAATTAAACAAAGTCCTATGCGAAGTAAATATCAAAAGAAGGGTAGTGCTACAGTGGATACCATCACACTGTGGCATACCAGGAAATGAGAGAGCAGATATGTTAGCAAAAGAGGGAGCAACACAGGAACAAAAAGAACAAACAATCACATTCCAGGAAAAGAAGACCCTTATCAAGGCCATCAGGAAAATTGATCAACAAAGAGACAACTATCAATATCTTGATCGAGCAAAACAGGTGATCCTGTTCCGTATGAGAACAGGACACAACAGACTGAACAGTCACTTATACAGACTGAGATTGGTCCCATCACCCCTATGTACGTGTGGACAGGCAGCACAGACAGCCGAACACATCCTGCAAGACTGCCACATGCTTAGTCAATTGCGAACTGAACATTGGCCCACAGAGACGCACATCCACACAAAGCTGTTTGGGAGTCTTGAAGAACTTTCAACCACAGCAACATACATCCAGAAAACCGGACTTCTTGTGTAGACATTTCTAAACAACAGCGAACGAGAAGAAGAAGAAGAAGAAGAATCCACGTGGTGACATATTGTAGACACGCACCTGAAAGACGGAATGTTGTAATAGCTTTCGGGAAGATATGATCAGTTATAAATTCAGGAAATTGTGAGTTGTAAATCTGATAATCCTAGACGGAAAGTCACACTACCTTATATGGAGAGTGACCGTTTAAATTTCACAAACGTATGAGTCACACAGAAAATTCCACAAGGAAAGTTATCATAACACGCATGATTGAATACAATTGGCTGGGCAATTGTAGATGTTATAAAAAAGAATTCTGATTGGGGCCTGGTAAGATCGTAACAACAACTTGCGAGGGACGAAAGCTGCAAAATAATCTGACACTTTCGCCGGTTTAGAACACTGTGAAATTCACTTCGTCAAGAAGACAGCCAGCTAACCAGAAAAGGAATAGGATTAGAATTTTATTTATCGGACGGGACCAATCAATATAATGTTCTGAAAGTGTCCTGACCCATAATATTTTCCTTGCGCTGTAAAAATTATATAAAAATTGTGCGCTTTTAGCTTTTGCACAAATTCCACGATGCTTAATATAGCATGCATCTTTGTTCCCACCAAAGTTTTAGTTCCATTTTAAATAATAAATAGAAAACACATAGCAAATTGTCAAAAGTCTACAATATGTTTAATTTTTACTTGTCCTCATTTAACGCTTAATTGTTTCCCTTTGATAGAAAATAAATTACGTCCCTGAAAAAAATCAGCATTAACTTTTTCCTATCAAAGTTGAAGTGTGAAAATTACGTAAAAGTGGTGCGCTTATGACCATTGTACTAAATTGCACGACACCTGAAATTGCGCGCTTTACTTGCTAATATTCTTCAGTATGCACAATCAACATAAATGAAACATTTTTAAAACAAGTAAATAGTGCAATGTTAATAAAATTGCGCAGATGATGCATCTGATTAGTGAAGCGTAGAATATTTTGTTTGTTTGATTTAATGATGATAAATATCCCGTTCAACCTCTGATGGGTTATAATTAGTATATATTTTGTTTTTAATGACTTTCATTTCTTATAAGTCATATGTGTTATAAGAGGCGAAAGCAGCATTCTATAAAATGCTTTGAATTTTTATGCAAAAACTCTGTGTCAATGGAAGTAAGAAAGAGAGATCTTCAGTCCTGACACGTGAAAGTGGGTCATGGATAAAAGTAAACAAGTAGGAAAAGAACTGGAGACCACAGAGACGTGGTTTTACAGAAGAATGTTAAACACACCATGGACAGTTAAAATGAGTAATGCGGTTATTGTGTGTTATGGATTGCCTCCCCTGCTTTGCAGTAGTGGTCCATCAATGGCCAAAACGCAAGAGTATCTAAAATGTGTCGTCAAAGGTGTCTAGCTTCGCACAAGATTACTCTTGGCAGAGTTATAGATAGAAGAGTAATGACGCTTCGATCCCCATGGAGTTTTCACAAGATAATTCAGAAGTCAAGAAAAATGCTGCATTGGCAGGGCAATTGTTAACTTTTATAACTGATCCGCCGCCTTTTGTGAAGAATTAAGCAATTGCTTTTAGCCCGTTCAAGCCCCCAGCTGGTGTAATCCAGCGAAATTGCTTTTCTTAAGTATTTGCTCTATAGAGGTACATATGTCTAGACGTATACATATTAGAAAGTCTTTCTCATACGTTTG
The DNA here is from genome assembly GCA_024509875.1 of Oreohelix idahoensis. Lineage (NCBI taxonomy): Eukaryota > Metazoa > Mollusca > Gastropoda > Stylommatophora > Oreohelicidae > Oreohelix > Oreohelix idahoensis. The sequence goes on along the minus strand of JAMPIV010005705.1, from coordinate 208,856 downwards.
CTTTCATACTTATAATAACTGAATAAACAATGATTGTTATGTTTTAAAACAACATGAAACAAATTTAATAATCAATTAGTTTTAATAGGTTAAAATAGAGATGAAAAGATTGTGAATTTTAGATGAAAGTTTTATCTCCATAGAGACTGGATAGAGGAATGTTAATGTTTTTTGCTGTTGCCTTTTAGTAAGCACTTAGCTTAGCATCGATGACTACTGCAGCCGTGGTTTCGTCAAACCTTCTGTGATGATGACACTTCACAGTCTGATAGCTTTGTTCTATGAACAGTCTGATAGCTTCGTTCCACGAACTTTTAGACAAAATAGAAAGAACAAATGCCTCTGATAAGTACATTTGTGGGCTGCAAATTAACAAGTGCATTGTCTCGCTGTCCACCCACCAATGTTAGCCTCTCTAAATAATTATTCTCTTGAGTATACACAGCGTGGCTCAGGGAAGATGATTAGAAATCACCAATATTCTTCTGGGTATAAAACTGGAAAATATGTGCTTGGACAGCGCGTGGTAATGTCGCGCCTAATTACAATTAACAAGGTACATATATCTCACAAACATGATACTATACACTTGAGTCACATGTGATGTAATCATCACTCATCACTGCTCCAGTCGGAGTCAGGGGTTGCTGCTGCTTTTGCGTCTCTAAGCGAATTAGCATAAAACAAACACCAGCGCTTGCTGTATTGGTTTATGAACATACTATTTTCGTATGTTGAGGCTGCCAGCTTCATATATAGCCACTGAGCAAGGAAAACATGTCAAATTCACAGTTGTAAAATAAATGTTTACACTTACCCCAAAGTAACCTTTGGGAACACAATCTCCTGGCACTGTTTAGAATTGATACTAGCAACTTAGGTTATGACGGGTGATCTGATTCCTTAGGTCTCCAGTCTTGGTATTTATAAACGCGGGTTTGCTTTCTTAAGTTTTAAAGTCGCCCTAATACTTCGATCCTGGTCCTTTAAGTTTCCAGTCTTTGTATTTAAAAATGCGGGTTTACTGTTTTAAGTTTTAACGTTGCTCAAATACTTCGATCCTGGTCCTTTATAATTTTGGAATTCTTTGTCCGATGCTTCTCTTTCTGGCTCTGGTGATTAGCTAGCTTTACGTGTCAATGCAGTCTGATCTGTGACTCCGATTTCGCTAGATCATATTTCCAATTCTCAGTTCAAATCCCAGATCGTACTTCCGACGAATTTTCCAATGAGAACCATTGTGTATTCCGGCTCTCACTTTACACCAATCCAATCTCTTTTGCACTATATGTGTTCTTTCTTTGATCCTTAGCCGCCGACCGTCAAAGCAGTCAGTGGCCATTACGCCTGGTGGCGTCTTGTAGAACAACAAATTGATTCCACTTTGCTCGGTCGGCGGCCATCCTTCGTACAGTACCCCAACTCTGGTTCATTCTTTGCATCTCAGCCTCCACAGTCCTCCGCCAAGTTGTTTTTGGTCGGCCTCTCTTTCTTTTTCCTTAAGGGGTCCATAGCATAGCTGTTATTGTGATGGCATCGGGGTCTCTTCTGAGGACATGGCCAACCCAGCTCCAGCGCCTGACAGCTATGATGGTGTGCATGTCCTCTTGCTTGCTCCGAGTAAGCAGATCTTGGTTGGTGATGGTATTCGGCCAAAAGATTCGGTGAATTTTTCTTAGGCATGTTGTGTGAAAAGAGGACAATTTCGACATTTCCTTCTCTGTAACTCTCCAGCTCTCCGCGCCATAGAGAAGCACAGAAAGCACACAGCTCTGATATAATCCTAATTTTGTGCTTGTGCTGTACTGAGAGGACTTCCAGATGTTGTTTAGACTAAAAAAGGCTGTTCTTGCTTTGTTCATTCTGTTGTTGATGTCTTTGTCTGCCCCGCCGTCTGGTGTTACAATGCATCCTAGGTATGTGAAGGCATCTGTCTGTTCCAGTTGCTGATTCCTTACTGATATGGGCTCAGGGTTGCTCACATTGAGCGTCATGACCTCTGTCTTCTTTAGGTTGATGTTCAAGCCCACCTGCTGGCTATACTTATTAAGTCTATCCGTTTTTTCCTGGAAGTGTTGATGTGAATGTGCTAGCAGTGCAATGTCATCTGTATATTCCAGATCTTCCAATGTAGAAAATGTAGTCCATCTTATTCCTCTTGGATTGCCCTCTGTTGTTTGGCGCATCACCCAGTCTATGACTGTTAAAAATAGAGTGGTTGATAAGGGGCATCCCTGTCGTACTCCTGTCTTCACTTCAAAGGTTAGGTTACTCTGCCCAATGCTACACGTAAAGTTGGCATAAAGGCTTTTTATAATTGACACTATGCAGCTTGGAATTCCATAAGCCCTCAGTATTTTCCATAAACTGTCCCTATGTATACTGTCAAAAGCCTTTTAAAAATCAACGAAATTAATGTACAGCTGTCTTTGCCATTCTGAGCACTGCTCTATAATGTTCCTGAGGGTAAATATATGATCTTGTCGCATAGAGATTATGATTAATAAATTTTCTATATTCTCTTCTTTTTTTCTACCCGTGTCCTCTATTTTATTATCACTCTTTATCCTTTTCCTGTGTTTTTCGCATTCGTACGTTTGCGACTATAAACATTACTATTTTCCCATACAAACTTTCGCGTGGTTTCGGTTTCTCATTTAGAAACGCAGTAGATTACGTAACGTGACAGTCCCTTGCACAAGATAATTTTAGGTGGGATTTCAGTCTATCAGACATGAAGAGCACACAAATTGTCTACATTTGCAGCTGTCATGAGAGTTTTTCGTCAGGCTAGCTCCCGGCGAAGTGTGAAAATTGCCTCTGCAGTGGCGACGGGTCGTCTGACATTCGCATCTGACATGAGCGCTCACTGTCCGATAGTTAGACGGAGGTGTGAATTGCGCCAGACATGCTCGCTCAGAGCAGACAGAGTGTCTGGCATTTCGCCTCTGACACGCACGCTCACGTTCAGATAGTTAGACGTAGGTGTTAAGACGGAAAGGGGAGATTATTTCGTTTTGCGAAATAAGTTGGGACCCCTTTGACTGGTTTAAGATATCTTAACCTGAGTTTGAAACTTGATTTCACTCATTCTCCATTTGCAATAGACGTGGTCACTTCGTTCTAGATACTTAAACTTATAAGTGAACCTCTTAATTTCGTTGTGATACCGTAGTTCTGTGTTGAGGTAAATATTATATTAAGTATCAAATATTTTGTGAGTGATTAAGTGTTTAATCGCCTATTTTTCACTAGTTTCTTTTGTGCAGAGTGATTAATTAATAAGTCTGTTATATTCTCTAGTCGACGAGTTACAGTGGTAAAACAGAATAAATTATAATTTCCAGCTTAAAATCATGTAGCTATAAAGAATTTATTTTAACTTCTAAATAATCAGACGAGAATAATTTTTCTAAACTAACTTATAAATGCTAGATGCCTCATGAGTGTTGACGGAATACGTATGTATTCCTAATTCATGATGATTGATTTTTATATATAACTTATTTCACGGGACAGTTTAAACGTCAAGTGAAGCTCTACGCTTGCAGTTCAAAATGTAAGTTATATTGAGTACATAATATGTAAAATATTTCATATGTGTTTTTTCTTTATTCAGTAAATACTGGGGTAACCCAACTTTGCCGGCGTTTAGTACAGAGACATACCTGTGAGAATCATAAACATTTTATATCTTTAACCACGTGGGTTTTCAAGTAACACCTGTCTGACAGGGCGTGTGCCTCCAAGAGATAGACAGAATACCAAATCCCACTAATGGTTTTTTTTTAAAGAATAAATGCTATACTGGGCCTTTGAGCCAGATCATATTTCTTCACAAACTCTAATGTACATGCTGCCTTGTGGCGAGAAATAATTACAGAAAATACATTAACTTTTCCGACATTATTTGACCAAGTGTGTGGTGAACCAAGATTATCTGTTGAGAGAAGTTGTCCACCGGTCATCTTCCTAATTAAGGTAAACCTCGTGTTCTGACACTGTGTGCCTGCTGAAACCCTAACTCTTACCTCGTGAATAAGTGACATTAACTTAAATCTGTAAAGAAAGAACGATCGCATGAAGAGGACGCTCCCCGGACACGTTGAATGAAACCAATATCTGCAGAGCTGGGTATCCGCTTCATCCACAGATAGACAGATTAAACGAAGTGTACACTAAGGCTTGCGCCAGACGGCAAACCACAGAACGATTGTAGCTAAGGTAGTGTGAGTCAGGGCCCTGATGAAAGAACCGAGTGAAAGTGGACTGAAGGATGTTCTTCGTTTGATTCACTCACGTTGTAACTTTCCTTATGCAAGATCTGTTGCTAAAATATATTTTTCCTTAGAATAGATACTGCTATCAAAGTCAGTTCATACCTTCAAAAGGGGAAAATATTAGACCCAAATCATATGTATCTGTGACTCTTTGGGCTATCATCGTTCTCCTAACGGGACTGTGGGCTAAACATCGAGGGAAGATCATAACTGTGGGTCTATCATTTCTTGTAGAAATTCCTTGATTTTTATGACTATTTGTATATGCTTTGATGTAATTTTATGTGTTGTGGTAGAATTTTAGATGATAATTAAAACTGCCCTTAAACTTAATCAGCGTGTTGGTCAGCTCGTTCTAGAATATCTATATAATCATTTGTTATAGTTTTCCCACGTCTGTACGTCTAACTGTCGTCACTTGAATGTGCGTGCAAGTAAATGGATATATATATATATATATATATATATATATATATATATATATATATATATATATATATATATATGTGTGTGTGTGTGTGTGTGTGTGTGTGTTTAGACTGTCTGACTCCTCTAAATCTGTCGTAGAAGATAGGCAGAGAGAGAAGATTTCTCGATCTCAGAGACAGCCTCTATCACAGTCTACCACCTCACTCGTGGAAATCTATTTCTATTACTACCTCTCACTGTGATGATCACTTATTCTAATCTATTCAGAAGGGACCAACCCAAGTCTTAATTCTCCTATCAAAATCTACGACAGATCTACACATCTTCTGTTCTTTCTAAATCCTGCTTGTTCTTTCCTCAGTTTGTGGTCTACTGCTTTTGAGATTCTCTGTATAATTATCCTGCCTAGTATTTTGCAGGGAACTCAGAGAAGAGTTATTCCTCTCCAATTATTGCAGTCTGCAAGATCTCCCTTCTTGGGCAATTTGACAATTATTCCTTTTCTCCACTCTGTTGGTGTTGTCCCTGTTTTCCAGACTTGTGCAAATAGTGGTTCTAATAGTTCTGCTGCTAGCTCTGGGTCTGTCATAAATAGCTCTGCATTTAAGTTATCATGACCAGGAGCTTTTCCATTCTTTAACCCTTTGATTGCTGTGATGATTTCTTCTTTTCGTGGGATGTCTGTATTAACATCTAGATCATTTTCAGCCTCGGGAACATTCAATTGTGTCTGTGGTGGTTCCTTATTCAGAGTTTCTCTGAAATGCTCTGCCCATCTTGTTTCCTGTCCCTCTACTGTCGTGATGAGATTTCCGTGCTACTATATGTGTAGGGGTGCTTAAATCATAATACCCCCGCGTGTTTAAAAAAATTACATTTTAAAATTCCATCCCGTGACCTCTTTCAAATAAGGCAGTAATACTTCCGTTTGCCTCTTTATGCAAACTCACAAACAAATAAGTGAACGTATTCCTGACTAATACTTTTTGCCCAGATTGTTTCATCTGCCAGGCTATCTGTAATAATAATACTAGAGCTATTATATAGCGGAAGATATTATCTAATTATCACCTGTGTCTTTGCCCATCCCTGAGACGGCTTTCTTTTCATCGATCGTACGAGACCATATTGTGTCCATACAGATCGACTCCTATCAAAGGTGGCTAGACGACTTACGTGCCGCTGACCTGTGTAATTACAGTTCACCTGGCGCAATGTAAACAAGTCTGGGAGCGGCGAGGTAAAATGTAGGGCATAAAATATGTCGAATACAAAGCGGATGAAGGAGTGAGAGAGGGGCTTAAAAGTATATGTAAAAACGTTTTGTCACATTATGAAAGAGGCCAATGTGCAAAGTAAGCTTATTCCTTGGGTTTAGAGGAAAGTGGCCGGATGAATGTTGACACAGTCTACCAGTGCAAGATTTTAAAAGATACACGAACATTTACGAGAAATGTTGTCATAAAAGAACTATTAGTTAATTAGTCAATTTCCGTTCCATTAGATCAATATCACTTCTCCCCATGTCATTTAGTAGGGTTGCCCCACGGTTTCATATTTAATGTATCCAAATAATTTTTACTACGAAGATCTACTGACGGTGACCTGTAATAAAATTACCAAAGTAGAAATAGTGTTGTCTGTAATAAATAAAACAGACAGAGCACTCTAAAATTAAAAACCCGTCAGTTTTGACGGGTTACATACTAGTTTAAATATAGTGTAAGTAAATAAAAAAAAAGGGGGGCTGCCGTAAAACTGATAAGAAAATAAATAATATATATTAACAAATAAATCGGTAAGGAATCTGTTTTACAAATTAATGGTACACAGGAAACACGGTACGTTTCGGGTTTCACTCTTCGTCAGCCACAGTTACAAATAGACAACAAGGACAAGACATATAGACAGGTTAAAGAAAAATACTATAGACATTACAAACACGTAATATATATATATGAAATATAACAACACAGGTGAAGAGCAATAATAAAGCAAGGAAAATACAACACCGAAAAAAAAATATCAAGACAATTAATTCAACAATCAACAAAATTCAAAAGCAGAAAATGGAATAATAAAACAAGAAGTCCTGCTTTGACAATCGCCGATAAAAGATCCGGTGAATACAGTGGCGTCAGGCAGCAATAATGAAAGTGACGTCATAAAAATACACAAATCGGACACGAAACGAAATACAGACTTCTTAAAAGAAAGATCGTGAAAAAGTGATGGATGAAATTAAGAAGTATGAAATAAAGGAAAGTCAATGAACAACAAAGTTAAGCAAAAGGATATTGGACATTTAGACCACGAGGAGAAAGGCAACCAATTTAAAAAAATTAATTTTCTAGAGAAAAGCGAGGACGGTCATCGCAAAAGCAGGATCGTAAACCGGTTACCTGGATATCACAGGAACCGCACTGGTCTGGGCTATTGAAATGAAGGGCCACAGGTTTAGGTTCCCTGTGATAAATGTCATTTAAGTGCTCGCGGAATCTATCTGCCAAACGTCTGCCAGTTTCACCAATATAGGTAATGTTGCACCGTTTACAGATAATAGCATAAAAAAGATTCCTAGATTCACATGCAAATGACTCTCTAATAATAAAATTGCCCCTCGGAAATGAAACAGTCTAGTCTGGAGCACATGCCCACACGTACGACATCTGGGGCGGTGGTAAGACTGTGTACCAAAATATGGAGGGAAAGTATTCATCAAGCGGCTGTGTACAAGAATGTCCTTGAAATTCTTATCCCTACGATATGCCACCAGAGGGGGATCTTGGAACAACTCACTGGTAACAGGATCAGAGTTGAGAATAGGCAGATGACGAAATATAATTCTTTTCACCGCCAAACACTGCGGATGGAAAGTTAGAACAAGTTTGAGTCAGTCAGATTTAGCAGAAGGCTTAGTAGTGAGTGCCATCTGACGAGTGACGTGTGTGATGCGATTAAGAGCACCAGATAAAACACGCTCAGGATAAAGACGTCGGCGAAAAAACTCAAGCATCTCTTGAGCTCGATCATAGAAATCATCGTCATCGTGACATAACCGACGCAAGCGTAGAAGTTGAGAAAAGGGAATGGAATTATTACAACTAAGATGGTGAGATGAAGTATAAAGAAGGAAACCATTAGCGTCAGTAAGCTTATAATAGTGAGAAGTGAATTTGATGGCAGGATTGAAATTGCCAACATAGTCAATAAATTGACGGAGGTAAATTTCAGACATGTTTGTAATGCCAATCCCATCATCAATTAAGGGGCGGTAAAACTCAGGTACCGTCCATCGTAACTTTGAAAGACCAAATACTCAAAGTGGCCCATAAAAAGGCAAGCGTAACTAGGGCCCATTTTAGTACCCATAGTTACGACACTGATTTGGTTAAAGAATTAGTCATTAAACTCAAAAGAGTTAAGCTTAAGAACTAACTGAGCAAAGTGAAGAAGAGGACATGTACTAATAGTAAGATCAGTGCGCTGGTCGAGTGTGAGAGTAAGGTGTAAGAAATAGTTTCTGTTTCACGAGGTGATCGTGTAAGAGAAAGGACAGTCTCTGGGTTGAGTAATTTCTCTAATCCAGCCTATCGTACGACTATCTTTAAATCAGACGCACTTTCTCTCCTTATACAAAATACAAGTTACACTGCACCCACGTGCACACAATTCTGTGACAAATACGCACAAGACATGAAAACAAGCTATGGATAACAGATAGGGTAGGGGTTGACCAACACAATAACTTAAGGTTTAATTAAGTTTATTTATCACTAGAACTTTACAACATAAATAATATACAACAATAGATCATGGTTTTACAGACAAAAATGAAAATTAATCAAATAGGTTCTCCCCTCTGGTAAAGGAAAATAGAAGAAGATCCCAAAAGAGGTAAATTCACCCACAAGATCAAAAGTTAACAATAAGTGTATGGAATAGTCCGTAAAGAAAACAGAGGACAAGTCCCTAATTAATCTATCCCGTAAATACTCAGATTAATGAGAACAAAAGAGAAAAGATTTGTATGATAGTGGTTAACAACAGAAATAAGTTTCTTTCTCCGTTCATTCAATTCACATACGTACAGTGGCCACTTTCATAATTCGCTTACCAATAGATATCGCAGGCATTCCGTGGAAATAAACACTAATAAGTAACACGACTACTCAGTGTCATATTTCGTTTTTCCAAATCCAGCCCCAGACTAGCCGTAGTTGTTGACTGCACGTTTCACGGTAGTCGCTAGAGTTGGTGATTTAATTTTCCTGGGTAAAATACGGTATCTCTGCCTTCAGTTGGTTGGAGTAAGGTTCATACGTGGTGGTCACCGACATGAGATGAAGAATGCAGATATATTCTGTGTTGTCTAGCCTCTGACCGCTGAGACACTATTTGAAGTTACACAAATGTTGCTGACAATATATTTTGCCACAGTTGGCTAATGAGATTAGTAAAAATGAAATCTGGTAATAGTTCTGGTCCAGTTAACCTTTACAATTATTGTTCTAGTTTGGTCTCTCTCATAAAATGAAGAAAAATGGACCACACAGGTCATAGCCCGAAGACTCAACAATATTATAAAGTTTCTGGTTGCTTATAAGATTATAAGACTATAGAACGTAACTTCATATGATCATAAGTCCGCTAGTACGCAGGTTTTGACCAGCCTATATTATAGGAAAGAAAATATAAACATTTAAACATAATATCAATATTATATCTACCACGTGTTAAAGTAAGCCCTCTTCACCGCTCCGTTATAAATTAGATTTAAAACACAAGTGAAGCTTATCCTATCTTTTTTAACGTGTGATATGAAGACTAGTCATTTATGAACTTTACATAGAAATAGATAGAAGTAAATAATATATATACCGTCAGTAGACAGTTATTTAATGAATGTACTAGTTAATTTAAAACATCTCTTATTGGAAATAGCGAGTAATTTTTACTTTACAGCTGGAAAAATTTAGCTATAAGTTATTTAATACGTTATTCAATTTAACACAGAAAATCCCAGTGAAATATAAATGAAAACTTTAAGCACATTAAATCACTTAAGATGCTAGTATATAAATTACCACAAAACAGAAGAAACTGAAAATATCTCCACGAATATAAGAAGTACTATGTACGAAAACTCTTAAAATATCGAGCTAGTTATTCTCAGAATTCTCTGAGTGACTGATATCTGAGCTAGGAGAGACGAGGAATATATCAATGGATTCCGTTCTTTTGCTCCTTAATGGGAAAGTCACACCTCCGACCAGGGCCGGGCCAATTTTCCGTTCCATTTCTGAATAAAAGGTAATGTCTTCTCCTCTGCCGCCTCTCAGCTACGTAAGTAATTCCCTTGAAAATGTAACACTCCAAGTACGTCTCAGGCTTATCGCTCCGTTTCTCTGATCAAAGAACGATTACGCCGTAATGCTCACTTCGCTCTGTTTCACGTTCGTGCTTAATTGCCAGATGGCTCGCGTGTTAATTGCGATGGTGAATCAGACGTTACTGTATATAAACAAATAAAATAGATGGGGAGGGGCAAAATTGGTTGATCACTGCTGCACTATTTCCATATGTGACATATGGTCAGGAGCGAATCTGATCGAATCAAAGGTAGTAATAGCATGAGTAGCGTCCTTCAAATGAGAAGGTAGATTGGCAACTAAGCGCTGGAAAATACTATCAAGGAATTCAGAGATACGTTCAGTGGGACAAGAGCAGGCTGAAACAATAGGCCTACAAGTATTAGCAATTTTATGCACCTTAGGTATCATGTAAAAGGAGGGCTTACCTAGATTACATATTAGAATATATTAGTTTATATATTTTTTTTTTCATGTGGTGTCACATAGTTCTCGCTTTCATTACCTTCTGTTTTAGTTCGTTTGTCCCCGATAAAGCCAGTGTATTCGTAACGTACGAATTTTTTTCGTCCTTCGACCCAGATGTCACGGATTGCCTCCCCTGCTTAACAGTAGTGGTCCACCAGTTGCCAAAACTCAAGAGCATCTAAATGGGTCGTCAAAGATGTCTAACTTTGCACAAGATTACTCTTGGCAGATTTGTAAATAGAAGGGTAATGACGCTTCTACCTCAAGGCCGTGTTCACAAGATAATTCAGAAGTCAAGAACAATGCGGCATAGGGCTGAGCAATTGTTTACTTATATCTGATCCGTCGCCTTTGTGTGAAGAATTAAGCAAAAGTTTTATTTTAGCTCGTACAAGTCCCCATCCCTGATTTTCTCAGTGGAATTATTATTATTTTGGTATAGCTCTGTTTAGAGTGTACTTTGTAAATTGACTGAGACAAACATGCAGTACATTTAAAATGATTAAATCGAAGTTAAATTTATATAATTACAAATAAAAAATTTAATTATCATTTAGTTTTTACAAGGGTTTAAAATATGAATAATGAGTGTTCAGAAAAGGAGTTCACGTGGCAGCTTACAGGTTTCACTTATCTACCACTGGTAGGTTCTTGGTAGACTGATCACGCTCTTCGCTGGTCAAGGTTGTTAGGGTACAACACGTTCTCAGAAATGTCAGAGAGTGTCTACAAAGTTGGTCCCTCGTCTTAAAGCTCAGGCCACTGTTCTTTTCTTGTTCCAGAGATAGAACCCACAACTGGTACCACCACCAACAACTATGGTAAAAGAATAGAAAAGAAACGCTCTCCTGAGTATTGCGTTTCCCGACACATACTTATGAGTCCCCTTTCTCCTATTCCACCATCTCATCTAATTCAGACTTTACTCTCGATGAGAATTAAAATTAATCCCTCGAGAGAAAACTTTCTTTACGTTTAAATTGAATAGCTTTATCTTTATTTTACATTTAAATGAAAAGGTTAATAGTGCAGATAGAATATGGTTACATTTACATCTCCACTGATTGAAAAGTGTTCATAATATAAATTGAATAAGTTTTCATTTATATCTACACTTATTGAAAAGCTTTGAAACTTTCATTAATTTTAAAGGGAATATGTGTACATTAACATTTATACTTGTTTGAAAATGAACATCATTTGTTTCATTTTTCCCTATGTGCTCCATATGGAACTCGGGACTACGTATGCTTTTAGTTCTATTTGAGAAACTAGCAATAAAGCATTCACCAGCCCTTGCAGTGGTGATTCATGAAATCAGCATTCTATACGCTGAGGTTGCCAGCCTCAAATGACTTGGACATCCACAAGCGATTTTCATATAATAATATTCTCATGGCAATATATACATATTAGTTCACATGTTAGTAATGAAAAATGTAGAATGTAAAATGACAACTTACGCCAATACTGGCTCACAGACCTTTTGCTCAGATGAATAAAGTTAAGGCACTAGCAGATGCCTTTTTACACGTGTTCTTGGGGTCGTTACTTTAGCTTTAGATTCCCTCTATGACTCCGTGTTTCAGTTTCCTCAGATTCCGGGTCCTTATTAAAATGGTTTTCTTGGGCTCTTTAAGTCTGTCAAGATTTTCCACAAAGTCCCGGAAATTGAAATTCTAAATTCTACGTTCTGGCAGCCTGGAGTCGTCTTTGGCAAGCGATTCTCACAGTGAATTAAAACTGCGAAAAGGTCCAGTTACTTTGCCTGTACTCCCCCGCATTTGTGTGTTACGAAGCAAGTAAAAAGCCAATCGTTTTCAAATATGCGTGTTCTGTGGCGAAATTTGAAATATTTTCCGACATGGAAAAATTCTGCGCGTGATGCAGAGGTCACCTCTCCCATAAATGGTAATAAAACATCCGATTGCCTGGCAGGCAAACTCACCACCACAATTGTAAACTCGTACAACCATGTGTTTCAGATGTAATAACTTACTACTTTTACATAAAGTAATGTCTACGTGAAAGTCGGACAGGAAACGATTATGTCATTCGTGTCTGTCCAAAATGTGTTGCCCAGACAAGTAATCTCGTTATCTGTCGCTTGAGCCCATAACTCTACGCGAAAACTAAGCAGACCAATATGGGTTTTACCCGCAATAATCTCAGAAAAGCTGTGCCGTGCCTAGCAAATGTGATGCATTATCACCAACAAAGAATGTCAAATGTTTTTACAATATCAAATATCTGCTCCATAACAGAGAAAGAAAGAGGTGGCGACGTTTGAAAAGCACGCAATAGTCAGTCCAAAAAATGTAACTGATTACTGCCGTAGTGAAAGAGAGATCGAGAATAGGGCGCTCCAAATACCATCTTGTGACATCAGACTACACTCAAACATTGCTATATTGTCTTGTCTGGTTACCTGGTGTAAAAGACTGGGTGTATTTGTATTATTGCGCAAACTCAACACCAACACGTCTCGACGTATAAATATCAAACAGCCGTATTTCACAACTACAATATTAATTTCAACCGCTTTGCAGATAACGTCATAACAAACACAACCATAAAAAAAAAATAACAAAAAATTCTAAACAGAAAAACAATACAATTACCACCGCCCGGCACAACAACCACAACGTCCACACACAGGGCTAACAACAGCTTCGATACTGATGTGACATTTACAGCTAATCAATAATCGACCTCATTTTCCGATCAAAACCTGGTAAGACTAAAGATAACGTTTATTTCTTCTCTCCTTTTTTTCAGGAACAGAATGTCACAGATTTTCCTCCACTGCCACACCATTCGGACCTTGATGTATTTAAATATGTCTTGCTGACTGTACGTCTGAATATGTGCCTTGTCAGACATTATTAGTGTATAATAAATATAAATAAAAGGCATGCACACCATCATTGCGGGCAGACGCTGGAACTAGGTTGGCCATGTCCCCAGAAGGGATCCTGACCCCATCACCAGAACTACTTTGCTTTGGACCCCAGATAGGCAGACCAGGGACAACCTGGCGGAGAACAGTGGAGGCTGAGATGTAAAGCATGAACCAGAGATGGGGCACGGCACGAAGGATGGCCACCGACCGAGCAAAATGGTGACAGTTTGTTGCTGCTCTAGAAGGCGCCACTAGGCGTGATGGCCACTGACTGCTTTGTCAGTCAAGGGCTAAAGACCCGAGAAGAAGAAGAAGAAGAAGAAGAAGAAATATAAATGAATATATTGCAGGCATTCGTGTGAAATAAAGAAGTAGAAAGCTATACAACAGGAAAGCAACAGAAGTGATAAGTTTACCGGTAAATCGAACCAAAGACTAACCAAACGGCGCTAGCGCCTCGCAACGTTAGTAAAGCGTTGACTAACCGTACTGTCCACTCAGCAACACAGCGTGGACAGCAGTCATTAGCAGGAACACTGCATGACACTACAGAATATAGAACCGGAAAATAACCCAGACCAACTATATACCCAACTACCTCTATACCTTTGCTGTTCGCCAGTATAGTACATTTTTAGTGAAATTGTTCAGTGCTTTTTTTTCTTGTGAATGTATTTATGCGACTCCCAGTACTTTAGTTAACATTATAATTGTGCGTTTCTTTGGCTGGTGAAAATTATCAGCATCACTCCTTTTGGAAATAACATCTCACTTCATTACTAGGCCATTACAACAGTTGTTTGCACATAGGTCCAGCTGTACACCATATCATCATTATCTTTTTTTCCCCCGGATGCTCCTTACGGAGTATGAACGCACTACAATAGCTGGTCCCTTACAGGTAGCTGGTACCAAGCATGTACATGCTCTGGCTGCGATGGTCACCCAATGTTAATCCTGTATTTTCAGTTCTATTGCATGGCTTTGAATTAGGAAGGACAACAAAATCAACAATCAAGAAATTACATACTGTTATAAATGAATACAGACGATACGTCAAAGCCTAAAATTCCACCCCCTGCAGACCCAAGTAGAAAAGTCCCAACTAAGATGGTTTGGCCATGTCTGCAGAATGGGAGAAGATCGGCTACCATGACAAGCATGGGAAACAAAGAGCCAGGGATCCAGACCCCCAGGACGACCCAGAGTCCGCTGGGAGGACAACATTAGACAATCTTTGAAGGACCGAGGACTAGAATGAAACCAGCCAGGAGGAAGACAGCCGATAGGATAGTCTGGCGCTCTCTCTTCCAAACCTCTACACCTCACGGTAGAATGGGAACGACTAAGTAAGTAAGTATAAATGAATACTTGCGTGGAACAGAAGGATTGAAAGTGTATGACAATATCACCGATGTGGAACTCATAACAAGAATCAGACACGTTCCGGTCAAACAGAATCCAAGATGAAGACACTAGCGATGGGCAGGACACGTGGCGGAAACATGCTGATAGCAATACAAGACAACCCTTGCCCTGGAACCTCCAGGTCTAGAGAGGTACGGGGAGACTTTAGAAAAACACACGGAGAAGAGAACTGGAGATAAAATGAAAAAGAATAAATAAGACATGGAAAGATCGTGAGCGGACGGCACAGACAAGCACTACCTGGAATAAATTAATTGAAATCTTGTACTCCTCGGCTAAGCTGAAAGGGAATGAGAGAATGAATATATATTCATCGTACACCGGATAATACAGTGACAACCCCTTTGCTTTTTAAGGAAGAAAATCACCTACCATCATCAATTTTAGAATTCCGACTCCAAGTCACGACTCCCATTATAGTCTTTTACTAGTCATATGGCATAAAATTCAGAGTCGGATTCTGTGCATTTTTTACCGACTCCGACGCCACTAAAAACGACCGACTCCTCATACTCTGACTTCACATCCCTGCCTGCCGTGCATGCGTGGACATATATTACAGTACTAATAAATTTTAAAGACAACACAGTCGTTTCTATTCATAGCAAGGGCGGCTGGCAATGATTAGGTTAGACCCATGAATTGGTTGGCCACATCCTCAGAAGAGACCCTGACACCATCAACAGATATGCCATGCTATGGACGCCAGAAGGAAAGCGAAAGCAAGGACGACCAAAGCCACCTGGCGGAGAACCGTGGTGGTGGATATGCTAAACATGACCTAGAGCTGGGGCATCACACGAAGGATGTCTGTCGACCGAGCAAAGTGGAGACAGCTTGCTGCTGCCCGACACGACGCCACGACATATGATGGTCACTGATTGCTTTGTCATTCAGCGGCCAAGGACCAAATCAGAAAATGGGCAAAGAGGGTAATCGGCCTCATAGTCGACTTATTATAATGTCTAAATCCAGGCTCTACTAATTTTTCTAAAGACTACTCTTAATAACAACTTATGTAGAAGAAAACGTATTAACCAGTCATTTGGTTTGGTTTTTGGTTTGGTTTATCTTAAGGACTATCTTCATTGCACACGGACAACGCCATCAGTGCTCCGATCTCCTCCCTTAGATCACACAAGGAGGATCTCAGCGCAGTGCACGAACTCCGTAGCACCGGCGAGAATCCCAATGTGTGTATATAATGTGTAGGAATCACTCATTCTATAAATATTTTTGTGGTGGGTAGGTTTCCTAGTTTTTAAATTTTGCCAGTGCTGCGGCCTGATAAGCCTACTCTTTACGATTTCCAACTGCCGTGGGATTTTTAACGTGCGCAACTTGCACACGGGACCTCCTATTTTTTCGCCCTTATCCGAGAAGGCTAGACATCCGATCTCACTACCCGAGAGACCAGGGGGGAGTATTACGTAATTAGTACCACTGGTTCTGAAAAAAAATATTTCAATAAATAATAATCCCTCAACTGGGATTAGAACCCAGTATCTGTTGAATACGAGGCAAACGCCATACCTCTGAGCCACTCCCAAACGCCAGTCATTAAATTGTCCTACATTTGAATATATGTAAACAATGCGCACACAAAATGCATTACAGATTAAATTATGATTTAGACAAACTTTATACATCTAGTTTCTGTATTTTTATATGCACGTGGTGGTAGTTACACAAAAGAACAATTCGTAACTTTTACGAGGCCTCGTAATTGGAATTATAGCACGTTTCACTAGCTTTGCCCTCAAACAAATGTAATTATCTGATTAACCGTCAAACGTATTAATGCCATTTTTTGCATACGATGTTACATTGGGTTAGACCCAACAAATATATACTTTATTTCTGTCCATTTTGTCCAGTTCCCATAAACGGATGAACTCCTTTGATCTTTGTCGGCATACTAATTATTGTGTATCGAGAAAAGAAATTTTACCACTTCATGCACAGATTCTGTGAATTGATTAGGCATAGGCGTGTCTACTATTACAATAATGTGGCCATCACGTTTGCATATGAGTACCTGGTGAAGCTGATTTCTTAAATGATCTGCATGCGAGATACTCGTGACATTGATTGTCATTGACATTTAACGCGCTACCAAACTGGTCCTTCCTTGATCTAATTATTTCAATAGGTATCACCTCTTTGCGGTTCATAAATATCATAATGGAACGTTGCTCCTCTAAAGTGCTTGTAAATAAAGGTAAGGTCATCTTTAAAGAAATTAAACTTCATCCGAATCATAATCAGATGTCTCTGAGAAATTGATAATCAATCTCGGCTGAATGAAGGACAAACCATCATTCTTCCAATATTCCTCTTCCTCTTGTAACACATGGTTCTCACATTTCTTCCAATAATCCCTGGCTATATTGGACATGGCGGCTTTTATAAGTATTTCAACATCTTTTAATTTGAACGTTCTATTTTCTGTTGCTACCTGTTCCTTAATTTTAGCCCAACTAGTTCTATTGTGTTTAAGTGAGAATGGTAAGGAGGCAATCTTAAACGTCTGTGACCATGTTCATGGATTGCCTTGTCTATGTGAAATATCTTTGTATGCTGTGTCTTTTTTACAATTCCAAGTAATTCAGGCTTCAGGGACATTTCGTTGAATGGAATCTTGTTTTTGGTCAGCCAAATCTTTATTATATCTTTAGTACTTGATGAATTAGGAACTTTATCTTCTGGTGCCACAACGTTGTGATATGAAGCATTGTCCATTATCAAACACGACGGTCTATCCAAGGAAGGAAGTACATGATTCACAATCCAATCTTGAAATATCTTGCCATTCATCTCTGTATGATAATCCCTATTATCTGTAGATTTTCAAACAAATGTGAGTTCAGTATTATTTAGAAACCCATGATGGCTGCTTTCTGCATGTGCAATTATTAGGCGCTGTCCTTTGCTGCTTGGTACTAGTCTCTTAGTTGTCCCATCAGATGATTGCCATTCTCGTTCATTACTGTTGTGCGCATTGATCCAAGTTTCATCTAAATACACAAAATCATAACAATCTCTTCTCATTTCTCTGACCTCGCGTAAATATTTCCTTCTCATTGCAACTATATGAGGCTTCTCACAAATAAGGTTTCTACCACCAACATATTTTCTAAAATTGAATCCCAAATTCCTAATAGTCCTCCATAGCGTAGATTTGGAAATTTCAATGTCATTATTCTGTCTTAATCAAATTTTCAATTTCCTTAAAGTCACTGCCTCATTATTGTGAAACATATTGCAAATTTCTCTGCGGATCAATTCTCTGTCAAAATTATTCACCACTCTTGGCCTATTTTTCGTGTGTAAAACACTGGAATTAGAAATTTCAGATGTCGCTATCCAGCGGTGCAACGATCGTTTGCTTATCCCCAAGGCATGAATAGTCCTCTTTTGTGGGTTTGAAATAGAATGATATAGTTTTCCTCGAGTAGCTTCATTGCAGAAATACTTTAAAATCCTATTTGTGATTTGCTGTAATGTCATAACATGTACTCGCAGACTCATTTTTCCTACTTAGCCACACAATACTTTTTGTAGACACGCCACTGATTGACAATGTGTGCGTAAAACCGGAAATAAACTGTTTTATGTTCAAGAAGTGCAATTTCACGCAATTTCACGCAAAAATCATGCCAATTTCTTGATAAACCAAAAATGTGCAAATGAGGTCGTATAATTTACTGTAGACATTTCAATATGTGTGTGTGTGATGTGTGCTGGCAAGTAGGATTTTATATTATATCGCAAAGAAACAAAAATTGAAACCAATGGCCGCATTTTAATGAAAAATTTAATTCATAGGGTCTATACCATTTCAAATTTACACACAAAATTTCACTTATCTGCGTTATATATTCGCTGAGATACAGCATTTTGAAGTTGGGCAAAGCTAGTGAAACGTGCTATAGTACACTTTAACCCATTAACGAGGATCTATTAGAAGGCAAGTCTGATACCAGCAGCTACGGTAATTCTATAGCACGTTTCACTAGCTTTGCCCAACTTCAAAATGCTATATCTCAGCGAATATATAACGCATATAAGTGAAATTTTGTGTGTGAATTTGAAATGGTATAGACCCTATGAATTAAATTTTTCATTAAAATGCGGCCATTGGTTTCAATTTTCGTCTCTTTGCGATATAATATAAAATCCTACTTGCCAACACACATCACACGCACACATATTGAAATGTCTACAGTAAATTATACGACCTCATTTGCACATTTTTGGTTTATCAAGTATTTGGCATGATTTTTTAGTGAAATTGCGTGAAATCGCACTTCTTGAACATAAAACAGTTTATATCCGGTGCAACGCACACATTGTCAATCAGAGGTGTGTCTACACAAATTATTGTGTGGTTAAGAAGGAAAAATGAGTCTGCGAGTACATTTTATGACATTACAGCAAATCACAAATAGGATTTTTAAGTATTTCTGCAATGAAGCTACTCGAGGAAAACTATATCATTCTATTTCAAACCCACAAAAGAGGACTATTCACGCCTTGGGGATAAGCAAACGATCGTTGCACCGCTGGATAGCGACATCTGAAATGTCTAATTCCAGTGTTTTACACACGAAAATTAGGCCAAGAGTGGTGGATAATTTTGACAGAGAATTGATCCGCAGAGAAATTTGCAATATGTTTCACAATAATGAGGCAGTGACTTTAAGGAAATTGAAAATTTGGTTAAGAAAGAATAATGACATTGATATTTCCAAATCTACGCTATGGAGGACTATTAGGAGTTTGGGATTCACTTTTAGAAAATATGTTGGTGGTAGAAACCTTATTTGTGAGAAGCCTCATATAGTTGCAATGAGAAGCAAATATTTACGCGAGGTCAGAGAAATGAGAAGAGATTGTTATGATTTTGTGTATTTAGATGAAACTTGGATCAATGCGCACCACAGTAATGAACGAGAATGGCAATCATCTGATGGAACAACTAAGAGACTAGTACCAAGCAGCAAAGGACAGCGCCTAATAATTGCACATGCAGGAAGCAGCCATCATGGGCTTCTAAATAATACTGAACTCATATTTGTTTCAAAATCCACAGATAATAGGGATTATCATACAGAGATGAATGGCAAGATATTTCAAGATTGGATTGTGAATCATGTACTTCCTTCATTGGATAGACCGTCGTGTTTGATAATGGACAATGCTTCATATCACAACGTTGTGGCACCAGAAGATAAAGTTCCTAATTCATCAAGTACTAAAGATATAATAAAGATTTGGCTGACCAAAAACAACATTCCATTCAACGAAATGTCCCTGAAGCCTGAATTACTTGAAATTGTAAAAAATACACAGCATACAAAGATATTTCACATAGACAAGGCAATCCATGAACATGGTCACAGATGTTTAAGATTGCCTCCTTACCATTCTCACTTAAACCCAATAGAATTAGTCTGGACTAAAATTAAGGAACAGGTAGCAACAGAAAATAGGACGTTCAAATTAAAAGATGTTGAAATACTTACAAAAGCCGCCATCTCGAACATAGCCAGGGATTATTGGAAGAAATGTGAGAACCATGTGTTACAAGAGGAAGAGGAATATTGGACGAATGATGGTTTGTCCTTCATTCAGCCGAGATTGATTATCAATTTCTCAGAGACATCTGATTATGATTCGGATGAAGTTTAATTTCTTTAAAGATGACCTTACCGTTATTTACAAGCACAGTAGAGGAGAAACTTTCCATTATGACATTTATGAACCGCAAAGTGGTGATACCTATTGAAATAATCAGATCAATGAAGGTCCAGTTTGGTAGCGCATTAAATGTCAATGACAAACAATGTCACGAGTATCTCCCATGCAGATCATTTAAGAAATCATCTTCAACAGGTATTCATATGCAAACGTGATGGCCACATTATTGTAATAGTAGACACGCCTATGCCTATTCAATTCACAGAATCTGTGACTGAAGTGGTAAAATTTCTTTTTTCGATACACAATAATTAGTATGCCGACAAAGATCAAAGGATTTCATCCGTTTGTGGGAACTGGACAAGATGCGCAGATATAAAGTATATATTTGTTGGGTCTAACCCAATATAACATCGTATGCAAAAAATGGCATTAATACGTTAGACGGTTAATCAGATAATTACATTTGAAGTTGGGCAAAGCTAGTGAAACGTGCTTTTTTTATAGTTCCAATAGGTTATATTAAAGTTGCTGTAGTTAAAAGATTCTCTGATGGCAATAGTTCCTATGTTTATTATGCTCAAAGATTTTGATGCAGCTGACAACCAAGATGTCAAACTAATTGCCACTAAAATCATTGCTGTAAGTAGCATACAATTGCTCAGTGGCGTCACTAGGAGGGTGCGGGTGCGTACCGCACCGGGTGACACCATCAGAGGGGTGACACCTAAATGACTGTCTATAACATTTTTGTGCAGTGTTTCAGCAGAAAGTTATTATTTTTTATAAAAATATCCCTGCAGTTAGTTATAACCACAAAAACATTTTTCGTAAGCCCAGCTTACATGTACTGTATCAATATGTACCTACTTTTTTACTTCGAACTCTATTGTTTTCTTACCGAATTTTCACTTTAACCGCATGAAACTATGTCAATGTAAATACATTTAGGCTGTGCGTAAGATTTTGTAATTTAAAGGTGTAATTTTGATTTTGGTAATTGTTTATATCACTACTATTGCCATTGCACTCAGTGATATACGATTTACGAGTAACATTAGTACAAAACACATTACTAAGGATTCTGTATGGTCTGGTACAGGAGGAGGTCCATGGGGGTGACACCATGAGTTACCGAACTGGGTGACACCAACCCTAGTGACGCCACTGCATATGCTTGGTGAAGTCGTCCTGAAGACAAGGCTGCAATATTGACACCATACTCCTTAAGGAGCGAATAAGTTAGTGCAGGATGTGTAAGAACTACAGTACCGGCACCATGCTCCACAGGAGCGACGAGAGAAGAGGAGGATGATATTCACTTCGCGTAATAAAGTAATAGTTTTTCAAAGCCCCACAATAATACTTTACAGTTATTTTTTTTTAAGCCCATGAACAAGTAATGTCTTATGTGAATAAAACCAAACTCCGCCTATGCCGGTCCCAAGCCCGGATGAAAAAGGAGGAGGGCGGCCTGCATGGAGGCCGTAAGGAGGCAGCCCCTCCACCATGCAAAAGCACAACAGGCCAATCACCTGTTTGTCTTAAAACCTGATTATGCGAAACGTAAGAGAGAAAACCGGACTGATTCTAAAGGCGACGAACTGGAACGGACTACGGACTACGACTTATGGAACTTGGAAAGTATAAATGGGAAGGAAGAGGAGCTGGTGGAAGAGATGAGGAAAGCAAAACTAGAAATCCTGGCTATAACGGAAACAAAGAAAAAAGGACAAGGAGTCATGGATCTCGATGGCAACACGCTGCTATACAGTGGTGTACCCACATCTGAAAGAGCTAAAGGGGGCGTGGGTTGCATTGTGGCCAAAAATCAAAAAGATAGAATCAAGGGATGGAACTTTGTCTCGGAGCGCATTATGGTCGTAAAACTAAAAGAAGGAGAAACCATAGTCAACCTGGTCATAGTGTATGGGCCAAATGAGGATGAGAGAGCAGAGGTCAAGGAGGAATTCTTCGAGCTGCTTCAAAGGACAGTGGATGACTGCCTAGATGAAGTCATCATGCTCGGAGATTTTAATGCCAGAGTTGGAAATGACCATGCTAGATGGGGTGGAGTTATCGGAAGATATGGAGAAGATACTCTCAATGACAATGGAAAACGACTCCTTAGATTCTGCAGTGAGCAGAATCTGATCATTACAAACACAAAGTTCCCCCATAAGCGCATACATGCATACACTAGATGTCAACCAACAAAGAATGAGAAGTCAGTGATCGACTATGCCATTGTTCGGAGAAGCTCAATCAAATATGTCCGAGATGCTAGAGTCTGGAGGGGGCCAGAGATTGGAAGTGATCACTACCTGCTAACAATCAAAAGAACATCTGAAAGAGTTGCTCAGAATAGGAACTGCCCAACATCACGCAAGAAACCAAGTAAACGAGCTGGAGAAATGAGCATTAGGATCTACAAGCTGAGAGAGCCAGAAATTAAGACCAGATATCAGGGGCTTATTGCTGCAGCGGTGAGCAACACAGAAGAACAACCTGATGACTTGGAAACCCTCTGGATTAAATTCAAGGATATCATAAAGACAGCTGCTGCAGAAGCATGCGGTGAAGTCCGACTTGGGAACAAGAGAAAGAGGACACCTTGGTGGACAGAGGAAGTCAAAGAGAAAATAAGAGAGAAGAAAATGGCATGGAAACAATACTTAGGAGCTAAAACACAACAGGACAAATGGAAAAATATAGAGAATATGTGACACTCAGAACAGAAGTAAAGAACAAAGTGCTAGCAGCAAAGCAGAAGTCCTAGGAAGAATTTAGAGAAAAGCTAGAAAAAGATGCACAAGAAAACCAGAAATTGTTCTATAAGACCCTAAAGAACACGAGGAAGGAAAAACACTGCCCTCTCAAATTTATAAAGGACAAGCAAGGCAAATTGCTTACTGCCCCTAAGGAAGTAATGGAAAGAATATTTCTCAGAACTCCTGGATGGTGAGCATGGTGAAACATCAGAAATGATAACCACTAGCACAGAAGAGAAAACCAATGATGGTGAAGATGACATAAAGATGGAAGAACTGAAGGTAGCACTGGAGAAAATCAAGATGGGCAAAGCAGCAGGACATGATGGTATAACACCAGAAATAGTTAAGTACATTGGAGCATCAGGCGACCTACTACTCTTAAGGGTTTTACAGGCAGCGTGGTACAACAAGACCATACAAAAGGATTGGGCGATTGCCATCATAACACCAATTTTCAAAAAGGGTGACAATCGACAGTGTGGAAACCAGAGGCATATCCCTTCTCAGTGTCCCTGGTAAAATCTACTCTAGAATCCTAGAGTAGAGACTCCGACGCCTAGCTGAGCCACAATTGGACGAGGTCCAGTGCGGATTTCGAGCAAACCGAAGTACTCAAGACCTAATCTTCACACTCAGACAGCTGAGTGAAAAGGCCCTTGAGTTTAAGAGTGAGATCCATCTTTGTTTCATAGATCTGGAAAAGGCGTTTGACAGGGTCCCCTGGAACAAACTTTGGGACTGTTTGGCAAGGAAGAATATTCCAGCACCTCTGATTCATGCTATACAGAGCTTCTACAAGTCTTGCAGAAATTATGTAAGGACAGCAAACCATAAGTCAGAAGAGTTCAGGACCACCACTGGTGTAAGACAAGGTGATATCCTATCACCTTACCTTTTCATACTCCTCATGGATGATGTCATCAAGGCATGTAAGGAGAGAACAAGAAAGTATTCAGTGGGGTACTGGAAGATGAGACAGGTCTATATTTCGGAACTGGCATTTGCTGATGATGTTGCTCTGATTGCTAAATCAGAGGCACATCTCCAATCCAACCTGCAAGTCTGGAAGGAAGAGCTGGAGAAGAGAGGGATGGTCATAAGCAGCTCTAAAACAAAATCCATGGTGATATCACGAGAAGAAAGAAGACATCAGATTAAGCTGGGAGAACAGGTCCTGGAGCAGGTCGACCACTTTAAATACCTCGGAGCTATTATAGACCGAAAGGGAGGCATCAAAGAAGAGTTGGCCACTCGAAAAGCAGCAGCTGGGAGACTTTTTTAGGCCATAAATCTAGGATTCCTCAGCAAGAGAGAGGTTGGTAAGAAAACGAAGATGGCTGTATACCGCTCCACCTATGTCCCAGTCTTGACATATGGATGCGAGTCATGGGCAATGACTACAACCCACAAAAGCCAGATCCAAACCTCAGAAATGAGGTATCTGAGGAAAGTGGTTGAAGTAACAAGAAGAGACATGGTACGCAACCAGACGATACGTCAAGGCCTTAAATCCTACCCCCTGCAGACGCAAGTAGAACAGTCCCAATTAAGATGGTTTGGCCATGTCTGCAGAATGGGAGAAGATCGGCTACCACGACAAGCATGGGAAACAAAGAGCCAAGGATCCAGACCCCCAGGATGACCCAGAGTCCGCTGGGAGGACAACATTAGACAATCTTTGAAGGACCGAGGACTAAAATGGAACCAGGCCAGGAGGAAGACAGCCGATAGGATAGTCTGGCGCTCTCTCTTCCAAACCTCTACACCTCACGGTAGAAGGGGAACGACTAAGTAAGTGAATAAAACCATAAATGTTCTCCAAACAAAAGAAATATTCTCAGTACAGCACAAATACCAAATTAAGATTATACGAGAGTTGCGTGCTTTCTGTAGTTTTGTATGACGCGGAGTTCTGGAGAGTAACAGAAAAGGAAATATCCAAATTTTATTTATTCTACACAACCTGCCTAAGGAACATTCTTCCAATTTTTTGGCCATATACCATTTCCAACCAGAAACTGCTTTCTTGGTGCTGTCAAAATGGTATGCACACCACCATTGCAGGCAGACGTTGGAACTGGGTTGGCCAAGTCCTCTGAAGGGACCCTGACACCATCACCAGAACGTATATGCTATGGACCCCAGAAGGACGGCGAAAGAGAGGTAGATCAAAGACAACCTGGCGGAGAACGGTGGAGGCTGAGATGCAAAGAATGAACCTGAGTTGGGGCAAAGGATGGTCACAGACCGTGCAGTTTGTTGCTGCCCTACAAGACGTCACTAGGCGTGATGGCCACTGACTGCTTTGTCAGTCAGGAGCTAAGGATCCAAGAAGAAGACAAAAGCAGGTAAATCACCAGGCAGTGTTGGCCAATTAATGTATCAGGAGCAATTAATCTGGTGTTGCAAAGCAGCAAAAGTAAACTCAGTTCACTCAAAGTTTTTAACCATCTCGTTTATGATAACTTCATTGTCAATATTTTGTCAGCCATTTCCCTCAACGACAGTGCGGATCAATTACTAAAGATGGCTTTTTGTGAGTGGTGATCTGGGTCTTCTTCTTCTTCGTTCGTCCTGAAAAGGACGCTGGTGCGTTGTGTCCGTTTACAGTGAAGCTGCGATAATTGCGCCTTTCGGCCGACGCATCCGACTTCCGCACGGCATTTTTTGGGACCGGGTTTGCCTTCCCTCTTCGATCCCTACACTCTCGGCCAGACTGCAGTGATGCAGCCTGTTTCCAGGACCACCACTTGGAGGTGGAGTAGGGTCTTGATCAGCTCTAGTTCGCTGACCCTGACGCAAGCAGTCAAGCTATGGGTCGCTGACTGCATTCATCTCTCTTGCTGCGTTTTCGGTCCCATCTGGGTCTCAACGTCACAATTTTCAGCCCGGAAAAAAAGCATTCATACGTACTCTATGGGATAGTGTAATCCGATATGTGTGTATAGCATTTGTGCAAGGTTGCAGAATACAACCTGTACTGGCAAAGTAATTTGAATGCACATGATAAACAATGCCACTTCTTTCAAACTTGGCTTTTTATGAAAAAAAGAAGCGTCAACCTTCTCATCATTAGAGTCAATTTCAGCTGCATTTATTTTTGCACTATCTAAAAGTCGTTTTAAAAGGTATGTTTAGCTAAATACAAAGAGCACAAACTTATCTTGCAGTATAACATGCATAATTCTGGAACTGCTTCTGAAATTACTTTCAGATCAGTTCTCGTAAGAGTGTTGTGCACTTTGTGGATTTTGTTTGCCTCACAAGAAAAAAAAAAACTTTACTTGCAAAGATATTTTTGGGAAACGTGACTCCTCTTCGGGCTCCCAGAGAAATAGTGTAGAATAATAACGGGGTTTTAAAAGATAGAAACGTTTAAGTGAGTCATGGATGCTTTTAGATCCTTCACTTCTGGTCGAACGAATCTCGAGAAAATTGGTGTTGACAGACATATTTTTTGCAGCTAGTTTCCCATTCAAGTGATCAATGAATTTTGTTGCTTTCTTGTGCATGTCAGTTAATTCTCCTGGCATTCTGTCAGTTCGTATAATAGCACCAATAATCATTTGCCATGTCTGCATCATAACCATACCAGTAGACTGTAAGTGATCAAGTGTAAGAGTTGTAATGTGAGATTTTCGTGAAACTGATGTCAAGAGTCAGACAAGTGCCAATAAACTGTAATTGATCAAATGTAAAAGCTGGCATGCCAGAGTTTCGTGAAACTGATGTCAAGAGTCAGACAAGTCTAGTGGACTGTAAGTGATCAAATTCAAGAGTTGTCATGGCAAATTTTCGTGAAACTTATATCAAGAGTCAGACAAGTGTCAATAGACTGTAAGTGATCAAATGTAAGAGTTGACATGCAAAAGTTTCGTGAGACTGATGTCAAGAGTCAGACAAGTCTAGTGGACTGTAAGTGATCAAATTCAAGAGTTGCCATGGCAAATTTTCGTGAAACTAATGTAAAGTCAGACAAGTGCCAGTGGACTGTAAGTGATCAAATGTAAGAGTTGTCATGCAAAGGTTTCGTGAAACTAATGTCAAGAGTCAGACAAGTGCCAATAGACTGTAAGTGATCAAATGTAAGAGTAGTAATGTGAGATTTTCGTGAAACTGATGTCAAGACTCAGACATGTGCCAGTGCACTGTAAGTGATCAAATTCAAGAGTTGTCATGGCAAATTTTCGGGAAACTGATATCAAGAGTCAGACAAGTGCCAATAGACTGTAAGTGATCAAATGTAAGAGTTGGCATGCCAGAGTTTAGTGAAACTGATGTCAAGACTCAGGCAAGTGCCAGTGCACTGTAAGTGATCAAATTCAAGAGTTGTCATGGCAAATTTTCGTGAAACCGATTTTAAGAGTCAGACAAGTGCCAACAGACTGTAAGTGATCAAATGTAAGACTTGCCATGGCAAATTTTCATGAAACTAATGTCAAGTCAGACAAGTGCCAATAGACTGTAATTGATCGAATGTAAGAGTTGGCATGCCGGAGTTTCGTGAAACAGATGTCGAGAGTCAGACAAGTGCCAGTGGAAAAAGAGATGAGAATAAGCCGCTGTCGATGGCTTGAACTTACATCGAGGAGACGTGTTGACAGCATTACTAGAAAATCTTTGTTCTGGAATCCCCAAGGCACGAGTCGTAAAGGCAGACAGAATAACGCACGGAGAAGAGAGATAGAAGCATACATAAATAGGTTGGAGAAGAAATGGAAAGACCTTGAGCTGATGGCACGCCACTGGAGACTTGGCATGTGTTGAATGCCTATGCTCCTTGGGAAGTGTCGTGAAACATTCTAAATCCACGTATATAAATTAAAAGGTAAATGTAAAACCTAACGCATTAATTCGATAAAAGGAAAGAGAAATGGTAAAAGCACAGTGCTGTCACAATGGCGTACAAAAATCCTACTTTTTTTTCTACTTCGTCTGCAAATTGTAACGTTTCCACGTTGATAGTAAAGCCTATAGCAGCATACACGCGTTTCCACAAAACAATAAAACGTGTACTGCATTTCTAAGAAAACCTTGAGATACGCAAGCTGATTAATGACCTAAATTAATACTAGCATTAATCTCATTTTATACACTGCGTAATGAAAAGACAGATGGAATTAGGATAGAGAGAGGGAGGGCTGAAAGCAGGAACGCAGGCAACACTAACACGCGTCTCGCGATATACAATTAATGCCACCCCCAACACGCGAAAGGCATGAAGCACTAACTTTTTTCAAATAGACAGTGATAAAAAACACTACCCATACGAGAGTTAGGTTTAAAAACCTGTAAAATGCTTATTGGGAAACATGACATTATACTGGTTTACGTTTGAAAGCCTGACAGTACCCAGACACCACGTCGTATCGAAGTGAACGGGAGGTAGAAGAAAATGCATATTTTGAACGCCGCCACTTAGCTCCCTTAAAACTTATATATTTGGGTTCCTTAGGACTTGCTGACAAAGAATATGTTAAGTGTTACGCAAATAGTCTAGGAATTAACAAATTATAGCCAAAAGAAAATAGTGAGGGTGTCAGACAACACCAAATAATAATCGCACAGTGGCATGTTTTGAAACCACCATTTTACGGGAAATAGGTCACCATGTTAAATCCAATTTGATTGGCGGGAATGATATGTAAGGCTAAACACGATTAGTCGGACTACAAATACTAATTTTTTGTTGTTAGGGGAAACGGTAGTAGGGGTACTTTTTTTGAAAAGCTGTGTAAACATGGCCGATTGGTTAGACCCGCCAATATAGTCAATTAGGAGCGTCAGTTCAGTGCCACATTTTAAAATAAACTTACTTAGAAACAGTGCGTTGAGAACCAGCTTATATTTTTTCTAAATAAAAGCCTGGGACAGCGGCAGATCGGATTTTGTGCCATATTCATTGCCAGTCAACGTTATTGTGTATTGTTTCCATGAATTGTGGTAAGCTTGACATATTTGATATCTTTTTAATGAAAATTGAATGTAAATTGATAATTTATGTCTGTATATGTGTGTGGTTCAGTAGCAAACATGAGGCAAGGCCTAGATAGTGTTCCAACCTGAACAGAACGTGTCGGAGAATAGAAAACTGCATGGAATTGCCAAACAGTACAATGACACCTATCTTATCGACTAGAAAGAACTAATGCTGGAATTGCAGAGGCGTAGTAACCATTAGGGAGGAGTATACTGGTGTAAATTGTTTCAGATGAAGCTAGCAGTTGGCCTACCGCTCTGAACTCAGTGTTTGTTATGTATTGTGTTCAGTGTGGAAATAGATTATAAATTAGTTCTGAAGTAGGAGGTACAACCTTCTTGTTTCAGGGACCGTGGTCCTAAGTTATTGAAGCAGCACCTGGTCTGAGTTTTGCTGAATCCAGAGGCTGACAGCATACTCCTTGGTCCAGATAGCGACCAGTGAGGTGTCTCCAGAACACAGTGAAGCAATCGAGCAGAGGAGTCTTTTCCTGCCGCCATCACGAAAGATAAGCTTCTGTGGCCAGAGCAGCTCAACATTATGTGCCCCCCCCCCCCAAAAAAAAATAAAAAAAATTGACATTATATTAAACACAGAGGGACAATAAATTGTTTCAAATGACAGGAACTGTGAACTTTTCCCAATACTATTTCCAGGATAATCAAACACTTGAAGTCATGATGACAAACAACAATCTAGCTTGAAAAACAAAACCAGTATTACCTCATAGTACTACTTCACAACTTACACACATAGGATAATACTAATAAAATATGTCAATACAAAGATCATATTTATAAACTGTGTACATACTAATTGTGATTACATTTGATTGTGATTCCTGGTTCACTGTGTAGTTGAATCAGGATATCTATTATTGAAAGGAGTTATTACACATATATTTGAAACTTTACCCTTGACTCATTTAAGATAGTCTTATAGAGTGTTATATGTGTGTGAGTGTCACAGTGTTGTAAAGTGTTGTGGAATAAATTAAATTGTTTATCTGTCTGTTGTTGTTGTGACTTACACTTCATCATTTTCATAACCCTAGACATTCAACGTAGTCATCCTAATATTCCAGAATAATTCTGACTGAGGTATAAATGTGGTAGCAAGTAAGGTCATCTGTAATACACCACACTTATTAGATACAGATACCTTCACAGCTGATCTCAGTCAGTACACTAAGTCACCTATAAATATTAATACCATCCCACTTTACCACATATATTGGGGGCTCGCTCCCGGGATATTGAACATATTGAACTTTCTCCTATTATATATATTGCGAATAATAAAAATTTAAAAGGTATCCTTGGGTGGAATTAAATAAGGTTGAGCTCTCAGTGCCTGTGGTTGTCCTTGGATATTTAGTTAGAGAGTGAATTGTTTAGTTAGATATTGTTTACATTTACCTGTTAGAAAATGGCGGACCTGGCCAAATTTCGATCTGCTGCTATGCAGGCTGCAAAAGAGTTAGGAATGGACGGGCAAGTTATGATTTCCTATGTCACTACGGAATGTGACAAATATATTGAACGTGAGGAAAGAAAATTTGAAGCCGAAAGAAAATTAGAATCTGAAAGATTAGAAAAAGAGGCTGAAAGAAAGTTAGAGGCTGAAAAAGAAATTAAGAGGTTGCAGATTGAGGCTGAGGCTAAGGCATTGGAGGCAGAAAGAGAGGAAAAAAGATTGACTGCCGAAAGAGAAGAAAAAAAGGCAGAAAGGGAAGCCGAGGAAAGAAGACAGGCTGCAGAGAGGGAAGCAGAAAAGGAGGAGAAGAGATTACAAAGGGAACATGAGTTACGACTAAGGGAGTTTGAGTTTCAAGGCCATGCTCCTGAAAATGGTGCCAGTCCCTTTACCTCCGATGCTACTGCTAGTCAGGGAGCCTCAACCTCAGCTATGAACTTTCATTTAGATCATTTTGTTGAGAAAGACGATGATATTGAGAGCTATCTAAATAGATATGAACTATTAGCTACCACGTATGGGTTAGAGAGAGAAAGGTGGAGCTTAAAGTTATCTCAAGGACTTCGTGGGGCAGCTTATGAAGTTTTTGCCAAAATGAGCAGAGGTGATCAAGAAAATTATGACATGCTAAAGCAGGCTCTTTTGTTAAGATATGAAAAGAATAGAGAATTTTATAGGAAAAAATTTAGGAATGCTAAACTACTGTCAGGTGAAACCTATCACCAGTTCTCTGCACGGTTAGAGACATACTTGGAGAAATGGACTTCTCTGGGGAAAACCCAAGATCTTAAGGAAATGATCCTTATAGAACAACTAAGAGAGTCCATGGCTCCAGACCTGAGAAAGTTTCTCATGGAACAAGGTGCAGAGAGGCTGGGTGAGTTACTAAATGTTGCTGAAAGGTATCAAGCAGCTCAAGCAGAGGTATCAGGTAACAAAAAGAAACAGGTAGACAATTATCAGGCACCACAAAACTTTAATGAATTTGATCATAGAGATCAAAACAAAGGTAAGCACCAGTTTGATAGGCCACGAAATGACTATAAAAATAAAACCCCACAATTCAATGAAAGGAAATATGATAACAGGAAACCCTTCAGACAGGAAGGAAAATATTGTCAAATA
The DNA here is from genome assembly GCA_024509875.1 of Oreohelix idahoensis. NCBI lineage: Eukaryota > Metazoa > Mollusca > Gastropoda > Stylommatophora > Oreohelicidae > Oreohelix > Oreohelix idahoensis. Next base: position 176,919 of record JAMPIV010005705.1, on the reverse strand, counting down.
TGCAGGATGCATAATCATAATACTAGTGAATGTGGTAGGAAAGTTCCTCCATATCACGCGGCATGCATGATAACAGTGGACAAGGGGAAGAAGAAACTGACAGAGAATCATATAAATCTTCAACATCCCCCCATCTGTGAAGAAGTGACATGTAATGGTGCCAAGGTTAGGTGCCTTTACGATTCAGGTTTAGAATATGACTCAGTTGTGAGTGCAAACCTAGTGCACCCTGAACAGTATACCACAGAGAAAGTGGAGATACAATGGGCCGTAAAGGGAATATCCACCATGACACTTCCCGTAGCCGAGATCAATGTAGAGACAAGGTACGTGGAAGGAGTGATTAGAGCAGCCGTGTGTGACGACCCTAATTACCCGCTGGTGTTAGGAAGTAAATATGTGTTCCTAGGGAGCCCGATAAAACCTGTGGTAATGGCCACCCTCCAGGTCAGGTCGACCCCTAGTAGAAAGGAGGAGGAACCACCATTAACCTTTTCTGATAAACAGATGAGAAAGGCCCAGGCAAAGGACAAATCATTAAAACCTTGCTTTGGCAAATTGCTAAACAGCCATGCACACCCTAAGAAAGGACAATTTTACTTGAGGGATGGACTGCTCCACAGGAAGGCGGGAGCAGGACCCAAAGGATATGGACAGTTGGTACTTCCATCTGCCTACAGAGAAGAAGTGATGGCACAATCACATGTTGTACCAGACGGTGGGCACCAGAGAAATGGGACCACCCGTCAAAGGACATCGGTAAAATTCTATTGGCCCCAAGTAGCTGCTGATATTGCACAATTTGTGGGGGCCTGTGAAAAATGTAGCAAGGTACAGTCCCCAAGTTGGGAAAATCATAATCAGATGCCAGCCTAGCATTCTGAAACATATGGGCCTAACAATAACAAGGAAAATAAAAATAATAAGGTTGACATAGAGGATAGGTATCCACCTTCCCCCCAACAGTGTTCACCAAAAATATTTAGATTCGCAACTCTGAGAAGGGCATCCAGAGAAAATAGAAACTCAGACCAGTCAACCCAGGAACAGTTTGAAGCCGCTGTTAGGGAGCTGGCTGACATTGACATTGAAGATGATCCGCCTAAAGTAAAACCGAAACAAATTGTTAACAGAAGAACAGTGGGCAGTGGACGAGTGAGCAATTCTGAAAATGCTCACAGCGCTTCACAATATGGCTATTAACTTAGCATTAAAAGGGCACTGGTGACATTGGTAGTCACCCGACCCTACACCGTCCAAGGGAAAGTATTGATCGGACCCTGGATGGAGATAACCCACACATCTTATAGCAATGCTAAGGGCGAATTGATTTCTGATGCAGAAACTCATTTCCCCACATATTATCTTAATTCACCAGATTGTCGTTAGGTGGAACTATAGTTGGTGAATATGGCCTCCATTTGAGTGGCACATTATAGAACATTATAAATATATTATTAGAAGGGTGTTTCCACATTCAATCACGCCTGAGATCAGACCAATTGTTGGCTGTGAACATTTCGGAGGAGCAGAGTGTCTCCATTGTTGCCTTTTTGAATTGAGGATAGTCCGAATGTTATTAAGATTGATCAGGAAATATTGGATCCCCTACACAATTCAGATATCACCCTATAGATCAACTCCTCATAACGTACAAATTGAGGAACATCTAATATTCTCGGGACATGTCGTTGAGCAGACTCAGCGAAGAGAAATGGTGAATATTGATTGCTAAGCAGTAGTAAGACAAGCCGTAACACTTGCAGCTGTACAGTAACATATCTGAAATGGATTCTTGGATTGCAGAGGTCTGAGGCAACCTTCGTCAGTAGTGCTTACTTTGAATTGACCCACCTGCATTAATCCATGATCATAATAAAATCAGAGAAACGTTGATGCAGATTTTCTAAGCCGCCATCCGTGCGATGAAAATCAAAGAAATCACCAGGCATAGACATAAATTTCTCTATGTGTATGTAGAATTATAAACTGACGAATAACGTCTGTTTTAAGAGGGGAGAATTTGTCGTGAAACATTCTAAATCTGCATATATAAATTAAAAGGTAAATGTAAAACCTAACGCATTAATTCGATAAAAGGAAAGAGAAATGGTAAAAGCACAGTGCTGTCACAATGGCGTACAAAAATCCTCCTTTTTTTTCTACTTCGTCTGCAAATTGTAACGTTTCCACGTTGATAGTAAAGCCTATAGCAGCATACACGCGTTTCCACAAAACAATAAAACGTGTACTGCATTTCTAAGAAAACCTTGAGATACGCAAGCTGATTAATGATCTAAATTAATACTAGCATTAATTTCATTTTATACACTGCGTAATGAAAAGACAGATGGAATTAGGATAGAGAGAGGGAGGGCTGAAAGCAGGAACGCAGGCAACACTAACACGCGTCTCGCGATATACAATTAATGCCACCCCCAACACGCGAAAGGCATGAAGCACTAACATTTTTCAAATAGACAGTGATAAAAAACACTACCCATACGAGAGTTAGGTTTAAAAACCTGTAAAATGCTTATTGGGAAACATGACATTATACTGGTTTACGTTTGAAAGCCTGACAGTACCCAGACACCACGTCGTATCGAAGTGAACGGGAGGTAGAAGAAAATGCATATTTTGAACGCCGCTACTTAGCTCCCTTAAAACTTATACATTTGGGTTCCTTAGGACTTGCTGACAAAGAATATGTTAAGTGTTACGCAAATAGTCTAGGAATTAACAAATTATAGCCAAAAGAAAATAGTGAGGGTGTCAGACAACACCAAATAATAATCGCACAGTGGCATGTTTTGAAACCACCATTTTACGGGAAATAGGTCACCATGTTAAATCCAATTTGATTGGCGGGAATGATATGTAAGGCTAAACACGATTAGTCGGACTACAAATACTAATTTTTTGTTGTTAGGGGAAACGGTAGTAGGGGTACTTTTTTTGAAAAGCTGTGTAAACATGGCCCGATTGGTTAGACCCGCCAATATAGTCAATTAGGAGCGTCAGTTCAGTGCCACATTTTAAAATAAACTTACTTAGAAACAGTGCGTTGAGAACCAGCTTATATTTTTTCTAAATAAAAGCCTGGGACAGCGGCAGATCGGATTTTGTGCCATATTCATCGCCAGTCAACGTAATTGTGTATTATTTCCATGAATTGTGGTAAGCTTGACATATTTGATATCTTTTTAATGAAAATTGAATGTAAATTGATAATTTATGTCTGTATATGTGTGTGGTTCAGTAGCAAACATGAGGCAAGGCCTAGATAGTGCTCCAACCTGAACAGAACGTGTCGGAGAATAGAAAACTGCATGGAATTGCCAAACAGTACACTGACACCTATCTTATTGACTAGAAAGAACTAATGCTGGAATTGCAGAGGCGTAGTAACCATTAGGGAGGAGTATACTGGTGTAAATTGTTTCAGATGAAGCTAGCAGTTGGCCTACCGCTCTGAACTCAGTGTTTGTTATGTATTGTGTTCAGTGTGGAAATAGATTATAAATTAGTTCTGAAGTAGGAGTAAATTAGTTCTGAAGTAGGAGGTACAACCTTCTTGTTTCAGGGACCGTGGTCCTAAGTTATTGAAGCAGCACCTGGTCTGAGTTTTGCTGAATCCAGAGGCTGACAGCATACTCCTTGGTCCAGATAGCGACCAGTGAGGTGTCTCCAGAACACAGTGAAGCAATCGAGCAGAGGAGTCTTTTCCTGCCGCCATCACGAAAGATAAGCTTCTGTGGCCAGAGCAGCTCAACATTATGTGCCCCCCCCCCCAAAATAAATAATAAATTGACATTATATTAAACACAGGGGGACAATAAATTGTTTCAAATGACAGGAACTGTGAACTTTTCCCAATACTATTTCCAGGATAATCAAACACTTGAAGTCATGATGACAAACAACAATCTAGCTTGAAAAACAAAACCAGTATTACCTCATAGTACTACTTCACAACTTACACACATAGGATAATACTAATAAAATATGTCAATACAAAGATCATATTTATAAACTGTGTACATACTAATTGTGATTACATTTGATTGTGATTCCTGGTTCACTGTGTAGTTGAATCAGGATATCTATTATTGAAAGGAGTTATTACACATATATTTGAAACTTTACCCTTGACTCATTTAAGATAGTCTTATAGAGTGTTATATGTGTGTGAGTGTCACAGTGTTGTAAAGTGTTGTGGAATAAATTAAATTGTTTATCTGTCTGTTGTTGTTGTGACTTACACTTCATCATTTTCATAACCCTAGACATTCAACGTAGTCATCCTAATATTCCAGAATAATTCTGACTGAGGTATAAATGTGGTAGCAAGTAAGGTCATCTGTAATACACCACACTTATTAGATACAGATACCTTCACAGCTGATCTCAGTCAGTACAATAAGTCCCCTATAAATATTAATATCATCCCACTTTACCACAGGAAGCTAAATGACATTGCCTGTTAGATTAATAGTGACAGATTCTGATGAATGTAATGCTACTGTTGAAGAGCTGCGCACGATCATTGAAAACTTCAGGTTTTCCCGATAGATGGATCATTCAATTATCGGTGCGCAGACTTTATGAAAGACGTAAAATGCGCTGTGAAGGATGATGTCAGAGTGGAAGTGTAACGTCAGTTAGAGAGTGGACGTTGGTAGGGCCGGTTGAAGGACAAGGTGTCCATTTTGGTTGAGTGTAGTATTCACATTATTCAGAATTTGCGTATTTCTGAGGCAGGTTAGCCTCTCAGGTATCCGTGAAGATCACAATTTAAAGCACACGCATAAACGTTATATCTACAGGTTACATTAGAAAAGGCCGACAACCGAAATATGGGCAGAATGAATACAAGGGCAATGACTGAAGATACCGGACGTGGAATGTCAGAGAGTGAAGAATGAACTGAAATCTATACAGTTCACTCTGTTGTAATTTATCATGTGTATTAAACCTTTTATCGTCCTGGCCGGGTTTATTCATTGAATCCATCTTGTGTAAATCTGTACGTTAGTCCATCCCGTGAGAAGTGTCAAACGTCAACTGTCATGGTTTCACAACAGCTACCAAGATTGTCTCAAAGCTGCGATTGTTCTGACTTAACTTCTGTGGGTTTAAAAACAAAGAGAAGTTATGTCTGAAAGTTGCTATTGTTCCCACTTAACTTCTGTGGGTTAAAAACAAAAAGAAGATATGTCTCAAAGTTTCGATTGTTCTCACTTAACTTCTGAGGGTTAAAAACAAAGTGAAGATAATACGTCTTATTAGGACAAACTACTAAGATAACTGCCTGCCTTACGGTAATAAGGTCTTCATCAGGGATAACCGAACTCAAACAGAAAAGGAAAAAAGCGAGCTAAGTGGAAAAAACAAGAAGTCTACACCAATCATTCACATGCTCTTTCAGCTGTGGTTTCTGTAACAACTTGTTTTACATGATCATGTTATTCCTAACAGTTACTTACCAGATAAACCGCGTACTGTATGAAAATACTCTCGAATTCAGTGATCGAAGACAGGACTCCCAGAGTTAGACACAGCAACACAAATAGGAACCTGAAATGAGAAATAAATATACACTATGAACATTTTCACAACATTGATAATCACTTGATTAGCAGTAATGATGTAAAGAGAGATGTTTACGACCACTCGGACATTTATATCAATGCGATAATGACGTGATCTTATCATGTATCATTACCGTTACTTTAACTCTCGTAGGAGTATAGTTCTTCAACAAATCCACATTAATGTCTTCCTGTTCTGTGCCGACCCTTCAAAGTTTTTCCATGTCTTTTCTAACCCTTTCACGTCTGTTTTCAGTTTTCCTCTCAATGTGTTATTGGTCGCCCTGAACCTCTCATAATCTGGGAATTCAAGAAGAAGAATTGTCTTGTAAAGCAATCAACATGTTCTCTCAATGTATGCAATAGCCACCGGCACCGTCTTCTTCTCATCTCTTGTTCCACTGGCATACGCCTGGTTTTTTTGTTAATAGTTCCATATTAGTGATCTTGTCTACCACTTCTATCCTTTTGTTCTACGCAAGCATCCATTTATGAAAGTCTAAATGTTCTTGATTGTCGTTTTGAAAGTCTGAATGTTCTTGATTGTCGTTGTCGTTGTCATCCATTTTTCAGAGCCATATGTAAAGGATCCCGTTACATGCCCATATTGGGAATATGGTGTTAGGCACTTATTTACTTGACCATGTGGCACACTAGGGGTGATGCGGTCAGCATCACGCCGGCCGCCTTTAATTAATACACTAGGCGACGGATAATTGATGGAATAGAACTCACGTTTATTTCATTTTGTGTAATTTAGTAAGTGACTGTTGTTTAAATTTCATGCGACTAAACAAACCCACGCCAACCCTCTAATAGCTACGTAGCGACAGGCGAGATTTGTTAAAGTGCGCGTATGGATAAATTAAATAGTAACTGACCAGATAGGAATAGGCTAGAGACAACGTGTGCTTATATGTAGATATTATTAACAGTAATTTTTTCATAACATTCCTATATCCTTTAGGCATGACCTGATCAACGACGACCAGCGGTTTTTTTATTTGGCTTTATCTTGGGCCTTGTCTCCATTTTACTGATTGGATTAAAGTTGTCTTCTGTTGGCTTACGCGTCTCCAAGTTCAGTTGTGAACAGGACCGGCCACAGAGACTAACGAACATTTTAATAGTAAATTTTAACTGGACTTACAAATACCCAGTTATATATTTTTGCAAATTTATTAGCCCATTGTGGAGTATACCAATAACAGTTCTCCCGACTTCTGATAGTCGTATCCAAGTGAATATTTATCCAGAAGAGTTACGCTATTTCCGAATCGGCACTCACCAGAGCCAGCCGATAGGATTTACCATCATCATCAAGTAACAATAATTAACAGTTTTTAGCAATCAGATGTGTTCCTACTGTTTACGGTGAACACCAGATCTCAGAGAGTCTCGGCATTAACTAAACCGTCTCTTTCTGTGTGATAGCGGGTGATAAAATTAACATTACAACCGAAACATCTGGAATAAAAATAGCTACGCGTTATTTAATTCACTAGTTCTAACACTAGAAAATCACAGTTAATTTAAGATGCTAAAACTTTTAACACTTTAATACGTTTAAGCACAAATTTATATATTACCAGAAAATCCAGAAAGAAAACACCACGAACTATTACCACATCAATTCCCAATGGTTCTAATAACGTGTTTAGACTCTCTGAAAAATTCTGAGCGACGCTGATAACTGATTTGGGAAAGACGCAGTTTATATACTGTCATGTTGTTATGATCTCTAGAAGATGTGAATTTTTACACTCCGTTTCCCAGCAGAGAAATCTGAAACTACGTTTCCCAGATAAAAGGTTTACGGTCGCTTCTGTCGGCCATTGCTAACCGACAACAGAGGCTTAACCTGTGTAGCGCTCTTCCGTCCGAGATTTTCACTGTTTCTCTAGATCACAGAGTTATTTTTCCCTCTAGGTATGAACATCAAAGGATTAGCTCCCCTTATAGAGAATCTTCTAAGGCCGTTACTCTTCCACGTGTTTTCCACGTGCGATCTGTCCGTTATCGTAATATTGACATATCAGCTCGGGTGAGAAACTTGCGTAAACGAACGTGGTTCGCCCCCTGCTATGAATGACAGGTAGCGAAAGTTGGTAAACATGCTCGTTTGTTATGGTCAGTAAAAAAAGGCGTGGATTAAAAGGTGAGTCAGACAGGCAGAGAAATGCGTGACTTAGTTAGCGAATCTTAAAACTACGCCGAGGTCACGAAAGGCTGTAGGATACAGCAGGCTATATTTCCGTTACACGTCACAGTAGAGAGGAAGGAAATTGGTCATCCTACATCTCGAAGGCTGGCCTAGTATAGTGAAGTCTCTAACACAGGGTTTCTCAACCCTAGGGTTCCGCGAGAGTCCACAAAAGGTTCCGCGAGAGATCATAATTATAAAAAAAAATAAACGTCGTTTCTTGAACTTTGCGCACCGGACTATGTTAGCGCTCGTAGTAGTGGGCAGTGACCCAGTAGCCGCGTATGGCAGTGCGCAGTATAAACGTGTTCACTCTTGTACGTACCATATGTCATTAGCATTTTATAGAGTAGAAATTTGTGATAAGACTTTTTGGCCTACTTAGATAAGGTAACAAACAAAATCAAGACGGGAATTAAAAAGAAGGAAAAACTGAAGTTTTTTTTTTGTACCTACACTATTGACTTGCATTATAGTTGATATCCCTTGTGGGGAGGGGAAGCCACACAAACAGAATAGGCTAATAAGTTGGTCAAATTAAACAAGATTCACAGAAAAAAATCATTCTCAATTCAAGAAAGCATTAGATTATTATTTTTGCAACTTACTGATCACGCTAATGTACCATGAGCTGCAGATATAATAACTCACTGATCACGCTAATGTACCATGAGCTGCAGATATAATAAGTCACTGATCACGCTAATGTACCATGAGCTGCAGATATAATAAGTCACTGAGCAAGCTAATGTACCATGAGCTGCAGATATAATAACTCACTGATCACGCTAATGTACCATGAGCTGCAGATATAATAACTCACTGATCACGCTAATGTACCATGAGCTGCAGATATAATAAGTCACTGAGCACGCTAATATACCATGAGCTGCAGATATAATAACTCACTGATCACGCTAATGTACCATGAGCTGCAGATATAATAACTCACTGATCACGCTAATGTACCATGAGCTGCAGATATAATAACTCACTGATCACGCTAATGTACCATGAGCTGCAGATATAATAACTCACTGATCACGCTAATGTACCATGAGCTGCAGATATAATAACTCACTGATCACGCTAATGTACCATGAGCTGCAGATATAATAACTCACTGATCACGCTAATGTACCATGAGCTGCAGATATAATAACTCACTGATCACGCTAATGTACCATGAGTTGCAGATATAATAACTCACTGATCACGCTAATGTACCATGAGCTGCAGATATAATAACTCACTGATCACGCTAATGTACCATGAGCTGCAGATATAATAAGTCACTGATCACGCTAATGTACCATGAGCTGCAGATATAATAAGTCACTGATCACGCTAATGTACCATGAGCTGCAGATATAATAACTCACTGATCACGCTAATGTACCATGAGCTGCAGATATAATAACTCACTGATCACGCTAATGTACCATGAGCTGCAGATATAATAACTCACTGATCACGCTAATGTACCATGAGCTGCAGATATAATAACTCACTGATCACGCTAATGTACCATGAGCTGCAGATATAATAACTCACTGATCACACTAATGTACCATGAGCTGCAGATATAATAACTCACTGATCACGCTAATGTACCATGAGCTGCAGATATAATAAGTCACTGATCACGCTAATGTACCATGAGTTGCAGATATAATAACTCACTGATCACGCTAATGTACCATGAGCTGCAGATATAATAACTCACTGATCACGCTAATGTACCATGAGTTGCAGATATAATAACTCACTGATCACGCTAATGTACCATGAGCTGCAGATATAATAAACTCACTGATCACGCTAATGTACCATGAGCTGCAGATATAATAACTCACTGATCACGCTAATGTACCATGAGCTGCAGATATAATAACTCACTGATCACGCTAATGTACCATGAGCTGCAGATATAATAACTCACTGATCACGCTAATGTACCATGAGTTGCAGATATAACAATTTGTATGCAGGAGTTCCCTGATAAGTTCCTGCAGGATAGAAAAGTTGAGAAAGGCTGCTCTAACACTTCAATCCCCTACGTCAGTATCTGTTATGGAACTACCATTTTAAATACTAGCAACGCTTGCTATATGTCATAGCGGAACTTTAAAAAGAAACAACAGAAACATAAATTAAAGACAATAAATATAACGAAACAAAAAATTAATCACACGTAAAATGAGATGTTAAAGAAGTAAGTAAATAAGACACAAAAGACCTGATGAAAATTTACAAAATTAAGGATGTCTTTAGAATGTAACAGTTACAGAATTTACTTAGAGACTGATAAGCTAATTTTGTATTTATTTATGTTTGTCAGCATCATGTCAGAAAGGATCCTGACAAACCAGCAAACTGGTTATATAACTTCGGAATGTCAGAGAGCTTTACAGGAGTTAAGGCAAGGACCACAAAGATTATTTGGGGGGATGGATAGACATATTACATAACGTGGCAGTATATCATGCCGCAATGCGTGCACTAGATCGCAAACTAATGATCGATCGTACTTGGCAGGAGTAACGGCATAAATAGTAGATAAAATTATGAAAGAATTGCGTTGAAGATTGTTAACAATCAATTGGCAGACACGATGAAAAGAATATAAACAAAAGAAAATCACCCTTTGAGAAGGACATAAACATTTGAAGAGCACACATGTTGAAGAATATAACAATAAATGGCGGTGCATTTGAAGAACATGAGCAATAAAAGGAGACACACTTTGAGAACAATGCAAATAATAAACAAACACTCTCATACGTTGAGGCATATGAACAACTGACACACATTGAGGAGTACAAAACAACTGACACATGTTGAGGAGTACAAAATAACTGACACGCGTTGAGGAATATAAAAATTTGACATACGTTGAAGAATATAATCGACTGACACATGTTGATGAATATTACCAGTTGACACACGTTGAGGAATATAAACAACTGAAAACATGTTGAAGAATATAAACAACTGACACACGTTGCAGAATAAAAACAATTGAAACACGTTGAAGAATATACACAATTGACACACGTTGAATAATATAAACAACTGACACACGGTGAAGAATATAAACAACTGACACATGTTGAAGAATACAAACAGTTTACACACGTTGAAGAATATAAACAACTGACACAGGTTGAAGAATATAAACAACTGACACACGTTGAGAAATATAAACAACTGACACACGTTGAAGAATGTCAACAGTTGACACACGTTGAAGAATGTCAACAGTTGACACACGTTGAAGAATATAAACAGTTGACACACGTTGAAGAATGTAAACAGTTGAGACACGTTGAAGAATATAAACAGTTGACACACGTTGAAGAATATAAACAGTTGACACACGTTGAAGAATATAAACAGTTGACACACGTTGAAGAATGTAAACAGTTGACACACGTTGAAGAATATAAACAGTTGACACACGTTGAAGAATGTCAACAGTTGACACACGTTGAAGAATATAAACAGTTGACACACATTGAAGAATGTCAACAGTTGACACACGTTGAAGAATATAAACAGTTGACACACGTTGAAGAATGTCAACAGTTGACACACGTTGAAGAATATAAATAGATGACACACGTTGAAGAATATAAACAACTGATACATGTAAAAAGATATAAACAGATGACACACGTTGAAGAAAATAATCAGTTGACATATACTGAAGCATATAAACAGTTGACACACGTTGACAAGTATAAACAACTGACACACGTGGAAGAATATTAACAACTGACTCAAGTTGAGAAATATAAACAACTGACACACTTTGAGAAACATAAACAACTGACACACGTGAAGAATATAAACAGTTGACACACGTTGAAGAATATAATCAACAAACGGACACACGTCTGTCTGTTGTCTGTCTGTCTATCTATCATATCATAACCCTCCACTCCCAAAGGAGCATAGGCCTTCAACAAACACATGCCAAGTCCTCCTGTCACGTGCCATCATCTCAAGTTCTTTCCATGTTCTCCTCATCATTTTCACCTCTGTTTCCAACTCTCTTCTCCATGTACTTCTTGGTCTTCCTCTGCCTCTCTTGCCCTGGGGGTTCCAGAACAAGGACTGTCTTGTAATGCTATCAACAGGTTTCCTCAGTGTGTGTCCTATCCATCGCCATCGTCTTCTTCTCATTTCTTGTTCCACTGGCACTTGTCTAGTTCTTGTCATCAGTTCCACGTTGGTAACCTTGTCATACCATTTTAATCCCTCTATTCTACGCAAGCACCCATTTATGAAAGTCTGCAGCTTTTTGGTTGTTGTCTTTGTTGTTCTCCATGTCTCTGAGCCATACAATAGGACTGACTTCACATTTGAGTTGAAGATTCTTATTTTCGTGTTGGATCCTATTTCTCTTGATCTCCATATATTTCCCAATGCAATGAAAGCTCCTCTTGCCTTTTGTATTCTTATTTTGATATCGCTGTCTGTCCCTCCAACTTTGTCTATATTACTGCCAAGATATGTGTATGATTCTACATCTTGTATTGGTGTTTCTTCAAGTTCAACCCTGTTATCATTACCTGCATTTATTCGCATTATTTTTGTCTTTTCCCTGTGTATTTTCAGACCCAATTGCTGTGACCTCTCATCGAGTGTTTTCAATTTGTCCTGCATCTGATTACGGCTATGGGACAGAAGAGCCAAGTCATCGGCAAAATCCAGATCATCCAACTGCTTAGTCCACTGGATTCCATTTCTGTTGTGTGTTGCCGATGATCTCATAACCCAATCTATTGCCAGCAAGAAAAGAAATGGAGACAAGAGGCATCCCTGTCGCACTCCTGTTCTTATCCCAAACGGTTCTGTAAGCTGTCCTTCGTGAAGAACTCTGCATGTCATGTCTTCATATGTTTTCTTTATTAAATTAATGATCTTCAGGGGAACTCCATAATGCCTCAACAATTTCCAAAGTGATTCCCTGTCTACACTGTCAAATGCCTTTTCGCAGTCCACAAATCCGATGTACAGTGGTGAACTCCATTCCAGACTTTGTTCAACCACTATTCTCAAAGTGGCCATCTGGTCTGTACATGATCTGTTTTGTCGAAAACCTGCCTGCTCACCTCTCAGCCTCCCGTCCATGGACTCTCTTAATCTCCCAAGGATAATCCTGTCTAATACCTTTCCCGGCACCGATGTCCATCTATCCATCTATCTTTTTTTTTTTTTTTTTTTTCATAACGCACGCCCGCTATTACTCGAGGCGAGAATCTCCGGTTAGTATATCTAACTTGAGACAGATTTTTACGTGAGTATCCCTTTTTTCCCTGTACACTGACCGGTGTCCTCTCGCTATTCAGGCAGATACTCGCCGTCTTCGGAGGGTACCCATTAGAGCTGGGTCGGCTCAGTAGCCGCCAGTCTCTGGTCGACGTCACTGCTTCAAATGTTTTCGCCCAGGGCTCGAATTAATCCAGTCCAGGTCCCAGTCGACGACACTACTTCAAATGTCCTCGCCCGGGCTTGAACCTGGATCACCCGATCGCCAGCGCAGTGTGGTAACCATTACACCAACGCGGCTCCCATCTAACTATCTATCTATCTGTCTATCTGTCTGTCTATCTATCTATCTATCTATCTATCTATCTATCTATCTATCTATCTATCTATCTATCTATCTATCCAATTTTCTTTTCAGTTTCTATCATCTATGCATCAATCCATCCACCATCTATTTATCTATCCAGCCATCCATCCGTTATTCGGACGTCTATATGCCCATCAATCCATCCTTCCTTCAATCCATCCATGTATCTTTTCATTCGTCCATCTACCCGTCCCTCAGTTTGTATAGCCGTCCATCCATCCAGTCATCTATATACATCTATGTCTGACTGTATGACGTCTGCATGTACGTGTATCAATTTTTCTACCTGCGCTGTTTATAAACACCCAGCAACTCCCGTCATGAACATCCAAACTGTTTATGTTTTATCCCTGAGTTATTTCTCTTTCATTACATTTTATTAGTTTCCTTTTTTTCATCGTTCATAGCCACCTAAATTGTGTTTCTGCAAGAAGGATAATTCTGTATTCCCGTCTCTCTGCACACCCTTACCTTCTCTACACCCTTGTAGTGATCTCCCATGACACTTTTATGTCGTGGCGGTTTTGGACAGTGCAGGCATTAACTTGCCAGGCCCCTGTCAAATAATTTCTTGTTGTATCAACAATCATATACAGTAGAACTCCATTTATCCGAACCCCATGGGACCGAGCATCGTTCGGATAATCAAATGTTCGGATAATTGGATTACATAATGTATCGAGTACATGTATACATATTTCTAAAAATAATTAACCATCACAAGGAAATTACACTATAAAACATATTTACTTGTACTGTAATAATAATACCCACACTGTATTAGATCACTGTATCACCAAAATCTTTCATTACACTGCAGTGCATGTACTACTTGTATTAATTATTTTTTTTAAGAAAGAGAAATGTTTTCAAAATAACAATACAAACGATTCAAAACCAGGCGCAACTTACGTATATATGTACTTGCACAGATGTAGCCCACTATTTAAAATAATGAGGAATCCTCTTTTGCACCAAACTGGATAGTCTCCTTTTGGTTCATAAGTCCCGCATTCTCTTCAACAGCAGAAGCTGTGTAGGACAGCTGTCATCTTCTTGCTCGTACCAAGCCATCGCTGTTTCTAGTGCTATAAAGGCCTCTTCAGGACTTGGTCGACGTTTTGGGTTTTCTTCATAATCTACAAGTACATCATGTACATCTGAGGAGTCTTCATCATCGGTCACTACATGTATTTGGTTTTCTTCTTGCACAAAAGACAACATTTCTTCGTCATTCAAAAACTGAAAACCAGAATCATTATCATCTTCTAGCCACATGTGTGCATCATCTTTGTCACAGGCCGAAAATCCGGGCATTGCTTGAAACAGTTCCACAACTTCATTTATACCGTACAATCATCATTTGTGTCCACTACAGTAGTTTCATTTCCTCCTTTTTTCCCAAGCAATCTATTCCAAGCCTTGTTGAGATTATCTTGTGACAGGGTGGTCCAAGCATCAGCTAACATATATCAGCAGTCTTTGAGATTAAGCTTTTTTGAAAACGCCACCACACTTTCTTCATCTTCAGCCAACAATAAACGACGCAGGACTTCCTTCTTGTATATCTTTTTAAGCTTTGCTATAACACCCTGATCCATTGGTTGAATCAGTGCTGTTACATTGGGAGGCAGAAAAATTACTTTAAAATTTGCATCAACTGCATTCAATGTATCCGTCTCTGGATGAGATGGTGCATTGTCCAGTAGAAGAATTACTTTTCCAGTTTTCTTTTCTTGTTCTCTCAACCTCTTCACATTTGGGATGAACTGATTTGTATACCAATCAAGAAATATTTCACTATTCATCCAAGCACTCTTCTGTGCTTTGTAGTACAATGGGAGACATGTCACATTCTTTAAACAACGTGGTTTTTTGGCTTTACCGATCATTAGCACCGGTAAACGATGACTTCCACTGGCATTCGTGGCAACCAAAATTGTTACTCTCTCTTTGCACTTTTTAAACACAGGGGAAGCTGCTTCGCGCTTAGATGCAAGTGATTTTTGAGGCAATGATTTCCAGCATAAGCCAGTCTCATCGGCATTATACACATCGAGTGAATAACCTTCTTCTTCCAAAAATGCCAAGAATGTTTCTTTAAAATTTTCAGCGGCAGTTGCATCGCTAGATAAGGATTCCCCTTGGATCTCCAATTCTCGTATGCCATGACGAGATTTAAAGTTTCTTAACCATCCCTGGCTAGCCTTAAAGTCAGGAGGACAGTCAAGTTGATTGTTGAACTGAAGTGCCTTTTCACACAATAGAGAACCAGAGATAGTTTCCCCTTTGCTTCTTCTTTGCACAAACCATATATACAAAGCCTCTTCCAATTTCAAATCTTTCGCATGTCTCATGGTTTACGTTTCTTCGACCCATTTTCACTATCCAATTTCGATGCAAAACTCATAATTTTATCCTTGTTACTTTTGATGTCAGAGACGGTAACTTTCCCAACATTGAAAATCCTCGCAAGTGAAGACACAGTTTCACCTGTTCCTAGTCTCTTGATAATTTCTGTTTTTGTTTCAATTGACAAAACATTGCGATTCCTTTTATATGCTTTAGGCCTTCTGGAAGATGCCATATCGCACAGAGAAATACTTGCACACCAAAATTATTCTGCTGTAGTAGCAGACACAATTATTTTAAGTTGAACTGTCTGTTTAGCCAGTATTCTACCTAGAACGCACACGTACACTGGATTGGTAAACCAGATATAAACTGACTTTATGATCTAACTGACTTCCTGTACGTAAGCGACCGACCATTAGCCCATTCCATCCTCTATAAATTGTTCGCACACATTTGAAGCTTGCAGCATCAAAAGATTCAAAAATAAAGTCTAACATGACTGGTGGCGCCTGATTTTTTTTCTCTCGAAAAAGTGTTCGGATAATTGGATGTTCGGATAATTGGGGTTCGGATAAATGGAGTTCTACTGTATATGTATATATTTATTGGGTTTGCTACTTTTATTCATTGCACGGCCCTTTCAATAATTTGCCATATACATGAAACTGTTGGTTATATAAGGAAGTGTTTTATTTAGTATAACATTGTTCTTTTATATTCTACGCTATGTACTGTACTATTCCTCACGATAGTGTTTTTACATTTCAGTCATAGTTCAGACTTGTTTTATTCAGAAGCTTGGCTTGCATTTAATATTGGTTGGAGGTTTATTTCTGTCAATCTGTATCTTTCTGGGAAAGCCTATCTCTGTTGAACTACTGGCTAGACAAGCGGGTGATTATGCAAAGTACATTCAATCCTCGCTATTCACGTGTTCCATGTTCGCGGATTCGCTTATTTGCGCGAGATAAATTGTAACCCATTTTTTGCCATTCGCTGGCATTCACAGCCATGCTCAGTAGGCAAACAACTTCGAGACGCTACCTGCTTCAGCTCATCAAGGAAAAAGGCTACCTCCTTGAGTATTGGTACGCCAAAAGATTGTACATACTGTACTATTTTTAACAGTGTATTTGATACAGTGTATAAAATACATTTATAAAATACACAGTATAATAAATAAGCTGTTTTTTACACGAAAAGTACACGAAATTATGAGTTTATGGTGATCGGTAGCAGGAGTGTATATTGAACAGAGTCCCGCAGGAACCTAATCCCCTTTTCCCCTTAAGATCAATGGTTCCGTATTAGTGGATTTCCGTATTCACGGGGTTTTCGAGGAAATTTACCCCCGGGAATAGCGAGGATTGACTGTATATATATATTTGTGAACGAAGCCTTTAAAAGCACGAGGGCTAGGCAATAGCCTAGGTTTCGAAGACCGGAAACTACCACTGCCCTCATGTTCGGCTTTATGCTCTCCAACCATGTCTAACTAAATTGATTCATGATATCTTCTGCTCCCCCTGGAGCACAGTACTTCAGCATATACACTACAAACCTCCATGTACTGCCCCATCTGGCCAAGGTCTTTCCATGCTTTTTTCTTCATGTCTATACCTATTTTAAACTGTCCTTATCCGTATGTTTTTGGTCTCCGAATTCTCTCAGAATATACCCTGACATCATCACCAGAACTGCAATGCTATGGATCCAGATGGACGGTGAAAGAGAGGCAGACCAAAGACTATCTGGCGGAGAACATTGGAGGCTGAAATGCAAAGCATGAACCAGAGTTGAGGCACGACACGAAGGATAGTTTTTCTTCAAAATGTATACAACGTCTGTGTCTTCCCTACACACCGTGTTCCACTAGTGTATGCCTAGCTCTTTCTGTCAGTTCCACATGTGATGACGTCATTTCTTTTCCATCCTTCTATTTTGCGAAAAGATATTTTCTTCGGACAATGGACAGATGGCAAAAGATCAGCCAGGCGACCGTAACTGAAGTTCAAAGATGTGTGCAAAACAAAAAGTGAAGGCACTGAACATGTTGTTGTTGTTGTTTAACTAGGGCTGCTGAGCTTCTCGCTCTTTTGCAGCCAATACCAAGTTTAAGACTTCTTGTTATTATCTACACTGTAGATCTAGGCTTTTCTTGTCGCTTTTCTGCCATTCCGAAATGTTCTGAGTTGAAGACATGACCTCCAGTTTCTCCAGCTTGGCTTGCATTTAAAGGATCGTCTCATCTGGTCCCAAGCCAGAAGTGCGTGGCGTTATGTGCATTCCCCGCCATCAAAGAGGGCTCTCCAACTATGCATAGCTAAAATACTGTACTCTGGTTTTGGGCTCTCCCAATGAATTGTCACGTCCTGCACAGAGCCACTTCTCAGCTTCCCCTGCCTACCACTGGGTCCATAGTAAGATCCTTATGCATGCAGTCAACCAAACCAAAGAATTACGTCTGAAGCTCAAGTGACTTCTCCCAGCTTAGTGTGCAATGATGGGTTCTCAACAAGTTTCATCACAGGGGGAATCCCTGGAAGTGTGTAGATGATTTCAAGAGTCAATGAGGGTGTAATTAGCCTCACAGACGGAAGTTCACTTCCACATATGTATATTGTAGCATTGTGCACAGCTGGCGGTCATATAAGGATGACTCCAGATATGCGTCTATGCATATGCACTGGACATAAATCCAAGAACCCGGGTGGGTGAAACTACCCATCGCACCAAGTAGCGATGCTAACTACGGCGCCGCCTAAGATTGGGCGAAAATATCGCACAAAAGTAAAAAGAGAAAATAAATTACACACCGAAAGGAACACCGGGCTAAAAAAAACAATAAAAAAACTAAGGGCTATTACCTGAAGGGGGCATCGCCATAGTCAGTTATGACTGAAGTTGCCTACTACTATTCTGCTCATGCACCCATTTATGGAAGGCACTACTTACGAGATGTATGATAGGTTACAGTGTTTCTATGCTTTGCTCCCTTAAACACACTAATCCAATAGTAGTGTTGTTTCATTGTGGTTGTAAGTGTCGTGATTTATTCTGTCTCACAACACGGTTTTCTAATCTGACCATTCCGCACGCCATAAGTAGAGAACTCTCTGATACAATAGCTAATGAAAACGCACCCTTATTATTGTGTGTTAAGAAAAGTACTATGCTTAAACATAGAGGCCTATTCTGTGTAACCGATGGGACAAGGATATTTAATTATGAAAAGAATAAAGAAGTATCACCGGAAAGGATTATATAACTCAACAACGGGAATGTTACTTTAGAGGTAGGTGTAAAAACTTTCTCGAATAGTATTCTAGTAAAATAGAAATATCGAGTGAAAGAACTTCGTAACATCAGGATTAGTCCCAACTTAGCTAGTTAAAGCATGCATATATTAAAATGCATTTAGCAAACTGACTAATTAATAGATAGATTAATACAGAATAATGCACAGAATAATTCAAACTTTAAATGACCAAAATCGGCCCAGAATTAAGAAAGATAACGAATATTACAAATTTTGCTAATTGAACTGAAGGCAAAAATAAGCCACAGTTTTATATTTTTAACACCGCTTTTACCCCATGCCATCCGAGAGGGAGGATGCGGTACTATATAAGTCCTTGAACTTGGCTGAATTGAGGCCACAACTTTTTCAAAAACTGCAAGCTGTACAGAAGAAGCGGTAACCGTGTAATCGTCATGTACCTTTGCCATCCGCAACTGTAGCGCAGACATTAGATGTCATTAACAGCTTGTATGTTTTGCCTGAGGGTAAGAATGACTATATCTATATCTATGTATATATTTATGTATTTTTGCTGTGATTAATCCACTGATGTGTTAGGAAGTGCATAGCGTGTGTTAACGAAATATTACAGGACGAATGTGCTGTCGGCTGAAACGCAAGCATGTGTTGACTTTTAGAGACGAAAACCAGCATTGTGAAAAGTGTAAAATAATTGAGAATGATGGCAAAAATACGACTGTAAGTTTGATAATGTATTTGAAAGAGTATTTCTTAAATGAATGACATTTATCAGGAACCTAAGGAAGGATTAACAGGAATTGTTGTAATGAATCGATCAAGATATTACTTAGTACTTTTATACTATGCCAAATCATTGTATGGAAGCAAATCATGGACAGAGGAATCTAACTGAGGATTTATAAGGAAATTGTAGTCACATGGAACTGGCTGTGATTGGTGGTGAGGTAAATTGTCCTATGCATATGTTAGCACAATGTCTGACACTGTATGTTATGTCCATTGTATGTAAGGACAGAATAGTGCTGGACCATACAGGGGTTGTGATTATTTTTATTCCAGGTTTTATCCTGCAAACCACTAGAAGTATCTGATCAACTAACTCTATTGGACTCTGAGGTACAAGTGCTCGTGAAGTCTTTGTAGCCAGTCACCCCCTGTTCCACGGCCTGAAATTTCACAGACGTGTTAGTCTATGGCGGGAGGAGTTTCAATTCGACAACCACGAGATAAGTGGCGATATATAGCCACTGGTCAGCCTACTTAGTATATAACATAGAATATAAACCGAAATAAAAATACAGTGAAGGATGATTTCTTATGGACAGAATGTATCTATTACTACCTTCACAGTTCAACTTAGTGACAAACTATAGTGAATTATAATAATTAATCAGTGTAGAGAAAAACATAACTTTCAAGACTGGATTCTGTTTGATAATTAAAGTTTCTATGCTTATTTATTTTATGCTGTAAATATCTTTGAATTTCTTTAAATTACCTAACCGAAAAGAGAACCGGTATAGGTTAAATAAAATTGTAAATATGTACCATCAGACTTACTGAACTTATTTACATTGAGTTACAAGTTTTGTTGGATACATAGTATAGTTATAGAGATAGATCATAATTAATACCCCTAGCAAAATTAGCCAACATAAACAATAAATAATAATATCAAAGGCGGATCTTGAAAAGTAGCAAATAGACTTTCAGGACATTCACTCTCATCACACCTCTGAGAGAGAGAGAGAAAGAGAGAGAGAGAGAGCAAATTTGATAGAGAGAAGCATGAAAAAGTCGGATTCAAACGACATAAGATATGGATGAGATAAGGCGTTGCTACAAATCTGCGGTAAATAACGCCTGCGGTATCTGCATACTTCTTTCTATATGGCAGCGAGACATGGACAACCTATGCTAAGCAAGAAAGACGACTCAATACCTTCCATCTGCGGGTTCTGCGCCACATCCTCGGTATTTCTGGTAGGACAAAGTGACAATGTCGAGGTGTTGTCATGTGCAGTCCTTTAAAGCATGTATACACTGCTCAGACAGCGCAGGCTACGCTGGCTTGGTCTTGTCCGCCACATGGAAAATGGTCGCATTGCGAAACATATCTTCTACGAACCGCAGGACTGCATTCCCATAGTCTGTTTATGACCGAAGGGGCTGTTATTATTATTATTATTATGTGTGTGTGTAAAAGTTCAAGTGAAATTAGTAAAAGAAAAATGTAGAATGGCATGCAGACACATATATATGAATATATACACTTGCAAAGATCCTTTGCTTGGTATAAACTGTCCTTTTATTAATTGCTATTATTGTAATGACTACAACCCACAAACGACAGATCCAAATCTCAGAAATGAGGTATATGCAGAAGGTAGTTGAAGTAACAAGAAGAGACATGGTCCGCAATCAGACAATACGTCAAGGCGTAAAAACTCATCCCCTGCACACCCATGTAGAACAGTCCCAACTACGATTCTTTAACCATGTCTGCAGAATGGGAGAAGATCGGCTACCATGACAAGTAAGGGAAACAAAGAGCCAGGGATCCAGACCCCCAGGACGATCCAGAGTCCGTGGGAGGACAACATTACACAATCTCTGAAGGACCGAGGACTAGAATTGAACCAGGCCAGGAGGAAGACAGTCGTGTTGCAATATGCTTATTGTCACAATGTTGTTTGCACATAAATGGGCGCTGAACTTAACTGAGAGATATTGTAAGAGTTTTAATAAGTACTTTTTTTTACACTATTATTGAACGTAGAGGCCAAGGTTTTATTGTAATAACCAATCGATTTGTAGATTGGTATATGACGTTTTCTTTTTGGTGGGTCGTTTAGTGATGACGTAGATTGGAAAATAATTTCTCTTCTTCTTCTTCTTTGATCCTTAGCCGCCGACCGTCAAAGCAGTCAGTGGCCATTACGCCTGGTGGCGTCTTATAAGGCCACAACAAATTGATTCTACTTTGCTCGGTCGGCGGCCATCCTTCGTACAGTGCCCCAACTCTGGTTCATTCTTTGTAACTCAGCCTCCACAGTCCTCCGCCAAGTTGTTTTTGGTCGGCCTCTCTTTCGTTTTCCTTCAGGGGTCCATAGCATAGCTGTTCTTGTGATGGCATCGGGGTCTCTTCTGAGGACATGGCCAACCCAGCTCCAGCGTCTGCCAGCTATGATGGTGTGCATGTCCCTCTTGCTTGCTCCGAGTAAGCAGATCTTGGTTGGTGATGGTATTCGGCCAAAAGATTCGGAGAATTTTTCTTAGGCATGTTGTGTGAAAAGAGGACAATTTCGACATTTCCTTCTCTGTAACTCTCCAGCTCTCCGCGCCATAGAGAAGCACAGAAAGCACACAGCACTGATATCATCCTAATTTTGTGCTTGTGCTGTACTGAGAGGACTTGCAGATGTTGTTGAGACTAAAAAAGGCTGTTCTTGCTTTGTTCATTCTGTTGTTGATGTCTTTGCTTGCTCCGCCGTCTGGTGTTATTATGCATCCTAGGTATGTGAAGGCATCTGTTTGTTCCAGTTGCTGATTCCTTACTGATATGGGCTCAGGGCTGCTCACACCGAGCGCCATGCCCCCTGTCTTCTTGAGGTTGATGTTCAAGCCCACCTGCTGGCCATACTTATTAGGTCTATCCGTTTTTTCCTGGATGTGTTGATGTGAATGTGCTAGCAGTGCAATGTCATCTGCATATTCCAGATCTTCCAATGTAGAAAATGTAGTCCATCTTATTCCTCTTGGATTGCCATCTGTTGTCTGGCGCATCACCCAGACTATGACTGTTAAAAATAGAGTGGTTGACAAGGGGCATCCGTGTCGTACTCCTGTCTCCACTTCAAAGGTTAGGTTGCTCTGCCCACTTCAAAGGTTAGGTTGCTCCGCCCAATGCTACACGTAAAGTTGGCATAAAAGCTTTTTATGATTGACACTATGCTGCCTGAAATTCCACAAGCCCTCAGCACCTTCCATAAACTGTCCCTATGCACCCCGTCAAAAGCCCCCCCCCCCCCCCCCTCCCAAATCAACGAAATTAATGTACAGCTGTCCCTGCCACTCCGAGCACCGCTCTATAATGTTCCTGAGGGTAAATATATGATCTACACATCCTCTGTTCTCTCTAAATCCTGCTTGTTCTGTTCTCAGTTTGTGGTCTGCTGCCCTTGAGATTCTCTGTATAATTATCCTGCCTAGTATTTTGCAGGTAACTGAGAGAAGAGTTATTCCTCTCCAATTATTGCAGTCTGCAAGATCTCCCTTCTTGGGCAATTTGACAATTATTCCTTTTCTCCACTCTGTTGGTGTTGTCCCTGTTTTCCAGACTTGTGCAAATAGTGGCTCCAATAGTTCTGCTGCCAGCTCTGGGTCTGTCTTAAATAGCTTTGCATTTAAGTTATCATGACCAGGAGCTTTTCCATTCTTTAACCCTTTGATTGCTGTGATGATTTCTTCTTTTCGTGGGATGTCTGTATTAACATCTAGATCATTTTCAGCCTCAGGAACATTCAATTATGTCTCTGGTGGTTCCTTATTCAGAGTTTCTCTGAAATGCTCTGCCCATCTTGTTTCCTGTCCCTCTACTGTCGTGATGAGATTTCAGTGCTTATCTCTTACTAATGTAATATTGTTTGCACCTCGTTTTCCACTGATGATTTTAGTTATTTTGTATACTGTGCTTTGTTCATTTCTCAGTGCTGCCTCTTCTGCCTGTCTTGCAAGGTCATCCAGAAATGTCCTTTTGTTAGCACGGGTTTGACGTTTAACTTCATTGTCCTATACTGTTCACTATATATTGCCTTTAACCCTAACCCTAACCATAAAAAAAAATAAATAAATAAAAAAAAATTTCTCATGGATGACAAACGCCTTGTCCTGGGTCTGACACGTTATTGTATATTTTGTTTATATATTATATCTTCTGAAGGAAGACTATTCTAGGACTGGTAAATGTCGCTATTGATTAATGAATAATAATATTCAACCCTTCGTGGACGTTGTCATGAAATATTCTAATCCACATATATAAATTATTAGGTAAATATGAAGCCTAACAAATAAAATTAATAAAGAGAAGAGCAATGGTAAAATGACAGTGCTGTCGCAAGGAATGTACTCGAAATCCCCCTTGTTTTCTGCTTCGTCTGCAAATTGTAACGCTTTCACGTTGATAGTAAAAGCTTACTGTATTATACCCGCTTTCTTCAATGAAACGTGTGCTGTATTTCTTGGAAAAACATTAAGAGGCAGACTGCGTAATGACCTAAATTTTAAATTCCATTCATGTCTTTTTCTACATTACGTTACCAAAACGAACGAACAGATGGACAAAAGGATAGCGAGAAGGGAGAGGCAGAAAGCCGAACATTAAACACGCGTCGCGCGATACACAATTACTACTATCACGCGTGTAAGTCTACAAGCACTAACTTTTTCAGACGGACAGTGATAAAATACACTACCCTTTCCCAGAGTTAGGTTTATAAATCATAAAAAAAACTCTTATTAGAAAAGATAACATTAGATGGGTTTACGGTTGAGAACATAACAGTACCCAGACAGAACATCTTCGAAACAGGAGGTAAAAGAAATTGCATATTTTGAACGCAGCCACGTAGCTCTTTTAAAGTGGGAAAATTGGGTTCCTTAGGGCTTGCTGACAAATAATATGTAAAACGTTACGCAAATAGTCCAGGAATTAATAAATTATACCCAAAATAAAATATTGGGGGTGCCTGACAGCATAAAATCATTTCTGCTCATAAGATTTTTTTTTACGTGTTTGAAAAAAATTTACGTTACAGAAATAGCCTACCATGTAAACTCCAAATTGATTGGAGCGCAACAAATGAAAGCCTAACCACGATTGGTCGGGCTATAAATACTATCTTGGT
Organism: Oreohelix idahoensis; assembly: GCA_024509875.1. Taxonomy (NCBI): domain Eukaryota; kingdom Metazoa; phylum Mollusca; class Gastropoda; order Stylommatophora; family Oreohelicidae; genus Oreohelix; species Oreohelix idahoensis. The sequence continues at coordinate 151,931 of JAMPIV010005705.1, read as the reverse complement.
TGTTAGGGGAAACGGGGAAAGGTAACATTTTTTCAAACACTTGTCGAAACGGGGCTCATTGGTCAGACTCGCTGATATACACACTTGGGAGCGTTAGTTCGAAACCACTTGTTTAAAATAGCTTGATAAAGCATCAGTGCGTTGAAGCCAGCATATATTTTGCTCAATAAAAGCCTGGAACATAGGCAGATGGAAATTTGTGCCAGTTTGTGCCAGAATTCATTGCTAATCAACGTATCTGTGTTATTCGTATGAATTGTGGTAAGCTTGAACCATTCAATATCTTTTAATGAAAATTGAATGTGAATTGTTGATTTATGCCTGTATATATATGTGTAGTTCAGTGGCCAACGTGAGGTAAAGCCTGTAATGCTCCAGCCTGAACAGAGGGTGTCGGAGAGAAGTAAAACGGCATGGAATGGCCAAATAGTACACTGACACCTGGATGATTGATTAGACAGAAATAATGCTGGAAGTGCAGAGGCGTAGTGACCATTAAGGATGGTAATGCTGGTATAAAGTATTTCAGATGAAGCTGACTGTTGGCCTAACGCTCTGAACGCAATGTTTGTGATGTATTGTGATCAGTGTAAAAAGAAAATATAAATTAGTTATGAAGTAGAAGGTACATCCTTCTTGATTTCAGGGACAGTGGTCTTGATGGTACTGAGCAGCACCTAGTCAGAGCTTTGCTGAATCCTGAGTCGGACAGCATACTCCTTGGTCTTTTTAGCTATCAGTGAGGTGTCTCCTGAACCCAGAGGAGAATTCGAGCAGAGGAGTCCTTTCCTGCCGCCATCACGCCAGATAAGCGAATTGGCCAGCTGAGCTCAACATTATGTCCCCTCATCTTGAACTGACTTTTTAAAATTAACATTAAGAGGGGAATTTACTTGTCTTAAAATCAGGAACTGTGAACATCTCCAATACTGGTCCCTAAAGACAAACTATTGAAGTCATGATGACAAATACCAACAGAGCTTGAACAAAATAAAACCAGTATTACCTCATTTTACTACTACACAACTGACACACATAGAACATTTGTAATAATATATGTCACTACAATATTCATATTAAATACATTCTGTACATAACTTGTAATTTAAATTGATTGTGATTCCTGGTTCCCTTGTAGTTGAATCAGGACACATATTCATTCATGCCAGTAATGAATACATATTGTTATTTGAAAGTTTATCAGTGACTCTTTTAAGATATCTTTGTAGAGTGTTATATGTATGTGAGTGTCACAGTGTTGTCAAGAGTAGTGGATTAAATTAAATTGTTTATCTGTCTGTTGTTGTGACTTACACTTCACCATACTCATACCCTAGACACATAACGTAGCATCACACTATTCCAGAATAATTCTGACTGAGATATATAGATATGTGGTAGCAAGTAAGGTTATCTATAATACACTACTCTTAATAGATATAGATACCTTCACAGCTGATCTCAGTCAGTACACTAAGTTCCCTATAAGTATTTATAACATCCCACTTCACCACATATATTGGGGTCTCGCTCTTGGGATTTTGAATCTTTAACTATTAAAAATATTGGGGGTAATTCACTTCAGGGAATATAAGAATTAAAAGGTATCCTTGGGTGGAATTAAATAAGGTTGAGCTCACGGTGCCTGTGTTGTCCATTAGATATATAGTTAGAAATTGAATTGTTGGGTAGACATTATAAAAATTTACCTGATAGACAATGGCGGACCTGGCCAAATTTCGATCTGCTGCGGTTCAGACTGCAAAAGAGTTAGGATTAGATGGGCAAGTTATGGTTGCCTATGTCACAACGGAATGTGACAAATTTATTGAACGCGAAGAAAGAAGATTAGAAAAAGAAGCCGAAAGAAGGTTAGAGGCTGAAAGGGAAATTAAGAAGTTACAATTTGAAGCTGAGGCTGAGACTAAGAGGTTGCAGATTGAGGCTGACAAAGAGGCTAAAGCATTGGAAGCCGAGGAAAGAAGACAAGCTGCAGAAAGGGAAGAGAAGAAATTAGCTGCAGAAAGAGAAGAGAAGAAATTAGCTGCAGAAAGAGAAGAGAAGAATTTAGCTGCAGAAAGAGAAGAGAAGAAATTAGCTGCAGAAAGAGAAGAGAAGAGATTAGCTGCAGAGAGGGAAGCAGAAAAGGAGGAGAAGAGATTACAAAGGGAACATGAGTTACGACTAAGGGAGTTTGAGTTTCAAGGCCATGCTCCTGAAAATGGTGCCAGTCCCTTTGCCTCTGATGCTACGGTTACTCAGGGAGCCTCAACCTCAGCTATGAACTTTCATTTAGATCATTTTGTTGAGAAAGACGATGATATTGAGAGCTATATAAATAGGTATGAACTATTAGCCACCACGTATGGGTTAGAGAGAGAAAGGTGGAGCTTAAAGTTATCTCAGGGACTTCGTGGGGCAGCTTATGAAGTTTTTGCAAAAATGAGCAGAGGTGATCAGGAAAATTATGACATGCTAAAGCAGGCTCTTTTGTTAAGGTATGAAAAGAATGCAGAGTTTTACAGGAAAAAATTTAGGAATGCTAAACTACTGTCAGGTGAAACCTATCACCAGTTCTCTGCACGAATCGAGACATACTTGGAGAAATGGACTTCTCTGGGGAAAACCCAAGATCTTAAGGAAATGGTCCTTATAGAGCAACTAAGAGAGTCCATGGCTCCAGACCTGAGAAAGTTTCTCATGGAACAAGGTGCAGAGAGGCTGGGTGAGTTGCTAAATGTTGCTGAAAGGTATCAAGCAGCTCAAGCAGAGGTAACAGGTAATAAAAAGAAACAGGTGGATAACTTCAGGGCACCACAGAACTTTAATAAATTTGATCCTAGGGATCAAAATAAAGGTAAGCACCAATTTGATAGGCCACGGTATGAAAATAAAAATAAATTCCCACAATTCGATGAAAGGAAATATAATGAAAGAAAATCTTTCAACCAAGGAAAAAGGTGGTGTAAAAATTGTCAGATGGACAATCATGACACTGACCGTTGCAGAAGGAAACCTGTGTATATGGCAACCCTTCAGGTCAGGTCGACCTCAAGACAGGAGGAGGATATTATGTTGGATACCACTCCAGAAGAGATGAGGAAGGCACAGGCTGGGGATAAAACACTCAAGCCTTGTTTCAGAAAATTGTCAACTTGTCATACAACTCCAGGCAAGGGAGATTTTTACATGAAAAACAAGTTGATGTATAGGAAGACTGGAACTAGATCCCATGGTCACGGACAGCTGGTTCTTCCAAAAAGATATAGGACAGAATTAATAAGGAGCCTACATGTGAAACCAGATGGGGACCATGAGAAAATAGGTACCATCATTCAAAAGGTGGCTCACAATTATTATTGGCCCAAAGCAAGATGGGACATTGAGAATTTTGTAGAAAGGTGTAGCATAGCACATGAGGGAACACCCACAAGTGGGAACATGGATCAGGACCTGGACACGCCCCGGAGCAAAATTAGGCCTGATAATAAAAAGAAATATAGATTTGATAAAGTGGACCAAATGGAATGGGAAGCCCCTTTTCACGGACAAGCTTCACTTAACTGTTTTACAATGGCCACTATGCGGAGAGTGCAAAAAGATGTCTTACCCCAGGATAAGCCGACAATCCCTCAATCGGACTTAAACAAACTGGAGGAAGAGGATGTAGAGAGGAAATCTCTCATCAAGAATTTTAAGTGGGGAGACAGCCCCAAAAGAAAAATTGGTAGCGGTCGTTTTGTGAATGATAATTCTGGGAGGAAAAATCATCACTATAAAGCTTCGAGTGGAAGAGACCATACCGGTGCATGGACAAATAGGTCCACACAATTAAAGGTCCACTTGAAGCTTTGTTAAGAACGTGGACTGATGAAAAGGCAGAGGAAAACATTACATCTTCATACCAATATGTGAATGAGCTGACCACTCGGTTAAAAACTGGCTGGAAACTTGCCAATGAAAATTTGAAACAAGCCAGGAAGAAACATGCTGCCTATTATAACAGGAAGGCGAAAGACAGAAATTTGGCTGTGGGAGAGAAAGTACTGCTTCTTTTGCCTGGGAGTCAGAATAAGTTACAAATTGGATGGCAGGGTCCATATACAGTTCTAGAGAAGGTGTCTAGAACAAATTATAAGATAGATAAGAAGGGGAAAGAAAAAATCTATCATGTGAATCTCCTGAAGAAATATTTGGAAAGAGAACATCAGGAAGAGACACACTTGTTGACCTTGTCCATCGCCATGGAGATGAAAAAGGAACCACTTTCATCATTTGAATATCCATTACACCCCTGTGAGACAGCAGCACAGGTGAAAATCAGTACACATTTAACGAAAACTCAGAAAGAGAGAGTGCAACAGGTTCTAAATAATCATGCAGAGGTGTTAACAGACCGACCAGGGCATACAAACCTATTGGAATATGATATGAAACTCATAGACTCCACACCTGTCTGTATGAAACCATATTCGATTCCGTTTGCTAAGGAAAAAGCTTTGAAGGAAGAGATAGACTATCTGTTGAAGGAAGGAATTATTTCGCACAGTGAGTCTTCGTATAGTTCCGGGGTGGTACTCTTAAGGAAGCCCTCTGGAGAACATAGACTCTGTATAGATTACAGGAGACTGAATGCTATTACAGAAGGACAGGTGGATCCATTGCCGGATACAAATCAGCTGTTTGCCAGGCTAAATAAAGCTAAATATTTCTCAAAAGTGGATCTGAGTAAAGGATACTATCAGATTCCAGTAAAGCCTGAGGTTAGACCATACCTAGCTTTTAGTACCTCAGAAGGACACTATGAGTTTAATAGATTGCCATTTGGATTGAAGAATGCGCCTAGTGTCTTCTCTAGAATGATGAGAAAATTATTGGATCCTCTGAATAATCCCTGTATAACAAATTTTATGGATGATATCCTTATAGCAACAGAAACATTTGAGGAACACATTGACTCTCTGAACATGCTGTTTGATCGACTTAGGGAGGCAAATTTAACAGCCCGACCAACCAAATGTTGCGTTGGATGTAAAGAATTGGAATTTTTGGGACACACAGTTTATCAGGGAAACATGACCCCTGACCCAAAGAACTTAGAGAAACTACAGAAAGCCCCGAGACCACAAACCAAGAAGGACGTGAGATCCTTTGTCTCATTATGTGGTTTCTACCAGAAGTATATCAAAAACTTTAATTCCATATGTGCACCTTTAACGGAATTGACACGTAAAGGACTTCCAGATCGCATTACATGGACACCACAATGTGAAATGACTTACCAAGAATTGAAGGAAAAGCTCACAAGTAAACCCATTTTGAAATTACCTGACTTAAGTCAAGAATTCATAGTAAGGACGGATGCAAGTAATATTGGGTTAGGTGCAACTCTACTACAGAAATCAGATGCATTGGATGGGGAATTAAGCCCAGTGGCATATGCTAGCAGAAAGTTGAATAAAGCTGAAATCAACTACTCAACTAGCGAAAAAGAATGTCTTGCAGTAATATGGGCAATAAAGAAATTCAATATTTATCTATATGGGAAGGCATTTAAGTTGCAAACTGACCACAAACCTTTATCGTTTTTAGCACAGGCTAAGCATGAGAACTCTAGGTTACTCCGATGGTCTTTGCTTCTGGCTCCATATAATTTTAGCATTGAGTATATATCTGGAAAAACCAATCTGGGAGCGGATTTTTTAAGCCGCCATCCGTGTGATGAGAATCACCGTAAACCCCAGAAATAATAATAAATTTCTATATGTGTATATAGAATAAAGGACTGACATATAATGTCTGTTTTAAGAGGGGAGGTGTCATGAAATATTCTAATCCACATATATAAATTATTAGGTAAATATGAAGCCTAACAAATAAAATTAATAAAGAGAAGAGCAATGGTAAAATGACAGTGCTGTCACAAGGAATGTACTCGAAATCCCCCTTGTTTTCTGCTTCGTCTGCAAATTGTAACGCTTTCACGTTGATAGTAAAAGCTTACTGTATTATACCCGCTTTCTTCAATGAAACGTGTGCTGTATTTCTTGGAAAAACATTAAGAGGCAGACTGCGTAATGACCTAAATTTTAAATTCCATTCATGTCTTTTTCTACATTACGTTACCAAAACGAACGAACAGATGGACAAAAGGATAGCGAGAAGGGAGAGGCAGAAAGCCGAACATTAAACACGCGTCGCGCGATACACAATTACTACTATCACGCGTGTAAGTCTACAAGCACTAACTTTTTCAGACGGACAGTGATAAAATACACTACCCTTTCCCAGAGTTAGGTTTATAAATCATAAAAAACTCTTATTAGAAAAGATAACATTAGATGGGTTTACGGTTGAGAACATAACAGTACCCAGACAGCACATCTTCGAAACAGGAGGTAGAAAATACATATTTTGAACGCAGCCACGTAGCTCTTTTAAATTTGTAAATTTGGGTTCCTTAGGGCTTGCTGACAAAGAATATGTAAAACGTTACGCAAATAGTCCAGGAATTAATAAATTATACCCAAAATAAAATATTGGGGGTGCCTGACAGCATAAAATCATTTCTGCTCATAAGATTTTTTTTTAACGTGTTTGAAAAAAAATTACGTTACAGAAATAGCCTACCATGTAAACTCCAAATTGATTGGAGCGCAACAAATGAAAGCCTAACCACGATTGGTCGGGCTATAAATACTATCTTGGTTGTTAGGGGAAACGGGGAAAGGTAACATTTTTTCAAACACTTGTCGAAACGGGGCTCATTGGTCAGACTCGCTGATATACACACTTGGGAGCGTTAGTTCGAAACCACTTGTTTAAAATAGCTTGATAAAGCATCAGTGCGTTGAAGCCAGCATATATTTTGCTCAATAAAAGCCTGGAACATAGGCAGATGGAAATTTGTGCCAGTTTGTGCCAGAATTCATTGCTAATCAACGTATCTGTGTTATTCGTATGAATTGTGGTAAGCTTGAACCATTCAATATCTTTTAATGAAAATTGAATGTGAATTGTTGATTTATGCCTGTATATATATATGTGTAGTTCAGTGGCCAACGTGAGGTAAAGCCTGTAATGCTCCAGCCTGAACAGAGGGTGTCGGAGAGAAGTAAAACGGCATGGAATGGCCAAATAGTACACTGACACCTGGATGATTGATTAGACAGAAATAATGCTGGAAGTGCAGAGGCGTAGTGACCATTAAGGATGGTAATGCTGGTATAAAGTATTTCAGATGAAGCTGACTGTTGGCCTAACGCTCTGAACGCAATGTTTGTGATGTATTGTGATCAGTGTAAAAAGAAAATATAAATTAGTTATGAAGTAGAAGGTACATCCTTCTTGATTTCAGGGACAGTGGTCTTGATGGTACTGAGCAGCACCTAGTCAGAGCTTTGCTGAATCCTGAGTCGGACAGCATACTCCTTGGTCTTTTTAGCTATCAGTGAGGTGTCTCCTGAACCCAGAGGAGAATTCGAGCAGAGGAGTCCTTTCCTGCCGCCATCACGCCAGATAAGCGAATTGGCCAGCTGAGCTCAACATTATGTCCCCTCATCTTGAACTGACTTTTTAAAATTAACATTAAGAGGGGAATTTACTTGTCTTAAAATCAGGAACTGTGAACATCTCCAATACTGGTCCCTAAAGACAAACTATTGAAGTCATGATGACAAATACCAACAGAGCTTGAACAAAATAAAACCAGTATTACCTCATTTTACTACTACACAACTGACACACATAGAACATTTGTAATAATATATGTCACTACAATATTCATATTAAATACATTCTGTACATAACTTGTAATTTAAATTGATTGTGATTCCTGGTTCCCTTGTAGTTGAATCAGGACACATATTCATTCATGCCAGTAATGAATACATATTGTTATTTGAAAGTTTATCAGTGACTCTTTTAAGATATCTTTGTAGAGTGTTATATGTATGTGAGTGTCACAGTGTTGTCAAGAGTAGTGGATTAAATTAAATTGTTTATCTGTCTGTTGTTGTGACTTACACTTCACCATACTCATACCCTAGACACATAACGTAGCATCACACTATTCCAGAATAATTCTGACTGAGATATATAGATATGTGGTAGCAAGTAAGGTTATCTATAATACACTACTCTTAATAGATATAGATACCTTCACAGCTGATCTCAGTCAGTACACTAAGTTCCCTATAAGTATTTATAACATCCCACTTCACCACATATATATTGGGGTCTCGCTCTTGGGATTTTGAATCTTTAACTATTAAAAATATTGGGGGTAATTCACTTCAGGGAATATAAGAATTAAAAGGTATCCTTGGGTGGAATTAAATAAGGTTGAGCTCACGGTGCCTGTGTTGTCCATTAGATATATAGTTAGAAATTGAATTGTTGGGTAGACATTATAAAAATTTACCTGATAGACAATGGCGGACCTGGCCAAATTTCGATCTGCTGCGGTTCAGACTGCAAAAGAGTTAGGATTAGATGGGCAAGTTATGGTTGCCTATGTCACAACGGAATGTGACAAATTTATTGAACGCGAAGAAAGAAGATTAGAAAAAGAAGCCGAAAGAAGGTTAGAGGCTGAAAGGGAAATTAAGAAGTTACAATTTGAAGCTGAGGCTGAGACTAAGAGGTTGCAGATTGAGGCTGACAAAGAGGCTAAAGCATTGGAAGCCGAGGAAAGAAGACAAGCTGCAGAAAGGGAAGAGAAGAAAATAGCTGCAGAAAGAGAAGAGAAGAAATTAGCTGCAGAAAGAGAAGAGAAGAAATTAGCTGCAGAAAGAGAAGAGAAGAAATTAGCTGCAGAAAGAGAAGAGAAGAGATTAGCTGCAGAGAGGGAAGCAGAAAAGGAGGAGAAGAGATTACAAAGGGAACATGAGTTACGACTAAGGGAGTTTGAGTTTCAAGGCCATGCTCCTGAAAATGGTGCCAGTCCCTTTGCCTCTGATGCTACGGTTACTCAGGGAGCCTCAACCTCAGCTATGAACTTTCATTTAGATCATTTTGTTGAGAAAGACGATGATATTTAGAGCTATATAAATAGGTATGAACTATTAGCCACCACGTATGGGTTAGAGAGAGAAAGGTGGAGCTTAAAGTTATCTCAGGGACTTCGTGGGGCAGCTTATGAAGTTTTTGCAAAAATGAGCAGAGGTGATCAGGAAAATTATGACATGCTAAAGCAGGCTCTTTTGTTAAGGTATGAAAAGAATGCAGAGTTTTACAGGAAAAAAAATTTAGGAATGCTAAACTACTGTCAGGTGAAACCTATCACCAGTTCTCTGCACGAATCGAGACATACTTGGAGAAATGGACTTCTCTGGGGAAAACCCAAGATCTTAAGGAAATGGTCCTTATAGAGCAACTAAGAGAGTCCATGGCTCCAGACCTGAGAAAGTTTCTCATGGAACAAGGTGCAGAGAGGCTGGGTGAGTTGCTAAATGTTGCTGAAAGGTATCAAGCAGCTCAAGCAGAGGTAACAGGTAATAAAAAGAAACAGGTGGATAACTTCAGGGCACCACAGAACTTTAATAAATTTGATCCTAGGGATCAAAATAAAGGTAAGCACCAATTTGATAGGCCACGGTATGAAAATAAAAATAAATTCCCACAATTCGATGAAAGGAAATATAATGAAAGAAAATCTTTCAACCAAGGAAAAAGGTGGTGTAAAAATTGTCAGATGGACAATCATGACACTGACCGTTGCAGAAGGAAACCTGTGTATATGGCAACCCTTCAGGTCAGGTCGACCTCAAGACAGGAGGAGTATATTATGTTGGATACCACTCCAGAAGAGATGAGGAAGGCACAGGCTGGGGATAAAACACTCAAGCCTTGTTTCAGAAAATTGTCAACTTGTCATACAACTCCAGGCAAGGGAGATTTTTACATGAAAAACAAGTTGATGTATAGGAAGACTGGAACTAGATCCCATGGTCACGGACAGCTGGTTCTTCCAAAAAGATATAGGACAGAATTAATAAGGAGCCTACATGTGAAACCAGATGGGGACCATGAGAAAATAGGTACCATCATTCAAAAGGTGGCTCACAATTATTATTGGCCCAAAGCAAGATGGGACATTGAGAATTTTGTAGAAAGGTGTAGCATAGCACATGAGGGAACACCCACAAGTGGGAACATGGATCAGGACCTGGACACGCCACGGGGCAAAATTAGGCCTGATAATAAAAAGAAAAATAGATTTGATAAAGTGGACCAAATGGAATGGGAAGCCCCTTCACGGACAAGCTTCACTTAACTGTTTTACAATGGCCACTATGCGGAGAGTGCAAAAAGATGTCTTACCCCAGGATAAGCCGACAATCCCTCAATCGGACTTAAACAAACTGGAGGAAGAGGAGGTAGGGAGGAAATCTCTCATCAAGAATTTTAAGTGGGGAGAAAGCCCCAAAAGAAAAATTGGTAGCGGTCGTTTTGTGAATGATAATTCTGGGAGGAAAAATCATCACTATAAAGCTTCGAGGGGAAGAGACCATACCGGTGCATGGACAAATAGGTCCACACAATTAAAGGTCCATATGTAGCTTTGTTAAGAACGTGGACTTATGAAAAGGCAGAGGAAAACATTACATCTTCATACCAATATGTGAATGAGCTGACCACTCGTTTAAAAACTGGCTGGAAACTTGCCAATGAAAATTTGAAACAAGCCAGGAAGAAACATGCTGCCTATTATAACAGGAAGGCGAAAGACAGAAATTTGGCTGTGGGAGAGAAAGTACTGCTTCTTTTGCCTGGGAGTCAGAATAAGTTACAAATTGGATGGCAGGGTCCATATACAGTTCTAGAGAAGGTGTCTAGAACAAATTATAAGATAGATAAGAAGGGGAAAGAAAAAATCTATCATGTGAATCTCCTGAAGAAATATTTGGAAAGAGAACATCAGGAAGAGACACACTTGTTGACCTTGTCCATCGCCATGGAGATGAAAAAGGAACCACTTTCATCATTTGAATATCCATTACACCCCTGTGAGACAGCAGCACAGGTGAAAATCAGTACACATTTAACGAAAACTCAGAAAGAGAGAGTGCAACAGGTTCTAAATAATCATGCAGAGGTGTTAACAGACCGACCAGGGCATACAAACCTATTGGAATATGATATGAAACTCATAGACTCCACACCTGTCTGTATGAAACCATATTCGATTCCGTTTGCTAAGGAAAAAGCTTTGAAGGAAGAGATAGACTATCTGTTGAAGGAAGGAATTATTTCGCACAGTGAGTCTTCGTATAGTTCCGGTGTTGTACTCTTAAGGAAGCCCTCTGGAGAACATAGACTCTGTATAGATTACAGGAGACTGAATGCTATTACAGAAGGACAGGTGGATCCATTGCCGGATACAAATCAGCTGTTTGCCAGGCTAAATAAAGCTAAATATTTCTCAAAAGTGGATCTGAGTAAAGGATACTATCAGATTCCAGTAAAGCCTGAGGTTAGACCATACCTAGCTTTTAGTACCTCAGAAGGACACTATGAGTTTAATAGATTGCCATTTGGATTGAAGAATGCGCCTAGTGTCTTCTCTAGAATGATGAGAAAATTATTGGATCCTCTGAATAATCCCTGTATAACAAATTTTATGGATGATATCCTTATAGCAACAGAAACATTTGAGGAACACATTGACTCTCTGAACATGCTGTTTGATCGACTTAGGGAGGCAAATTTAACAGCCCGACCAACCAAATGTTGCGTTGGATGTAAAGAATTGGAATTTTTGGGACACACAGTTTATCAGGGAAACATGACCCCTGACCCAAAGAACTTAGAGAAACTACAGAAAGCCCCGAGACCACAAACCAAGAAGGACGTGAGATCCTTTGTCTCATTATGTGGTTTCTACCAGAAGTATATCAAAAACTTTAATTCCATATGTGCACCTTTAACGGAATTGACACGTAAAGGACTTCCAGATCGCATTACATGGACACCACAATGTGAAATGACTTACCAAGAATTGAAGGAAAAGCTCACAAGTAAACCCATTTTGAAATTACCTGACTTAAGTCAAGAATTCATAGTAAGGACGGATGCAAGTAATATTGGGTTAGGTGCAACTCTACTACAGAAATCAGATGCATTGGATGGGGAATTAAGCCCAGTGGCATATGCTAGCAGAAAGTTGAATAAAGCTGAAATCAACTACTCAACTAGCGAAAAAGAATGTCTTGCAGTAATATGGGCAATAAAGAAATTCAATATTTATCTATATGGGAAGGCATTTAAGTTGCAAACTGACCACAAACCTTTATCGTTTTTAGCACAGGCTAAGCATGAGAACTCTAGGTTACTCCGATGGTCTTTGCTTCTGGCTCCATATAATTTTAGCATTGAATATATATCTGGAAAAACCAATCTGGGAGCGGATTTTTTAAGCCGCCATCCGTGTGATGAGAATCACCGTAAACCCCAGAAATAATAATAAATTTCTATATGTGTATATAGAATAAAGGACTGACATATAATGTCTGTTTTAAGAGGGGAGGTGTCATGAAATATTCTAATCCACATATATAAATTATTAGGTAAATATGAAGCCTAACAAATAAAATTAATAAAGAGAAGAGCAATGGTAAAATGACAGTGCTGTCACAAGGAATGTACTCGAAATCCCCTTGTTTTCTGCTTCGTCTGCAAATTGTAACGCTTTCACGTTGATAGTAAAAGCTTACTGTATTATACCCGCTTTCTTCAATGAAACGTGTGCTGTATTTCTTGGAAAAACATTAAGAGGCAGACTGCGTAATGACCTAAATTTTAAATTCCATTCATGTCTTTTTCTACATTACGTTACCAAAACGAACGAACAGATGGACAAAAGGATAGCGAGAAGGGAGAGGCAGAAAGCCGAACATTAAACACGCGTCGCGCGATACACAATTACTACTATCACGCGTGTAAGTCTACAAGCACTAACTTTTTCAGACGGACAGTGATAAAATACACTACCCTTTCCCAGAGTTAGGTTTATAAATCATAAAAAACTTATTAGAAAAGATAACATTAGATGGGTTTACGGTTGAAAACATAACAGTACCCAGACAGCACATCTTCGAAACAGGAGGTAGAAGAAATTGCATATTTTGAATGCAGCCACGTAGCTCCTTTAAATTAGTATTTTTGGGTTCCTAAGGGCTTGCTGACAAATAATATGTAAAACGTTACGCAAATAGTCCAGGAATTAATAAATTATACCCAAAATAAAATATTGGGGGTGCCTGACAGCATAAAATCATTTCTGCTCATAAGATTTTTTTTTTAACGTGTTTGAAAAAAATTTACGTTACAGAAATAGCCTACCATGTAAACTCCAAATTGATTGGAGCGCAACAAATGAAAGCCTAACCACGATTGGTCGGGCTATAAATACTATCTTGGTTGTTAGGGGAAACGGGGAAAGGTAACATTTTTTCAAACACTTGTCGAAACGGGGCTCATTGGTCAGACTCGCTGATATACACACTTGGGAGCGTTAGTTCGAAACCACTTGTTTAAAATAGCTTGATAAAGCATCAGTGCGTTGAAGCCAGCATATATTTTGCTCAATAAAAGCCTGGAACATAGGCAGATGGAAATTTGTGCCAGTTTGTGCCAGAATTCATTGCTAATCAACGTATCTGTGTTATTCGTATGAATTGTGGTAAGCTTGAACCATTCAATATCTTTTAATGAAAATTGAATGTGAATTGTTGATTTATGCCTGTATATATATGTGTAGTTCAGTGGCCAACGTGAGGTAAAGCCTGTAATGCTCCAGCCTGAACAGAGGGTGTCGGAGAGAAGTAAAACGGCATGGAATGGCCAAATAGTACACTGACACCTGGATGATTGATTAGACAGAAATAATGCTGGAAGTGCAGAGGCGTAGTGACCATTAAGGATGGTAATGCTGGTATAAAGTATTTCAGATGAAGCTGACTGTTGGCCTAACGCTCTGAACGCAATGTTTGTGATGTATTGTGATCAGTGTAAAAAGAAAATATAAATTAGTTATGAAGTAGAAGGTACATCCTTCTTGATTTCAGGGACAGTGGTCTTGATGGTACTGAGCAGCACCTAGTCAGAGCTTTGCTGAATCCTGAGTCGGACAGCATACTCCTTGGTCTTTTTAGCTATCAGTGAGGTGTCTCCTGAACCCAGAGGAGAATTCGAGCAGAGGAGTCCTTTCCTGCCGCCATCACGCCAGATAAGCTAACTTGGCCAGCTGAGCTCAACATTATGTCCCCTCATCTTGAACTGACTTTTTAAAATTAACATTAAGAGGGGAATTTACTTGTCTTAAAATCAGGAACTGTGAACATCTCCAATACTGGTCCCTAAAGACAAACTATTGAAGTCATGATGACAAATACCAACAGAGCTTGAACAAAATAAAACCAGTATTACCTCATTTTACTACTACACAACTGACACACATAGAACATTTGTAATAATATATGTCACTACAATATTCATATTAAATACATTCTGTACATAACTTGTAATTTAAATTGATTGTGATTCCTGGTTCCCTTGTAGTTGAATCAGGACACATATTCATTCATGCCAGTAATGAATACATATTGTTATTTGAAAGTTTATCAGTGACTCTTTTAAGATATCTTTGTAGAGTGTTATATGTATGTGAGTGTCACAGTGTTGTCAAGAGTAGTGGATTAAATTAAATTGTTTATCTGTCTGTTGTTGTGACTTACACTTCACCATACTCATACCCTAGACACATAACGTAGCATCACACTATTCCAGAATAATTCTGACTGAGATATATAGATATGTGGTAGCAAGTAAGGTTATCTATAATACACTACTCTTAATAGATATAGATACCTTCACAGCTGATCTCAGTCAGTACACTAAGTTCCCTATAAGTATTTATAACATCCCACTTCACCACAGACGTGGAAGTAATACACGGTAAAAATCGGAGTTTATAACCTTTCATTGTCACCGAAGGGACCGAAGTTATTATGGATCACAGAAATCCAGCATTTAAATATTATTTGAATATTATCTGCATGTATTTTGAAAAAATTCGATGACCTGATGACTGGACGTAGAACGTCATTTTACCATTAATCATCATCGGAAAATATACCTCTGTTTGATCTGCAACACCTCAGCTTTTATGGACCGTTAAAGATGATGTTGGCTGTTACAAGTTTGTTCTTCCTTTGTGGGTATACCCAGTGATGAATACAGGGACGATTAAGTGTTACTACACACTCACGTTTTGACATTCGCGTCTTTTCACTGTAGCTTCATCAGTGGTAGAAAACAAACTTGGGAAGAACTTTACCGCTTTTAGTGAACATTTAAATACTACCCTAACTGTTATTGGAAGCAGGCATCCAAGCGGTACGGGAGCTTAACAAGCCGATAGGAAAGTATGGCGCTCTAACTACCAAACCTCTACACCTCACGATAGAAGAAGGATGACTAAGTGAGTAAGTAAAACGTTATGTTTCTGAAGTTCTGTATTCATTAGTAAGCTGCGATGGTTCCTAGACGTGAAGGATGCAGTATTAGTGTGCGAATCACTGTGCGCCTTATATTTATATCCTAATGCAGGGGTAGACAACTAAGGAGCTGCGTGAATGTACTTTAGAAATACTGAGCTCTCCAAAAGGTGTACTTTTAAAGAATCATGTGTGTTATCAGGTTTCAGGTATGTGTAATGTTGAATAAGTGTATGCTAAATGTTACTTTCATCTATGACGAAATGCTTCCTGAAACTCCATCAAATAAACAGTGGAAAACTCAAACTAAAGTACATATATTTTACCAGTACTAACTGTTAACTTCACCTCAAAGAAATGTTGCGTTCCTAGCGGTTCACAAATAAGGTGGATTTTAGTAAGCTGGCTAGAATGTTTTAACTGGTAACGCAAAGTTCTGTTACTCCCGGAGATTACAGCGTTTTAGATGGGGACGGGAAGGCCTAGTGCCCCTAGATCTATACATCAAGAGGCTCTAGGAGCTATAGCGCATTTAAAGTCAAAATAGGACAAAAATAAAAATGTGGATTAGTCCTTGTTCTGATAATTTATTTTCTCCTAAATCTAAATATATCTATTTAATTTGCCGGAGCATATACTAAGTAGGTGTATATTGATTTTGTAAATTGTATGTTCGTGAAGGTATTGTTCTTTTCCTATGAAGAAAATCATTAATTTCTCAGAACCTTAGTTATGTTACTAATTTCCTAATAACTTGCGTATTTCTTGGTCTATCAACATGGTATTTGGCATAGATATCTTTCATTGAATAATAAAACTTTTGGCAAATCCGATTTCTGATATCATATCAAAATTGTGATATATTGTAAATAATATTGTAACATTTTGCATTTATGTTTTTTCACTCTTTTTAGATACGAACTTTAAAGTTATACATCTCAGGATCTTCTTAATTTACACAACCACTGCACACTTCTCACTCGTGTTTCTTCACAGAAAGTTTCGCACAAATACGCGCAACGGATATTCCCTATTATAATAATTTTATTCTTATATTTTGTACTCACGTTCGTCCTTTTTTCATTCTATTTTCGACCATGGTGTATTCATTTTCTTTAAAAAAATCTATCTGATAAATGAGCATGCTCCAGTTTCGTTAAGCTGCGATATAATTATGTTTTAATTTGTGTTAGTAAATGGCACTAGTCTTTTTCAATACCTATAAAAATTGGCAGCGACAAGACAAATCAATCAGAAGTCAATAATACTACACTTTGATCTTAGTCAAAAGGCCGAGAAGCGATGTCTTTTTTCAGCTTTCTCGGACGTCTGCGGCAAATTATTAATACAACGTTCCGGGGCGTTCTCATCGAGTCCTAGCGACTTATCTTAGAAATCATGGCGTCCGAGTCTAGTTCGAATCAGCGCGCTAGCGAGAAGAATGTTCGTGTTACCTTAGACTCAGTTCTAGAAGCTATTGTTTCGCTCCGTGAGGCCAGAGGCTCGTCTCTGACTTCTCTGAAGAAGTTCTTCGCCTCCAAAATGGCATCAACTGTTTCTACCCGAGAGCTGAGCCGCCCAATCAAGAAGGCACTGGACCGAGCCGTTCGTGAGGGGAAGATCAAGAAACGTGGTGCGAGATACACTCCAACCGCCGACGATGAAGACAAGGCTGGAAGTAAGAGACGTCGTCGGAAGTCGAAATCGGATGAGGAAGACGTCCTGCTTCTTCGGAAGAGGCGCCGACGACGACGAAGCAGCGGGCACCGGACGAGGCGACGCTCCAGGAGGAGAAGCCGAGGGAGGAGAACCCGCAGAAGAAGCCGCAGGAGGGGAAGCCGTAGGAGGAGAAGCCGCAGGAGGAGAAGCCGCAGGAGGAGGAGGAGTACAGGGAGGAAGAGAAGCGGTGGACGCAGGCGCAGAAGATCTCGACGCAGGCGCTGAAGAGCGTTCGTCAAGCCATAACGCTCTACCTCTGATCTGAGTCAAATTCTCAGTTTTTCATCTTTTTTTTTTCTTAAGGTCCTTTTTAGGGCCATTCAAAAACATCTACTTTCTAATAGGTTTTGGTTTTAGTAAATTTTGTGTTTGGATTTGTTTGTTTTGACTGACTGAAACGACTTTTATTCCTAAAATAGAACAAGAGTTTTATACAAACTAAGATGTCTTTAATTACTAAAATTTTCGACTGACTAAAATTTATAAATTGTGAATAAACGTTTAGACTATTCCTAAAATATAAATAAACTTGTAGACTTACTAAAATGACTTTAATTCCTAAAATAGAAATAAACTTTCAGACTTACTAATACAACTTTAATTCCTAAAATAGAAATAAACTTGTAGACATCCTAAATAGAAATAGATTAAACGAACTCCATGGAGGATCCCAATGTGTGTATACAGGATTCACATATTTTATAAATATTTTTTGGTTGATAGGTTTCCAAATTTTGTAATTTTTGCGACGGCTGCGGCCGTATGTCCTACTTTTTACGATGTCGAACTGTCGTGGGATTATTAACGTGCGCAAATTGGATACGGGACCTCCTATTTTTTCGCTCTTATTCGAGAAGGCTAGGCAACCGATCTTACTACCCATGGAGATCAGGTGGTTTATGACGTCATTAGGAACCAGTAGTTCTGAAACAAATGTCCATCAATTATATTCCCTGTACCAAGACCGTACTCGGTACCTTTAGAACTAGAGGCGGACACTATACCTCTTAGCCATTCCGACTCTCGGAAGAGAACAGAAAGGTAAGGATAAAGATCGTCATCATTATCATCATTAGAAGAAACAGAAGATAACGACAGAAGGAAGACGACGTCTATAATTTTGCATTGTTGCATATCTCTTGAGTTTCATTTTTACTTTGGCTATCAGAAGGTGGTGATCTGATGCCACATCTGCTCCTCTATATACCTTTACATCCTGCAATGATGATCTAAACTTCTTGTTTATGCATATATGATCAATCTGATTTTCTGTTCTATGGTCTGGTGATATCCATGTTGCCTTGTGTATTCTCTTATGTGGATCCCCACATTTATTTGGTTTCTATTATTTCTACTTTTCTTAGCTTCTTTATCTGCCTTTTCATTTCCTTCTATGCCGACATGTGAAGGTATCCAAGCTATTAGAACAGAACATCATGTGGAGTATAGGTTAAGTATTTGTCAGTAATATCTCTTCTGCTTTATCAGGTCTACTGTATTCTTAAGTTTCTTATAGCTTGAATAGCTGAAAATGAGTTTGTTAATTTATGAGGAGGGTTGTTAGAGAAGATTTCCAGAGCTTTCAGAATTGCAACCATCTCTGCCGTGAAAATAGATGTATTCTCGGTTATACTATATCCTTTCACCATTTGCCACATGGGAACATAAATTCCTATCCCAAATTTGTTATCGTTTCACTTAGATCCATCTGTGTACACTGTAATACTGTCCTTTGATATTTGTTGAATATATTTCATGGCTTTGTTTTTTATAGTAGCCATATCAGGTTTTATTAATTATGTCTGTGTTACGCACAAATAATTACTTTTTTCCAAAGTCTTTGTATGATCGTTTTTCGTATGTATGATCATTATTTGACTGAAATGCATGTTATATATATTTTATGGTCAAAGGGACAGAACCCGAAATATCGATACTGCTATTTTTTATGAGTTTACCTCCTCTTGTATAGAGACACGTTCGGTCTATAATGTCTTGAACGAAGCGTGACCATATCTCCTTATTTGGTAGTATCAGTCAACTGTTGTAGATGTTTGAAACCTTTCTTAACGCTTCTGTTCATGTCCATAAAAGGCGCGACTGTGTAAGACTTTTATCTCGAATGTTCTTAGAATCGTCTTATTGTGAACAGCGACTCAGAGATTGTCACTCTGCGCATGTCTCGACTGGGTTGTCGTTTTTGTTGTTCCGCCCAGGTCGGGCAGTTGAGAAATGGACTGATTAGCGAGCGGACGCGACTGCGTCTTGTGATTCTCTGAGGGAAATACATTGTCTTTGTGAGTTAGTTAGCTAACTAGACTATTTCCCCGTATTATTCAAGCCTGCCTGGAGGCATATGTTCATGGTTGATTTTCCGAAATAAGGTAATTCCTCTTGTATCGAACTTAGGCTATCATCTAGAGGTTCGTCATTTTGTCGCCTTTTTGCTCGCCTGTGTGATTCAAAATGGAGAGGTACTTTGACTAGGATTAAGTCACCGGTATCTTTATACCTGAACTAGTTATATATCTATGGGTCGCTCTAGACCAACAAGACTATTGTCTGTGTTCCAGGATTCGTTATATCAGAGATCACGTCCAAGTCAGATGGTTAGACTTAGGGAAGGTTATAAAGGTCGAGCTGACCTGTAATCCATGTATGCTACTCACGTGCAGACAGTAAACGGACGTATTGTATACATCTGATCTGCTAGCATCAGGAAGGAATAATTATTATTGTCTATGAACATTAAGGATCTGCAGCTGACCACGGTTGCAGAAGTTATATGTATTATTTATCAAGCTTCGCTATGATATTTGTTTTCCATACAACTATTGAGTATTGACTTCTACATGACTGTCAGTTAACATGAGTTTGAATGCTGCATTCGTTGTACTATGCCGATGATAACATAAGTATCATGACTGTTTTGTGGCGTGCAATAAATGGTATAAACCTAAAGCGAAGTTACCATTTCTATGACTCTACACGTCATGTTGCCTGTGGTGTACCCTGAACTGTTCTACTGCAACACACACACACAGCAACAATCTAAACCAGATAAGACACCCACATCTTGCATTGTAATACCTGGTGTCGATAGAGGTGGTAATTTGACGGCATCCTAATTCCACCCTTATCAATTCATGGTGGCCAATAGTTGGTTTATTCTGGTACCAACTCTCAAGGGGGTCAACAAACCCAGACATCATCAGCAGACTACAAGACAACATTGCAGTTGCTATTCATCACCTTTGATGAAATTTTTTGAAAGACGCAGCAGTACTGACAGTTGTTGATATTTTGAAACTACCCGGCGCTGCTCGGCGGTATTGAAGTTTGTCTACAAATAGAAGGACAAGTACCGAGCGAATGGATTTCCTGATCTGTTGAGAAGAAGGACAAGTGCCGTAACAACTGTTCCGGTCTCAGAATTACTGTTGCAGATTCAGAAGGTCAAGTTCAGAAGCTGTTTCCTGTCAGAAGCTGTTTCCTGTTAGAAGCTCATTTCCTTCGTCATGGCAGTTTACGAGAGCAGATATGGATCAACGTTGGATCATTGTCCTAAGAATGCTGATCACATCCTGTTCTGAACTGTGCTGACGTTGTGGATACATAGAAGTTAAGTGGCCTGTTTTGTTTGTGAACTGTGCCCTTATGTTCTAACTGAGCCTTCTGTCTATCACATTTTTCGCACTCTTTATATGTTTACATGTTATATGTTATTTGGATTTGTATTTATATGTTTATATTTCGGCGGGTTTTCTCGGTTGGGCGGTGTCTTTCAGTAGATGATACCACGTCACAGAGGTTCTACTGTTAGCGTTTTCGTTAGGGACTGTGCGAATTTCCTACTGTGAAATTTGCTAGCGACAATCGTTGCTATATCTGTTTAGTTGTGACGAGTTGTGCTTTATTTTCGTTTTTTGTATATTTTTTTTGTTTCTCTCTTTCTTTCTGTTTTTTTAGTTTCGATTTCAATTGTGTGTATTTGTAGGTCTCCTCTTTTCTATTTTTCAGTTCTCTCACGTAAATTTTTGTGTATATACTGTAGCGTCATTTGTTTTGTCATATCTTCGCATTTTGTCATCATATTCTTTTTTGTTTCGATGTTTTTTTATTTGACTTATGCGAATGTTTTCGTATTGTTTGATCTTTGTTATTGTTTACATTGACTCTGATCTTTGTTATTGTTTACATTGACTCTGATCTTTGTTATTGTTTACATTGACGTTGATCTTTGTTATTGTTTACATTGACTCTGATCTTTGTTATTGTTTACGTTGACTTTGATCTTTGTTTTGTTTACATTGTTGATGACTTTGTTATTGTTTACATTGTCTTGTTATTGTTTGCATAGGTTTTGCATAGTTAGCTTTCACTATTGTTACATATATGCTCATGCACTATTGATCTATAGTGCACTTATCATAACTAACTGGTGGTTTGTTGCTTATGCACTATTGTAGTGCAGTTATGATAAATAACTGATGGTTATGCACTGATTTGGGTAGTGCACTGATAATTAAGAGGTGACTTGTGATCTTATTGTACAACTGATAATACAAATTGGTGTCAAGTCTTGTTTCCCACAGAGATTGGAGTAAACATAGTAATTATACAAGCACTTTATTAAGTCTTGTTGCTATTAAGATTGAAATAAGATAATTAATTATTTCAGGTTCTGTACTCACATTTTAGACATAATGTCTACATTTGAGTACTTTATTGAGCAGGGTAAAGCCCTTGGGAAGACAGGTGATAAATTAGAAGAATTTGCGACTGTTCAATATGCCAAGGCATTGAAGTCGGAGGAAAAGAAAATGAAAGAACTAACTGAACAAAAGAGAATAGACGCTGAAAATTTAAAACTGCAGATGCAGGTAGATGAAAAGAGATTACAAATGGAAATGGAAAAACAAAAAAGAGAAGCAGAATCTCAGGAGAAGAGACTTCAGGCTGAGGTTGAAAATAAGAGACTTGAAAAAGAAGCTGAAAATAAGAGACTTGAAAAAGAAGCTGAAAATAAGAGACTTGAAATAGAGGCTGAAAATAAAAGATTAGAAAAAAAGTTACAGGCTGAGGCTGAGGAAAGAAAGTTACAGGCTGAGGCTGAGGAAAGAAGGTTACAAAGAGAGTCTGATGAGAGAAAAGCAAAAATGGAACATGAAGAAAAACTCTTAGCTTTGGAGTTAGAAAAGTTGAAGTTATCTAGTAATGCTAATGATGCTAATAAGGTATCATCTGCTAATAAGTCTAATGCTGTTGATTTCAAGCTTAATTTACCAGCATTCAATGCTTCAATTGATGATATAACATTTTATCTAGATAGATTTGAAAGTGCATGTAAGGGGCATAATATAGATAAAACATTATATGTTTATCATCTGTCCAAGATACTTAGAGGTGATGCTTTGACTTTGTTGGGTATGGTAGATGTGCCTGACAAGAACAACTATGAGGTTGTCAGGGCGGCATTGTTAAAGAAGTACCAACTTAACGAAGACGGATATCGTCTTAAATTTAAAAACATGTTACCAGAAACTGGAGTTGAATTCTCAGAATTCATCTCAGGCATACGTCTTACTTTTTTTACGATGGGTTGAGCTTTCTAAGACAGAAAGTACATTTGAAGCCCTCATGGACTTACTTCTTAGAGACAAGGTTATGTCTTCTGTTAATGAAGCTTTTCTTTCTTTTCTTCATGAGCGTAAGCCTAGAAATATAAAAGAAATGGAAGAATCCTGTAGCCAGTATGTTACTGCACATCCTCACATAACCGTTAGCAACTCTAAGGTAAAAGAAGGTCTGCCAGTTGCTTCGGCAGCACCTTATGGCCCGAATTTTATGCGTAAATTTCAGGGTAGCCAGCAAAATTTCAATAAAAAGAGTAACCGTAATTATGCCCAGAACCATGGTAATCAATTTCAGGGAGATTCTTCTTCCCAGAACTGGAGACAACCTAATATTACACGGTATTCTATTCCCGGTAAATTTAGAAATTTTCATAAAGGTAATCGGTATAGAGGAAAATATTATTTGCAGAGACCTCAATACCAAGATAATAGAGGGTTCTCACAGTAATCAGCAGATGATGGTAAATGACAGTTATAGGAAACTGGAAACGCAAACCCAGGATAAAAATTACAGTAGGGACTTTTAATGATAATTGCAGAAGCAATTATGGTCGCGGTAGATCGCAACACAAGAGAAAAAGATATCAACAGACAAACTCTGTTCAACAAGAATCTCAGGGAGCAGATAAACAGGTTAATAATGATAAAGACCATAATGCTATCGGATGCTCATCTTTTGACTTTGGTAGGGCAAATAAATGTATCCAATGCAGTACTTTATTTGATCCGAAAACCATTAGTACTCTAAGCTGTGGTCATCCTTTGCCCGCTCTTCCTGCTAATGTTGCTCATGATGGGAGAGGGTCTCTTATATTACATAAGGGGCTTGTAAATAGTAATCCAGTCTCGGTGTTGTTTGATTCTGGATGTACTACTGTCGGCGTTAGGCAATCTCTTGTAGATCCATCCTGTGCTACAGGAAAGGTCATCAAATGTGACACATTTGGTGGCACGTTGGAAAAATATCCTACTGCCATAATACATATTGCTACTCCTTTCTTCACGGGAGAGGTCCACGCGTGTCTACTTCCAAACCCTATTGCGGACCTTATTATTGGTCGTATTCACGGAGTTAGGGAATGTACCCCACAGCAGATTGCTGTTTGGGAAGAGCAAAACATTGAAGCTACCAATACGGTGGTCACAAGAGCA
This sequence comes from Oreohelix idahoensis, assembly GCA_024509875.1. NCBI lineage: Eukaryota > Metazoa > Mollusca > Gastropoda > Stylommatophora > Oreohelicidae > Oreohelix > Oreohelix idahoensis. The sequence goes on along the minus strand of JAMPIV010005705.1, from coordinate 127,924 downwards.
CATGCTCTGGATCCACCTCAAACTTCATTAACTAATAATGATGAAGTAAATGAACAAAATAGTCACTTGACTATTACACGTGACTCATTTATCAAATTGCAAGAAGAAGATCCGTCGTTACAAAAATTCTTCATTCTAGCAAAAAAAAAAGGTGATCCTAATCAAAATACTAATAGAAAATCTTGGATTTCTATGAAGAACGGCGTACTTGTACGTATGGTACAAGACTCGACTACATCCACTCATTCACAAATTCTTGTGCCCTAAGAGAGCATGAGGGTGCAAATATTGCAACATGCTCATGACTCGCAATGTGCTGGACATATGGGTTTTTCCCGTACAAAGTCGAGGGTTCTTGCGGCTTTCTTTTGGCCATTTGTGAGCAAGGACATACGAATGTACTGTCGCTCTTGCAAAGTATGTCAGGAGGTCAAATCTAAAGGACCACGACATGCTGCGCCTATTCAGGCTGCTGACATTCCAATTCGCCCTTTTCAAAAAATGGCAATAGATATTATCGGTCCTTTTAGAATTAAGTCGGCTAGAGGGGCATCAATTTATTCTTACATGTGTCGATATGTGCACACACGTTGGCCAGAGGCAATACCTCTCAAGAGCATCTCAACTGCTGATATCGCAGACGCTCTTTGGCTGATATTTTCTCGCTTGGGTTTTCCCGGAGAAATATTGTCAGACCATGGCACTCAACTGATATCAGACACTATGTCACAGGTAATGTCTATGCTACATATAAAAAGGTCTCTCAGCAGTATCTATCACCCAATGTCTAATGGGTTGGTCGAACGTTTAAATAGGACTCTAAAAACTTTACTGGGTAAAATAACTGAGGATCATCCTCAGGATTGGGACAGGGTCTTACCCGCGGCTCTCTTTGCGTATAGAGAGGTCCCCAATGAACATACGGGGTTTTCCCCTTTTGAACTTGTCTTTGGCGCGCAACCGCGCGCCCCTATGTCTTTACTTCACGATCTAATCACTGCCGATAATATTAGCGATGAGACTCAGTCTTCTTATGAGTACGTCATTGCTCTTAGGAAAAAAATCATTGAGGCATGCAGACTAGCAACTTCGTCTTCCGAATTTGCTAAAGAAAAGGCAAGGCAGTTTGCGAATAAGAATAGATGTCTACGACAACTTTGTCCAGGTGACAAAGCTCTCGTTCTACTTCCTTCAAGGGAGAACAGACTTCTAATTGCATGGAAAGGTCCATATGCAATAGTCTCCAAAATTTCTGATGTCGACTATGTTGTCGATATTGATGGAAAGCATAAAACTTTCCACATAAATATGCTCACGGAATTTCATGAAAGACCAGACTATTTGCAGCCTATTTTCCAGGCAACGGACAATTCTCAAGTACCTCATGGTCAATACTCATCGCTGTCAGTTATACAGGATGAGGAAACTACTTTTTCTGATGTCAATCTTCCTCTTTCTATGGTCCCACTTTATTCTACGGAATCTTGGAAAAACGTGACCGTTTCTCCAAATCTTTCCGCTGAGGAACATCGAAAAGTTTCTTCGATGTTGCAAACATTTCAGGATGTTCTTACAGACATCCCGGGACACACACATGTCATTGAACATGACATTGTGCTAACTGATCATAATCCTATCAGAGTCAGACCCTATCCAATACCTATCCATTTCCAGTCTCAAGTCGAAAAAGAATTGGATGAAATGATACGTTTTGAAATCATTGAACCATCCACTTCAGCATACTCTTCGTCTATGGCTATTGTTCGAAAGAAGGATAATAACATTCGCATTTGCGTAGATTATCGCAAATTGAACCAAGTTACGAAGTTCGACGCTGAACCTATGCCTTCATTAGAAGAACTACTCAATAAACTTTCTAATTCTAGATTCTTTACCAAACTAGATTTGTCTAAAGGTTATTGGCAAGTCCCGCTAACTGAACGTGCCAAACCTTTTACAGCTTTTTCTACACCTAGGGGTTTATTCCAATGGAATTTCATGCCTTTTGGTCTTATGAACGCCCCTGCTACATTCGTACGCATGATGCGGCGAATTCTCGCATATCGTACAGATGTCATAGCATATCTAGATGATATCTGTCTATTTAGTGATTCCTGGGAAGATCACTATTTGGGTTTATACGAATTACTGTCTACTCTTCGCGAGTATAACTTGACTGCAAAACCCTCTAAAGCCTTTATAGGATTTAGTGAGATTTCTTTCCTAGGTCATCGTGTTGGTCATGGTCTTTTAAAGACAGAGGACCACAATGTTTCAAAAATACTTAACATTTCGGTCCCTAAGACAAAGAAACAAGTAAGGAGTCTATTAGGTTTGATCCAATTCTACGGACGATTCATTCCGAATCTGTCCTCCATTATGGCACCGCTTTCTACTTTATTGAAGAAAGGGTCGCCTAATTTGATCCGCTGGTCAAAAGAATGTCAATCCTCATTGGACCAGGTTAAAGACCTATTTTCATCTCCACCTATTCTTAGGTTACCTACTATTGAGAAGACTTTTGTTCTTCGAAGTGACGCCTCGTCAACTGGGATTGGGGCAGCACTAATGCAGGAGTATTCTGATACTCTGCATCCGGTGATGTATATCTCTAGGAAATTAAATGCTGCAGAAAAGAATTACTCGGTTTTAGACCGTGAGTTATTGGCTATGGTATGGTCTATTCTGAAGTTACAAAGATTTCTTCTAGGCGCACATTTCATTTTGGAAACCGACCAGAAAGCGCTTACTGCTATTCAGAGCAAAAACTTGAAGAGCTCGAGGTCCACTCGTTATGCCATAGCTCTTCAACCATTTCATTTCTCGGTTCGAGCTATCCGTGGTTCGGATAATGTAATGGCGGACATTCTGTCCAGATGCCCACACGATTCCACATGATTCTTCTGTCATATATATATATTTCCTGATATACAGTCCAATGTTATAAATGACATGTTAGTAGTTTTTTTTTTTTCTCACTTTTTTGAGGGGGAATTTTTATAACATTGTACCATGTAATTATCTAAGAAGGCTTAGTTAGTGATATACGGGCCAAAAGATCACTCGGCCACATTTAAATAAATTATTTTAGGATTGTATTGAGAGATTTACCAGTTGTCTTTAAGATTTGTGTTATTGATATTTTCGCAGCACATCATTGAAGATGCGAGATTGTGTCCATTGTGGAACTTTGAGTATATCAAGTCCTGTCCTAGATTGGGAGCGGATGATGTCCACATCTTCTTCTATTGAATGTTTTATGTCAACGAAGATCAACACATGTATTACTTATTAGTTACTGATGCATTACATAATGTAATAAAATAGTGCGGTATATTAATATATTACACCGCTATTTGCAACACATTGTATGATATCATAATAATATATTTGATTTCATATATTGGTATGAGAATAATTTGACTTTTATTATGATGTTGCCAGCATTGTGGTTTGTGTTGGTGGCACCTTCCTGGGATATATACGCGTATACTTAGATAAATTTTTCTCTAAGGACCTGGGATATGATCTCAGTTTCGCTCCAAGTGTTGGGCTATTTTGTTAGGTATATCCGCGCATCATACGTGCGTTAGGAGCCTAGATTTTTCCGGCTCCAGGATTTAAAAAAAAAAAAATGTTTCATTTTTTTTTTCCCGGGAGGGTGCGGTAATGTTACGCACAAATAATTACTTTTTTCCAAAGTCTTTGTATGATCGTTTTTCGTATGTATGATCATTATTTTACTGAAATGCATGTTATATATATTTTATGGTCAAAGGGACAGAGCCCGAAATATCGATACTGCTATTTTTTATGAGTTTACCTCCTCTTGTATAGAGACACGTTCGGTCTATAATGTCTTGAACGAAGCGTGACCATATATCCTTATTTGGTAGTATCAGTCAACTGTTGTAGATGTTTGAAACCTTTCTTAACGCTTCTGTTCATGTCCATAAAAGGCGCGACTGTGTAAGACTTTTATCTCGAATGTTCTTAGAATCGTCTTATTGTGAACAGCGACTCAGAGATTGTCACTCTGCGCATGTCTCGACTGGGTTGTCGTTTTGTTGTTCCGCCCAGGTCGGGCAGTTGAGAAATGGACTGATTAGCGAGCGGACGCGACTGCGTCTTGTGATTCTCTGAGGGAAATACATTGTCTTTGTGAGTTAGTTAGCTAACTAGACTATTTCCCCGTATTATTCAAGCCTGCCTGGAGGCATATGTTCATGGTTGATTTTCCGAAATAAGGTAATTCCTCTTGTATCGAACTTTAGGCTATCATCTAGAGGTTCGTCATTTTGTCGCCTTTTTTGCTCGCCTGTGTGATTCAAAATGGAGAGGTACTTTGACTAGGATTAAGTCACCGGTATCTTTATACCTGAACTAGTTATATATATCTATGGGTCGCTCTAGACCAACAAGACTATTGTCTGTGTTCCAGGATTCGTTATATCAGAGATCACGTCCAAGTCAGATGGTTAGACTTAGGAAGGTTATAAAGGTCGAGCTGACCTGTAATCCATGTATGCTACTCACGTGCAGACAGTAAACGGACGTATTGTATACATCTGATCTGCTAGCATCAGGAAGGAATAATTATTATTGTCTATGAACATTAAGGATCTGCAGCTGAGCTGACCACGGTTGCAGAAGTTATATGTATTATTTATCAAGCTTCGCTATGATATTTGTTTTTCCATACAACTATTGAGTATTGACTTCTACATGACTGTCAGTTAACATGAGTTTGAATGCTGCATTCGTTGTACTATGCCGATGATAACATAAGTATCATGACTGTTTTGTGGCGTGCAATAAATGGTATAAACCTAAAGCGAAGTTACCATTTCTATGACTCTACACGTCATGTTGCCTGTGGTGTACCCTGAACTGTTCTACTGCAACACACACACAGCAACAATCTAAACCAGATAAGACACCCACATCTTGCATTGTAATACCTGGTGTCGATAGAGGTGGTAATTTGACGGCATCCTAATTCCACCCTTATCAGTCTGCCAAGTGGTAGTATGTATCTGGTTTCTTGAGCTCCCAGTGTGGTACCACTGGCTTGTATATACTACTGTTATTAATTGATGCATTTAGGGCATTCAAGTGTACTAGTTCCTCCATGCATTTCCAACCTGTCAGGTATCTACTGGCATTTATGAACCTGTTATGATGTGTTGCTAACTGATATCTAGCAAATGCTGGAAAAGCGGGATGAATCTTGTCCAACCTAATTTTGGTCATGTAAGTTAGTCTTAGTTCCTTTCTCCGAAGTTCCAAAGGGAGGACTCCTAAGGCCACCTCCAGAGCACCCCTCGATGTTGATCTGATTGCACCTGCAATTGTACATAATGCTTGGTGCTGAATTCTATCTAATTTAATCTTGTGACTGTGTGCTGCAGAATCATATACTATGCTTCCATAATCAATTTTGCCTCAAAGATTTATAAAACGTGATCACTGTCTTAGTGCTTGCACCACATCCATGACCTTTCAAATATCTTAGCATGTTAGTTAGTCCTCTACAAGACTACCAGTCTGACTGCTAAATCAGAGGCACATCTCCAATCCAACCTGCAAGTCTGGAAAGAAGAGCTGGAGAAGAGAGGGATGGTCATAAGCAGCTCTAAAACAAAATCCATGGTGATATCACGAGAAGAAAGAAGACATCAGATTAAGCTTGGAGAACAGGTCCTGGAGCAGGTCGACCACTTTAAATATCTCGGAGCTATTATAGATCGAAAGGGAGGCATCAAAGAAGAGTTGGCCACTCGAAAAGCAGCAGCTGGGAGACTTTTTCAGGCCATAAATAGAGGATTCCTCAGCAAGAGAGAAGTTGGTAAGAAAACGAAGATGGCTGTATATCGCTCCACCTATGTCCCAGTCTTGACATATGGTTGCGAGTCATGGGCAATGACTACAACCCACAAAAGCCAGATCCAAACCTCAGAAATGAGGTATCTGAGGAAGGTGGTTGAAGTAACAAAAAGAGACATGGTCCGCAACTAGACGATACGGCAAGGCCTAAAATCCCACCCCCTGCAGACCCAAGTAGAACAGTGCCAACTTAGATGGTTTGGCCATGTCTGCAGAATGGGAGAAGATCAGCTACCACGACAAGCGTGGGAAACAAAGAGCCAGGGATCCAGACCCCCAGGACGACCCAGAGTCCGCTGGGAGGACAACATTAGACAATCTTTGAAGGACCGAGGACTAGAATGGAACCAGGCCAGGAGGAAGGCAGCCGATAGGATAGTCTGACGCTCTCTCTTCCAAACCTCTACACCTCGTGGTAGAACGACTAAAGTAAGTATATAAGAGCTAATACTTAAAATCAATAATTCTTATCAGCAACTGAAAGATATCCTCAGATGACAAGAACTTTTGTCATCAAAGAATGAAAGAAAAAAAAATGTTGCGTACATCTTTTGTTTGTTTGCTCGGCGTTTAATTAAGTAAACCTAGTGCCCCTAGATCTATCTATACATCAAGGAGCTCTAGGAAGGCCTAATCTACAATGTTGCCAGTTTAAAATTATTTTTGTTTTGCTCTTCCGAAATATTATCATCATTTCCTTTCCGCTCCCAATGGAGCACGTAGCAACGACTGCAGTTGGCCCCTTGGCAGGAAGCCTGTACAAAGCAGTCACGTGCTGTTGTAGGGATGGCTTCTGTAGCAATCTGTTTGACATGATAAGGTTGCCCGCCTGATGCCAAACCTTATAAAAATGGTCTTGAACAACGTGACTTGGGCGAGCAGAATGCCTATTCTTTCTTTGTCGCAAAATACAGGAGTTCTGAACCCAGTGGCGTCACTAGGGTTGGTGTCACCCATTGCGGTAACTCACGGTGCCACCCCCATGGACCTCCTCCCGTACCAGACCATACAGAATCCTTAGTAATGTTTTTTGTTACTCGTAAATCGTGATTCCCGTATATCACTGAATGTAATGGCAATAGTAGTGACATAAACAACTAGCAAAATTAAAATTACACCTTTAAATTATAATATCATACGCACAGCATAAATGTATTTGCATTTACAAAGTTTCATGTGGTTAAAGTGAAAATTCGGTAAGAAAACAAAAGAATTCGAAGTAAAAACGTTTAAGAACTACCTCAAAATTACGTTCATTTTAACGTTAAACTTTACCGTTACATGAGATACATTAATGGATTAGGTTTGAATAATCAATAACGGCCCAAATAATGTAGAAGTTGTAGACAAATGCATATGGAAATATACTCATAAATGAAATAATACCAAACAAATAAACAGGAACAAATACGTAAAATCAGCGACTATAAAATCACCAGCAGCATCGAAAACAACAGCGCGTGCTCGTAGCGCGTGCAGACGAAACCACGTGATTCGAAGCGTCATTGTAATTGTGCAATAATTACTGCTCTGACCGGAGCGCATGCGCATTAGAAGGTTCAAAAAGTAAATTAGCATAGAGTTTTAGCCTTGTACACGTAAGCTGGGCTTACGAAAAATGTATTTGTGGTTATAACTAACTACAGGGATATTTTTATACAAAATAATAAATTTCTGCTGAAACACTGCACAACAGTTTTATAGACAGTCATTTTGGTGTCACCTCCTCTGACTGTGTCACCCGGAGCGGTCCATATCCCCCCCCCCCTAGTGACGCCACTGTCTGAACCTTTTTTTTTGCTCATGGTCCCCCTTCTGAGTCTCATTTACTTCTGTGGCCCCCCCCCCCCCCCCCATAATTGCTGCTAGTTGGAAAAAGGTACTTTACCATCTTACTGTAGCCCTCTAGATATATGGTATAGCCCCCCCCGGAGGTCGGGGGGGACATATTGCCTACGCTGAGAACCATAGATCCCGGGAACTACACGGAGCCATCCGGTATACCAAGATATACCAACCCAACCCCTAAGATGTACCGGTAGACCGCAGTTGGCTGGTTGCCGACCACCTTTAACTGATGTTTCTTTAACCAGTTTAGTAGACCTCCTATGTAAATGACCTACGTATAATGTTTCTATAATACGAACTTCGTTGCGAAACGCAGCACTAGAATGCAAATAAAATGATGTATATTTCTGTAAGGGAGATAAATACGAAAGAATTAATGAGTAAATCTATAAACACATTTACTTCCTCTGGTCGGCACACACAAAAAATGAATTCACAGTATAAAATGTCACAGAACGGAAAATACATTCTATTAATGTGACGGAACATATAGTTTATTTATGTGACAGAAAATATAGTTTATTAATGGTAAATCTAACCCCGTGTAGTTTCCGTGGGTCTTTTACGAAACTAGAAGTAGTATGCCCACTGTATCCACAGGCAGTCCGTATTGGCGACAAATATGAGCTTGTGAGTGGTGTTGGCAGCCTTATTATGTACTTCAAATTGATACAGAAACCACTTCTGCAAGATCATTGAATGTTTTGTACAGGCTTCCTGCAAAGGGATCTATCTGCAGTGGTGGCTGTATGATCCTTGGGGTTCAATTACCGTGAGCATATAATAATATATATAGCCGACGGTCAAGATAATATGGGCCTAACACCATATTCCCAATATGCCTAAATGGGCGTGTAACGGGTTCCTTTACCTTTTATATATATATATATATATATATATATATATATATATATATATATATATATATATATATATATATATATATATATATATATATATATATATATATATATACTACTGGACAAAAGTTAAGGGCCACCATTCAGTTTAGACAAGGTTTATATAATTGATTGGGAAACTGTAAAGACAAGTGAAAATGTCATTAAAACTGAGCTCAGAGAAATGTGTTTACATTTCTGTGTGCACTAGGTTAATTTTTTTTTAAATGTCCAAAAACTGGGTCACTTTAACCCGCACGTTAAAATTGCCATTGTTGCTGCAAAAACTCGTGGTTTTTGCAACACGCCCCACTAGTTCAAGAGGTGAAAAAGTGAGTTGAATTTGAATGCACGTGGAAAATGATCATCGGTAAAGAGTGTTCACCGTTGGTATGCAATAAATCAGTATGACAAGTGGTCGAAATGATCACTGCATTAGCCATGCCACCAAGGAGAAGTCTCAGCACTGTAGACCGTGGTCGAGCCATGGCATGGATTCAGGATGGTCAATCTGTTCGTCATGTTGCAAGACGTTTAGCAGTGTCCCACTCTACCATTCAGAGACTTCTTGAGAGATTTCAAGCTACCGGACGTTTGGAAAATCGACTCTGCTCACGAAGAATTATATAAACCTTGTCTAAACTGAATGGCGGCCCTTAACTTGTGTCCAGTAGTTATATAAAAAATCCCAGCTTTTTCTGTCACTATCGCTGTCACAATGACTGTTAATTTATTTTACCATTCCGTTCCACATGTTATTACTTTTTTAATGTCCTGGTTTCCTCGCCATTTGTATTCTTCTTTTCTTTCATTTTTCACCTTCTCAAACCCCACCCGACGGTTGTTTACGTTCTGGCTGGCTTTCAGTACTAATTCCTTCAACGGTCAGCGTAGCGTAATGTTATCTAAACGCACCTGTGGTTCGTTTGATCAGAGAAACATTTCTGTTACGCCTAAAGCGTTTGAACGAGCGAACGGGTTTCTGTGAAGACACGGCTCGTTAGCAGGGACCAATCTTCTGCGGTCGGTAAACAGGTTATGATCTTCGATTCAAGGGGGAGATAACAATCGCGGTCAGTCTCTGAGTTTTGCCCCTTAGACGAGTTAGAGCTCTCATAATATTATGCATTTCTCTACCTGAAGGAATTTTCTTGCGGTTGTTGACTTCTGATGTCTCTAGAATAACCTTGTCTTACTCCTCATTACGCATTACGCCGATACATCTGTAGAATCAGGCTATGCAGGTGTCCCAGGGTAGCGTTGGTTGTAATCTATAAATCTGGTTAGTCTTAATAGACTAACACACTCGTGAATATTTTCCTGGCCCGAGATGGACCATCATGAGATAAGGCAGACTTTAACACAGAACTAAATGTTAATGCCTATCTCTAGTTATTTTTCGGGGTGAGTTGACATGTCTTATTAATATATAAATATTCATGTTAGCTTTTTATATATCTGATAGGAAGGTGACTTACTTCATTTTTGAGGATTTCTCCCGGTAAATTTAATTCAGTGATAATGTAGCGCTGTCTACGGCCGTAGTTAAGTGGTGCTTAAACTGTTACGGTTTATAATGGGAAATGATAAACTTACAATAACAGATACTAGGCATAGAATCAGTTCATACAATGCTTACCATTGGGTTAAGAGTCAGCAAAATTAACTGTCATTTCTGCAAGATAAGGTCAGAGGTGTGGATCATTCATTTAACACTGAATTATAGGAGAAAGTCACTTATTCTTTTTTTGATAGATCGTTCTAGTGGCAAGGGAGAATCATTTTATGCTTACTTGTGTGGCTAGGCACTAGTCTATAACTTTCACAGAAAGCAGTCACCAGGCATAGATATAATTATATCTTATGATTCAGCCACAGCTGTATTATTATAGCAGGAACATTGCAGTTTTCTATGTATTTATTTGTGGGATCACATTTTTTCCCCAAGGGGCATATGATTTAATGTTGTAATGTCACATGCTGTAATCTGTTTATGTAAATTCATTTAATGTTGTAAGATGAATAAGCATATTCATTCAACTGTAACTACAAGGTTAGGTTTCCTGTATGTTCAGTTGGAAGAAGAGGAGTAGATTGTTGCTGTCAGAACGATTACTGACAGGTACATGGGTGTACAAAAGATATTGAGCCTATGCGGGCACATGCTGATAATTGATAGAGTGGAAGGAGCGGAGCATAACTATGTTATATAACATTAGTGTGATTTTGTTGTTGCTTGATGTAAAGGGTGTCTTTTTTTGGGTCTCAGTTTCAGGGATACCGAATTGCTAGAGCCAAGTCTCCAGTCAGGCGAAGAATGTCATATACTCTTCGTTCTAGAGGGATTCTGAATACAGCTAGCAATCACGAGTCGTCACCCCCATTCCTGAACCTAAACCATTTGTCAACGCCAAGTTAAGCTCACGCAGTGCAACGAGCCAACGCTAAATCTGAAATCATCTAAGGCAGTAGTAGTTCTCTACTCGCCTATTGGATTACCAGTCAGAGCATTGCGGCTTCCAGAATATCAAAACCGCCCTGCATGTCTATAGCAGAATCTGATATCACCCGCCTTTGTGTGCCTAAACGGGGCACTCAGCCAAACCACAGCTAAACCAGTTTAAACCGGATTTAATGCCAAGCAAGCAATAGCGCCGGATAAGAGCGCCTGGTTCTCTTCGTCCCCAAATAACTTCGTCTGGTGTAGTTCTGGGTTATGAAAACCTCGCACTTAGGAGCGGCCAGCAAGAGAAATAGACAGAGTTCCAGCCCCTCGCGCAATTAGAGGTCACCAACGTTTAGCACCAACAAGGAAAGTTTTGTAGGTTTATTCCCTCACCTTGAAGGATCTACACGTAAGACACTTTTCTGGAGCTAGCACCTTTGGTCCCATGAAAGCGGACAGGCTGTCGCTCAGTTCGTTTATTTGGTCAGCAGAAGATAAACAGCGTCTTCCAGCCCCTCACGCAATTAGAGGTCACCAACGTTTAGCACCAACAAGGAAAGTTTTGTAGGCTTATTCCCTCACCTTGAAGGATATTTACATGTAAGACACTTTTCTGGAGCTGGCACATTTGGTCCCACGAAAGCGGACAGACTGTTACGGTATATGATATTAACGCCGTCTGCTAAAGGTTACCAGACGTGCAATTATAAAGGTTAAGACATTTAATATATTGCGATAGATGTTTCAATTAATGAACGCTTTATACACGATCGATTATGACGTGTATAGCGTTGTTTAGGACACAGTCGGTAACTAAGAAACGCTACCCTTTTCACATTGACCGTCAAGCTGTTAAGACGCGTTTGACTCTCCTTCCAATGTTGGGCATGGTATTGCCATACAGATATATTTTATGCAAGTACGGACATGGGTCAGTCCATTGCTATTATGAAGATTTGAAATGATTAAAGGTCAGTACGAAAGTAAAAATTAAGGAAGGATGAATTACAGTCCATAGTATTTGATTTTGCCAGACTCATAGACTCACTGTCGGCCGTTGGAAAACCCCAACCGCGCGTGCATACAGCTATGACAATCTGCATACAGTAATTTGATTATTGGACAAGGACTGATAGGATATCTGCATATCTATGCCATATATTTTCAAGTTATAATATGTACCTTTGTGATCAACATGCATGAATCGTTTTGACGTGTAAACTGTATTAAATGTTGGTGGACTCAATGGAACCGACTTGTCACATCAATCGTATTCCAAGTCATTCAATTATTGTTCAGAATCTTCCACCCCTGCATTCGCGTAATCTTACATAGAAGGCACGATACACGATCACTCAAGAATATCAAGAAGATAAAACAATGGCCAGACATTTATAACTGTTTTATTAATATCACATGGAACATTATTCAGAGCTAACCAAACCACGCCTTGCAACAGACCACTTCCACTTGCAACAGTGGTGCCCGGTGTGTGGGGACGAGAAAAAAACAACCAAAAACAAAAAAAATTTTTGAATGACTTTCGAAGGAAATATTTACGATCAGTTTTCGATCACATGATCCAGCTGAAGATGACGTGGAACACAGTCTAATGCCTAACAACGCGACGTCACTGAAGTTCGTGTAGGTGAAACTATCGGAGAAACTGAAGTCGTTCTGTTAAGCCTAACCAAGGGAAAAATAAGTCATTTGAAGCAGACACAAGAAATGGACTACAGGAGCAGACAGTCAGGGGCTTTAGCCTAGCTGTTGACGACCGCTAGCACTGATCGAAGCAACGGGAAAGATAAGTCTAGCTGTTTAAATTGTCGTCATTGCAAAACCGTAATACTGAGTCCATTTTGCTTTGATTAGGCATGTCTATGTATTTTCATGTATATATGTTAAATTTGTTTTCCATCGTATGTATTTGTTGTTAATTCGTGGGCCGGTTGGAGAGGGAACTGAAATCTCTGGGAATGTCGCGAACAGCTGACCACCTAGATTTCAGTCGTTCTTAGGGAACTTAAACGATTGCATTTTTGGAAGCCCATTGAGGTTGCCATTGGACAGTCTGTCCAAATCTGCTACCGTTTGACAATTTGCGTTAGCTGTACTGTCCCGTAGATAATTGGTGTATTTTATTCGTATTTAGTTAATAATTTTGTTCAGTTCTGTACCATGTTCGTTACTATTTCGTCCATTCTCCTCTGACTATCATTTATTTTATGATTATTAAATTTTCGTCCGTTATGAGTCCTGTGACGTCATCATTTTTCGCAGTCATTTTTTTTGTGTGTACCTTGAATATTCAGTTGACCTCAGGTCAGACCTTGACCCTTCATTTGGTCTGTGACATTTCCGCTTATTTTATTTAGTTCATAAATTCATTTTTAATTGTGAAAATGTCTTGTTTGCGTCTTGACATTGTTTGTACCCTTTAGTTGCATCATTGCTTGTCTGTCCTCATAATATATATTAATATTACATTAATAATATGATAATTATATGCAATAATACACTTGTAATTTAATTTAATTAATTTTTTTTGATAATTAAGATTAATATGGGACATTGCATAATTATGCAGTGATAGTCCAAGAAAGTAGCACTACAATTTATCATAGATGCCTAGGGCATAATAATATAATATATATATTGACAAAATAAACTAATCTTATATCTACCTTTGAGGTAATAGACCCATTGTATATTATTTAATATACTTTTCTAGTACTAAGAAAGTGACTTAGTACATTGAATAATATAATTACTAGGAATTATACCCAACATTATTGGATATTGAGGTTAATTGGGTGATATAATTACATTATATTTAACAGATATCATAACTATTTATGATATAGTATTATTTAGATACAATATTGTTACAAAATATTGTCTATTAGGTGAACTTAAACATTAAGTTCAATACTATTGTGATTACTTATATTGAATATTTCTAAGTTGAGTAAGTATAATAATTACTCTGAAGCTACTATTGACTATTTTAATCAGTAATTATCAATAATTACTACAGATAAAAGTCAAAATGCTTACTATAGACCATTTCGTTAAAATTGGCCGTGATTATGGCTACAAATCTCAAGAACTTCGTCAGTTTGCTGAATCAGAACTGGAAAAATATGAAAGAAAGGAAGAAGAGAAAAAAGCTGCATTAAAGAAAGAGGAAGCAGAACTTGAGATGAAGCAAATTGCCAAGGAAAATAGATTGAGAGAGATTGCTCAACGTGAAAGAGAAGAGCAAAGAACAATCGCCAAACAGGAAGAAGAGAATAAATTGAAACGAGAGGAAATTATTTTACAACAAGAAATGGAATTGGCGCGTATTAAATTGGAGACAGCAAGATTACAAGCACAAAGTGCTGATGCAAACCAGAATAATAACGCACAAAATGGATCATCATCCAGCCAACCTAAACATTTCTATAACTTTAAATTACCCATTTTCAACTTGAACGTCGACGACCTTTCATCGTTCCTGGCACGGTTTGAACAGACTTGCAAATCTAACCATTTGCCTGAAGAGTCATGGGTACTAAAGTTAAATGAATTCTTGGTTGGAGAACCACTGACAGCTTCTCAAAATGCTGACCCATCAATAGCAAATAACTACGGTGCTATTAAGTCCTTGCTTTTACGAAGATTTCACCTGGACGAGGAACACTGTAGGTTGAAATTTAAGGGAATTCTACCTGAATCTCCAAGGGATTTTGCTGGATTCATTGCGAATATACGCAATACATTTAATAGATGGGTTGAACTGGCAGAAGTCAACAAATCATACGACAAATTAGTTGATTTACTACTGCGGGATAAGGTATTATCTTCAGTTAGCCAGCCATTTTTTGCATATTTGCAGGAGCGTAAACCAGGTACTATGGATGAGTTAGAAAAAATTTCTTTAAACTACTGTTCGGCACATCCGAATGCAACCATTTCTAACTCCTCATTAAGAGAACCTCTACCTGTGGCGTCTAATATGGCCTACAATCACAATAACAAACAAAAATTATACTCGGAATCGATCTCATTCTCGGGGATCATCTCATTACAACCATAATACAGGGGCGGCAGTTACAAATAATACTACCCCTATAGCTCAGGTCCCACTTGACAATAATACAACACAGTCTTCTGCTGCATGTTTTGCTATTAATTATAATGTGGCAAATAGTTGCCAGCAATGCAATCTTATTTTTCAGAAGGCGAAAGAAACAGTGCTTAACTGCGGACATATTATACCACAGGTAGGTCTTGCAGTCAACGATGGAACAGGCCTATTAATTTTTAACAGAGGATTAGTTAATGGATCCGTCGTCTCAGTGTTGAGGGATTCGGGATCCACAACGATTGGGGTACGACAGTCGCTGATACATCCCAGCTGTGCAACGGGGGAATATGTCCGTTGCATGACGTTTGGTGGAACAATAGAGTTTTACCCCACAGCTATTATTCATGTTAACACTCCTTTTTTCACAGGGAATGTAAAAGTATGTATGCTAAAAAAGCCTATAGCTGATTTGATGGTCGGTCGTATACACGGCAGTAAAGATTGTACTCCAGATGAGATTATAGAATGGGAGAAACGTAACCTATGCACTGGAAACGCCGTGACAACTAGAGCGCAGACTCAACTCATGGAGAACGTTGATGATAATAAAATGGATGCAGACAACCAAGAGGAATTTGTAGTCAATTCACCTATTGACAGGGAAACATTTGCAACCAAACAAAAAGAGGATAAATCTTTAAAAAAATTTTTTAAGCTGGTTGATAAAGTTGACAATCTATCCTCAGGTAATAATAACAAACATTGTTTTGTTATTAAAAATGGCATATTGATTAGATGTTTTAATGACAAATCACAAATGAAACAACAAGTTATGGTCCCATATACTTTTAGACGATACATTCTTCAACACGCACATGACTCACATTGTGCTGGACATATGGGATATACTCGAACACGATCTCGAGTACTGTCTTCATTCTTTTGGCCAGGGGTGTCAAGAGATATTTCGCAGTATGTACGTTCCTGTACTACATGCCAAGAAGTGAAAGCACGTGGAGCTTTTCACACGGCGCCTATTCAGGCTTGCGATATCTCAGTGAGACCTTTTGACAAGATGGCAATAGACATTATTGGTCCATTGCTACCATCGGCCAGAGGACATAGATTCGTCCTTACGTGCATTGATTTGTGCACACGATGGCCAGAAGCTATCCCATTAAAGACCACCACTACCACAGATGTAGCTGATGCACTACATCTCATCTTTTCTAGAATAGGGTTTCCTAGAAAACTTTTATCAGACCATGGGTCACAGTTTATATCTGACACCATGAAGGAAGTCATGAAAACTTGGGACATTGATAGAAATTTAAGTAGTATTTATCATCCGATGAGTAATGGTGCGGTTGAAAGACTTAACCGTACACTTAAAAAACTACTACATAAGGTTACTGCTAAGCACCCTCATGACTGGGACAGAGCACTCCCAGCTGTTCTATTTGCTTATCGGGAGGTACCGCATGAACAAACTGGCTTCTCTCCCTTTGAATTAGTTTTTGGTGCTCCCCCAAGAGGTCCTATGGGACTAATAAAAGACTTATTAATTGACGACGAGATGACTCAGGACACTCAGTCATCTTACGAGTACGTAATTAATCTTCGGAAGAACATTATTGAGTCTTGCCTGTTGGCAACAGCTTCTTCTGAGGCTGCAAAAGCTAAGGCTCGATCTCTACAAAATAAGTCTCGACGATTACGCCAATTATTCCCAGGCGACGAAGCTTATGTGTTACTTCCTCACAATAACAATAAATTATTGATATCTTGGAATGGTCCTTACAAAGTCATTGATAAAATTTCCGACGTTGATTACGTCTTAGATATCAAGGGACACAAAAAAGATATTTCATATTAACATGCTCAAGCAATTTCATACACGTCCTGAACACTTACAGTCAATTTTTCATGAACTAGATGACAACACAGTATCCACTTGTCATTATACTAACTTATCTGTCATCCAGGAAGAAGAATCTTCTTTTCCTGAGGTACAGTTACCGTTACCTGTACCAGTAGTTCAACCTACTGAATCTTGGCGGATGATGTAACCATCTCTTCAACGGTTACACCGCAACAGCGTCTACAGATTGCTAATCTATTACAATCTTATCCAGATGTGTTGACCGACGTCCCGGGTCGCACATCGGCTATCAGTCATGACATTACTCTCAATGATGATACACCTATTCGTGTACATCCCTATTCTGTTCCTTTACATTTCCTTGCTAAAACTACTAAGGAACTTGAACAGATGTTGTCTCTGGGAATCATTGAGACTAGTAATTCGCCATTCTCTTCTCCATTAGTGATTGTCCGGAAGAAGGACAATAACATTAGACTATGCGTTGATTATAGAAAATTAAATGCTAAGACTATAGTTGACAGCGAACCACATCCACTTATCGACGACTTACTGCCACGTCTATCTAACGCAACTATATTTAGTAAGATAGACTTAACTAAAGGTTATTGGCAGATACCACTGACCGAAAAGGCTAAGTACTACACCGCATTTTCCACGCCACAAGGTCTATACCAGTGGAACGTGATGCCTTTTGGGCTTGTTAATGCGCCAGCTACCTTCATTCGCCTGATGCGACAAATTTTATCAGGTAGACCAGACGTTATTACATATATTGACGACATATGCTTGTTTAGTTCGTCGTTTGAGGAACATGTTTCGGGACTTAGACATGTTTTTGACACTCTAAGGAATTATCATCTAACTGCTAAACCTACAAAGGTGCAAATCGCGTGTAATGAGATAACCTTTTTGGGACATATCATTGGATCGGGATATATCCGAACGTTACCTAGTACAGTCTCCAAAATTCTAAACATAGCAGTTCCTCAGACGAAGAAAAACAGGTCAGGAGTTTGTTAGGACTTGTTCAATATTACAGTAGATTCATACCAAACTTGTCATCCATCACGGCTGTATTGTCTTCATTGTTAAAAAAAGATATGCCGGTGAAGGTGACATGGACTGGTACATGCAATGAAACTTTCAACAAAATTATAAATTTGTTCTCACATGAACCAATTTTAAGACTTCCCGATGCTTCCAAAAGATTTTTCTTACGAACAGATGCTAGTAACTACGGCATTGGTGCATGCCTGCTCCAGAACCATGATGGCATTCTACACCCCACCTTGTATATCTCAAGAAAGCTAAAGCCGGCTGAAACAAAATACTCAACAGTTGACAAGGAACTTTTATCGGTGATCTGGGCAATAACGAAGCTTGAAAAGTTTCTCCTCGGTGCTCCCTTTACCATACAGACGGACCAACGTGCTGTCGCATCCTTGCGTCGATCCAACCACAAAAGCCAAAAACTTGCCAGATATTCAATCATCCTACAGCCATTCGAGTTCTCCATTGAACACATACCTGGCACTGAAAATTGTGTGGCAGATGCATTGTCACGTAATCCTATTGACGACGAATAATCAACATTGACACTCTTAAACTACATCAATCAGAACTACATTGGATTGAACGATGTATCAACTATAAAGGAACTAACCTTGCCTTCAATTTAGACTTTATAAACACTATACGCATCACAGAATTGAATTAAAAGACAATCAAGGTATATATAGACATTCAAACTTCGTCTAACGTCCATACACGAGATATGAATAGTCGTTGAACAATCATGAAACAATGTCTGACGACAAAACGAACTGATGTTCCTGTGTATACTTAATTCTTGGATGCTAGGATAAATGACATTTCTTTCCAACGTAAACGTTTGAACATTTTGCCTAAAAGAATTCATCAGGATCAAGACTACGGATGGATCATCATATCCTATACAAATTAATTAGTTAACTTAACTTCTTAATTGAATTATTATCAATAAAATGAAATGTGAGAAAAAAAATGAAATGAAGGAACAAAAAAAAAGAGAACGAAATACTAAAAGAAGAAATTATGAAAAGAGAAAATAAATCTCACACAAGTATTAGATTAATAATTTTTTTTAATGTACCTATACATTATTTAGTTAGTTAAATTAGATAGTTATTATTCACTAACACTTAACACACACAATTAAGTTAAAACTTATATTCGAATTTCTTTCTATTTCTTCTCACTTATTTTGTCTTTTTCTTCTCTCATAACATCGCGTTACATTAGAACCTTAATAATTTAACTCTTAATTTAATTAATTAATTTAATTTTAATTAGTCAAATTAATTCCTATATGACATACTAATACGACAGACCTTACTTTAATTTAATTTTACCATTCACTATTAACATTGGACATTTATTTAGTTGATATAATAATATGTATAATATTAATATATAATGTGATTTATCTTAGATGACTATGACAAATAGTTAGTTGACACGACCGCAACACGGTTCTACTCAGAACATCGTCGGCCATATGTCACAATTGTGTTAAATTTTTTTGAAAAATTGTTAAGTCGGATAGATATTGAAAAAAAATCTATCGATTTTTTTTTTTCCCCGGTGTACAGGGAATTGTTACGGTATATGATATTAACGCCGTCTGCTAAAGGTTACCAGACGTGCAATTATAAAGGTTAAGACATTTAATATATTGCGATAGATGTTTCAATTAATGAACGCTTTATACACGATCGATTATGACGTGTATAGCGTTGTTTAGGACACAGTCGGTAACTAAGAAACGCTACCCTTTTCACATTGACCGTCAAGCTGTTAAGACGCGTTTGACTCTCCTTCCAATGTTGGGCATGGTATTGCCATACAGATATATATTTATGCAAGTACGGACATGGGTCAGTCCATTGCTATTATGAAGATTTGAAATGATTAAAGGTCAGTACGAAAGTAAAAATTAAGGAAGGATGAATTACAGTCCATAGTATTTGATTTTGCCAGACTCATAGACTCACTGTCGGCCGTTGGAAAACCCCAACCGCGCGTGCATACAGCTATGACAATCTGCATACAGTAATTTGATTATTGGACAAGGACTGATAGGATATCTGCATATCTATGCCATATATTTTCAAGTTATAATATGTACCTTTGTGATCAACATGCATGAATCGTTTTGACGTGTAAACTGTATTAAATGTTGGTGGACTCAATGGAACCGACTTGTCACATCAATCGTATTCCAAGTCATTCAATTATTGTTCAGAATCTTCCACCCCTGCATTCGCGTAATCTTACATAGAAGGCACGATACACGATCACTCAAGAATATCAAGAAGATAAAACAATGGCCAGACATTTATAACTGTTTTATTAATATCACATGGAACATTATTCAGAGCTAACCAAACCACGCCTTGCAACAGACCACTTCCACTTGCAACACAGACTGACACGCAGTTTTATTCATTTGGTAAACCAGAGGTAAATAGAGTCTTCCAGCCCACCTCGCGCAATTAGAGGTCACCAATGATAGCACCAACAAGGAAAGTTTTGTAGGCTTATTCCCTTGCCTTGAACGATCTACATGTAAGACACTTTTCTGGAACTATTACATTTGGTCCCACGAAAGCGGACGGACTGAGACTCAGTTTGTTCATTTTTCTGTGTTCTACAGGTTTTATGATCGGTTGTGTGTGTGTGTTGTTGGTGTATTTGGCATATTTTGATTATTGATGATTATTGATGAGTATTATGCGGTGTATGATGAGATGCATTATTTTCCATGCTTTTCTTCTTTAATAAAGTTTACACATTTATTAATGCGCTGTTCACGACCCTTCCATCCATAATTAACTTGTTTTAGCTCTTTACTATAATCTCTGTGTTTGATAAGAGAAAAGAGTGAGAGCAGGGGGTGCTTAGACAGTAAAAGTGAGTTGAGGCTTGGAGAGAGAGATCATTTTGATAAATCTTCTTCCAGGTTGTCTCAAGTCCATCTCCTATTTACACCTTTCTGTGTGTGTAAGCTATAACTCTGTCAGTCCACTATCCCTTGTCGATTTCAATACTATTGTCCAACTCGACAAATACTCTACACTCTAACTCAACCACGACAATCGCTAAGGGATGCAACTTTGGTTGAAAGTTAGACATTAATTGTATTGTTTCCCTTATATGTACTCTCCCGAAAATAGTAACACTCGACAAAGAAAAGTGCGCAAATGTCGGTGTGCACAAAAATATTTATAGAACTGTGATGATGCACAGTGGTTTTTTTTAAATACTTTCGAATAAGTAAAATTGCCGTTAGTTAATGGTGCTTTTGAATTTAATTCCCGTCTTATGACGGGCTTTTACACTAGTAATAATAATAACAATAAAGGCCCCTTCAATCATAACAGACTATGGGAATGCGCCCGTGAAGTGACAGCCCTTAGCTGCTTATTTTCCTGATGTTACCGACGTTTTCTCAGAAGAGAGAAAAACTTGCTTGCCATGAGAGCTTCTTTTCGCCCAATCTGAGGTGGCGCAATTGTGAACATCGCCGCTTGGTGGGATTGGCAGTGTCACCCTCCAAGGTTGCTAGATTTATGTCCAGTACCTTCATATCTCTCTTGCACACATCTTTGAACCTCAGCTGTGGTCACCCAACTGGACTTTTGCCATCCTCCAGTTGTCCGTAGAAGATATCTTTCGGGATGCGTCCATCTTCCTTGTAACGGACATGGCCAAGCCAGCGTAGTCGGCGCTGTCTAAGAAGCGTATACATGTTTTGAAGGCCAGTACGAGACAACACCTCGACATTTGCCACTTAGACCGTACACGAAATACCCAGGATGTGGCGTAGTGTTACAAATAAATTGTACGGCATTTACATCCTTAGACCAAGGAATTTTTTTGTATCACAGTCATTGAAACTCACATTCAAAAGGAAAAGCTCAAGATAAGAGTTGCTCAATATGTCTCGTGGTGGGCACTCTTTGCAACACGAACAATGTCCAGCAGGTACTCCAGTTCCCGGCACGTATTTTGAAGCAGCAGAAGTGCAATCAATTTTACTGACTATAACCATTAACATTTCTTGGGTTGAAGTTGCGTATGCGGTATTATTACTCCTTAATATTCGTACCTGCTCAAGGTATGTTTTGTCGTTTCCCTCCCCCCCTTATTGTCGTGAAATATTCTAATCCACATATATAAATTATCAGGTAAATATAAAGCCTAACAAATACATTTAATAAAGACAAGAAAAATGGTAAAAGAACAGTGCTGTCACAATGACTGTACTCGAAATCCCCTTGTTTTCTGCTTCGTCTGCAAATTGTAACGCTTTCACGTTGATAGTAAAAGCCTACTATATTATTACCCGCTTTCTTCAATGAAACGTGTACTAAACTTGAGATACGCAAACTGATCAATGACCTAAATTTAATATCTCATTCATTCCATTTTATACACGGCGTAACTAAAAAGACAGATAAAGCAGGAGAGAGAGAGGGGCGAATGAAGGCAGGAAGCATGCAATACTAAACACGCGTCGCGCGATACACAATTGCTGCCATCACGCGTGTAAGGCCACATGCACTAACTTTTTTTCAGACGGACAGTGATAAAAACACTAACCTTCCCAGAGTTAGGTTTTTAAAATCCTGAAAAACGCTTATTGGAAATATGACATTATACTGGTTTACGTTTGAAAACATTACAGTACCCAGACAGCACATCTTCGAAACAGGAGGTAGAAGAAATTGCATATTTTGAACGCAGCCACTTAGCTCCATTAAATTTGTATATTTGGGTTCCTTAGGACTTGCTGACAAATAATATGTAAAACGTTACGCAAATAGTCTAGGAATTACCAAATTATAGCCAAAATAAAATAGTGAGGGTGTCAGACAGCACCAAAATCAGAATCGCTCAGTGGCAGAATTTTAGGCCACCATTGTACGGGAAATGAGTCTTTATGTAAACTCCTATTTGATTGGAGCGCAACAAATGTAAGACTAAACACGATTGGTAGGGCTATAAATACTATCTTGTGTTGTCAGGGGAAACGTGAAAAAGGAGTACTTTTTTGAAAAGATGTGTAGACATGGTTTCATTGGGTAGAGCTGCGAATATACTCGATTCAGAGCGTCTGTTCATTGCCACATCTTGTAATAAACCTACTAAGAAGCAGTGCGTTGAGCACCAGTGTATATTTTTTATAAAATAAAGCCTGGGACATCGGCAGATCGGAGTTGTGCTATATTCATTGCCAGTCAACGAAACTGTTTATTATTCTATGAATTGTGGTAAGCTTGAAATATTCAATATCTTTTAATGAAAATTGAATGTAAATTGTTAATTTATGCCTGTATATATGTGTAGTTCAGTAGCGAACATGATGTAAAGCCTATATTGCTCCAGCCTGAACAGAAGGTGTCGGAGGAAAGTAAAACTGCATGGAATGGCCAAACAGTACACTGACACCTAGATTATTAACTAGACAGAAATAATGCTGGAATTGCAGAGGCGTAGTAACCATTAGGGAGGGAAATACTGGTATAAAGTATTTCAGATGAAGCTGACAGTTGGCCTAACGCTCTGAACTCAATGTTTGTGATGTATTGTGCTCAGTGTAGAAAGAGAGTATAAATTAGTTATGACGTAGAAGGTACATCCTTCTTGTTTCAGGGACCGTGGTCTTAAAGTTATTGAGCAGCACCTGGTCAGAGCTTTGCTGAAGCCAGAGGTGGACAGCATACTCCTTGGTCCATATAGCAACCAGTGGGGTGGCTCCAGAACTCATTAAAGTAATCGAGCAGAGGAGTCTTTTACTGCAGTCATCACGCAAGATAAGAGAGTGTGGCCATGGAGCTCAACATTATGTACCCCCATCTTAAAATGACAGTGTAAAAAACATTAAGATGGGGAATTTAATTGTTTTAATATCAGGAACTGAGAACATCTCCAATACTAGTTCCAATAAAGACAAACTATTGAAGTCATGATGACAAATACCAACAGAGCTTGAACAAAACAAAACCAGTATTACCTCAGATTACTACTACACAACTGACACACATA
This sequence comes from Oreohelix idahoensis, assembly GCA_024509875.1. NCBI lineage: Eukaryota > Metazoa > Mollusca > Gastropoda > Stylommatophora > Oreohelicidae > Oreohelix > Oreohelix idahoensis. The sequence continues at coordinate 103,796 of JAMPIV010005705.1, read as the reverse complement.
GGATATTATTAAAAATATATGTCACTACAAGATTCATATTGATAAATTCTGTACATATAACTTGTAATTAAAATTGATTGTGATTCCTGGTTCCCTTTGTATTTGAATCAGGACACATATACATTCATGACAGCACTGAATACATATTGTTATTTGAAAAGTTATCAGTGACTCCTTTAAGATATCCTTGTAGAGTGTTTTATGTATGTGAGTGTCACTGTGTTGTCAAGTGTGGTGGAATAAATTAAATTGTTTATCTGTCTGAATGAGAATTGAAACTGCAGCCCTGAGGTGTTTGTCTGAAACTACATTAACCTGGGCAGGTATTGTGTCCGACTCTATACATGCTTCGGTAGGTCCAAAAAGGATGACTACCGTACGAATGGAGAACAAAAACAGAGGCCACCAACACTTTAGGAACCAGTGGGGAGCTATTGTCCTAGGCATGCTGAAGTACGCGGCAGTAGGAGAGCTGACCAGTGTTGCCACCATGAATTTTGAAAAAAAAAAAAACCTATATGGTTCCTTAAAAAACATATATATTTTGAATTTTGGGCTACTTTTGACTATTTTTGGGCCACTTTGGGCGAAAAACCGAAAACCGAAAGTTGATGTAGGTGGCTTTCTTGAACTTCATTCATTCATAACTCTCCACTCCCAAAGGAGCATAGGCCTTCAACAAACACATGCCAAGTCCTCCTGTCACGTGCCATCATCTCGTTCTTTCCACGTTTTACTCATTATTTTCACCTCTGTTTCCTGCTCTCTTCTCCATGTGATTTTTGGTCTACCTCTGCCTCTCTTGCCCTGGGGGTTCCAGAACAAGGACTGCCTTGTAATGCTATCAACAGGTTTCCTCAGCGCGTGTTGCATCCATCGCCATCGTCCTCCTCTCATCTCCCGTTCCACCGGCACCCCGCCCTTGTCATCAGTTCACCTAATGAAGAAAAAAATGACACCTAAACGGGAATAAAAAACCTTGATCTAGGTGAATCCATCAAGGAGTGGCAACGCTGAAGATGACACACAAGCCTTGAGAGCACCACAATGAGGACACTGGATATGGATAAGGGAGAGATAATAAAAACAATTAACGATCGCCTGTTAGAGAGTAACACTGCAGTAGATGAACCAATACGAATCAGACTACTATAATTTGGCATCAAACATAAAACAGGTCTAGATGGACGTATGTGAGGATGGTTCAGGCATGAATAAACGAGCGCTATAGGAAAAATCAGCAAAAAATCAACTTCGACACTTGCTGAGGGAGACTCCGCCCCAATGGGTTTGCCCGGGGGTGCAATGATTTAATTCAGAACCACAATAACAGTAACACATGCAGCCATGTTTTATGTTCATTGAAAATATTTTCATGCTTCTAGCTGTCTTTTCAGTGAACACATCTGGACTATTGCAAAAGTTGGCTGTGACACAGAACAGCAGATTTTCTGCAGCGCCATATCCAAAAACCAAAACAAATTCTTCAGCGTTCAGGACCACACACGTCAGATACAAACATAAATTGTCCCGTAAAGTGTAATGTAAATAGCGCTCCAGGTAGGACCGAAAAACATGAGGGGACAATATAAATATCTTGTTTTTTTTTTAAAGGCAATAAGAAAAAAAATAGGAAAGAAAACCTAGTAGCTACTTCCAATAATGAATGCGAAAAGACAAAATATTGTTGGCAATATATGAGACAACAGAAATATATCTCTCTTATACGACTGTCAGAAAGTGCAAAATGGCCAAGCACAAAGACAGAAGGAAATTGCAGTATAAATATGCATTCGCCGATCGAGTCTTAACGTAAGAAGGGAGAACACATTAAGCGTACAGGCTGAAACTACTTCATGGAAACCACAACTGGCAATCTTCGGATCAGAAACTGCGAGTGACTGATGTACAAGTGTTCTGTGTAATTTACCTGTTGCCCGTCAGACGTTCCTAAAAGCAATCTATCTATTTCATGTTTGCGTCCACTGCCAAGTATATTCACAACAGTGCCTTTATATGTTTTCTTGTTGTCGCTCGTATGTGTGAGATTCAGGTTAGCAAAGTTAAATTGTGGTCTACGTTTTTAACACTTACTTTCTAGATATCAATTAAATGAATGTCTTTTAGGATGACCTACTACCGACAGTGGGAGAGGTTCTAACAGTTGGGCGACCGCAGCTGAAGTTCAAGGATGTGTGCAAGAAAGACATGAGGGCACTGGAAATAAATCCAGCAACCTGGGAGGATGAAGGTGCTATCGCACCAAATGGCGATGGTCTCAATGGCGCCACATCAGATTGGGCGAAAAAAGAACTAACAATAAGCAGAACAGAAAAGACAACATTGAAAGAAACATCAGGAAAACAAGCAGCTGAGGGTTATCACAACAGGGGCGCATCCCCATAGTCACTTATGACTGAAGGGGCTATTATTATTCAACTTTAATAGTAATAAATAAAATCTTTAGAATGTCGTGAATGGATACTACTACAATAAATGAAATCTTGAAAACTGATAAAGTTCCAATTAGAAACTTAGCCAAGGAGGACTGGTTTAGTACATACATACACACAGACACTTTCGTTCCACTGATACCGCGATGCGTAATGTAAAGCTAAAGTTCGCGTTATTGAGTCAAGTGCGTCGCATTCCCTGCTGTGAGCCCCTGTTGTTGTAGGATTTATGTGATGTTGTCTATCTACCTGCCTCTTGCTCTTCTCTGTGATTTGAAACAATACCTTACACTTTTATAGGCGCATAGTGGTAATTTATCGGGCTGGATTCGTATTAGAGGGCCAAACCACTTAATTTTCTGTCTCTCTATGTCAGGGTTTCTTAACCTGTGGTCCATAGACCCTTGGGGATTCATGAATGGATTCTAGGGAGTGCGTGTATATTGCTTTAAATTAAAAATGTGAAAGTTTTTTTGTTATGCTTTTAAGTATATATTTGTTTCTAAGTAGGGGTCCATAGCCGTCATCGGGCAATTAAAGGGATTCATAACCTTCCCGGGACAATCAAAGGGGTCCATGACACACAAAAAGTCAAGAAACCCTGCCCTTTATACTTAGTGCAGTATGTGTGAGAACCAGGCTTGTAAAATTAAGTCTGGTCTATGTTATGCACACTTAGTTTTACAGATATAAATTAACTGAACTTCGTTCAACATGTATAAATAATAAAGAAAATATTTAAAATATCGTAAACGCAAATACGGTCTCTTCTGTTACAATGCGTGTTTGTAATGCATGAATTTGTTCATAACCGGTAGAAAAAGTAGAGGCATAGTATTACTGAAACACGAAATCGCGTTAGCGCGTACGATGTGACAATGCTTTGCGCTACCGAGTAACACCTGGTGAACGTGAAAAACCCCACTCGCCTGAACATAGTGATCTGCGAAGAAGTGCACTAAACAGTCACATGTCATGCCGTACGAGTGTGTATCGCGATGTTCTCCGGAGTTTGCGTACTTTTCTTCATAAAAATATTTACTACAGCTTCCCAAATATGAGTTTGCATCCTGGTTATAAGAATCAATGTATTGATCAAAACAGGGAAGTCGTAAGAAACTAGAGAACATGTGGTATAGGGAGAACAATAAACCTAAATGAATCCGCATCCCGAACCATCAAAGACAACGCTGCGAAGATAAAAGAAACGTGGTTAGCCGGAACAACTGTGAGGGCTGTAACGTCTATTAGAACAAGTTCTGAAGAAATAGAAGACAATTGAACGTGTGAATCAAAGACCAAATGAGAAACGACCGGAAGCAAGCTTTCTCACAAATAAAGAGAAAGAATTACATACAGTACTTTGCAAAAAAAATGGCAGTCATATTGCTCAGCTAAATAAGCTGAAATCTAATTAAATATGCATGTTCTGCCCCAAATTTGCACTCCACTTAAGTGAGCAAACACTACCAAAAGTAAGAAAAAAAATTAGCGTAGAGTAACGTCCCTTGATATAAGAGCAGACGACAATTTCTAATGCTAGTGGCAGAAAATGGATACAAAGACAAAGTGTATGTTAATTTCACAGCTTTGGAATGAAGGAAATCAAACATGTTCCAACATTTCTAAAACCTTGAACATTCCTGAGCGGACTGTCTACAGGGTTGTGAGTAAATTAAAAGCAGGTAATGGAATCGAGCGAAAAGAAGGTAGTGGGAGGCCAAGAATTTTGGTCACAAAGGACCATCGGTGTCTCGCCCAAATCGTTCGGGCTGGGCCAATGAAGAGTGTAGAAAACATACGGCAGGGCATGATCGACTTGGGAAGCCCAGAGGTATCTAATGCTATTGTCAACCGGGAGCTACACAGGATGAATTACACAAAAAAGCGGGTAATTTCGTCACCATTGCTCACAGAGACTCACAAACAGATGCGCTTGAACTGACTATATTGTACTGAAACCACTGTTAATAGATAGAGGAGATACCAATCTTCCTCTGGACATACAGTTTTTATTATTATTTGCTTCTACGAGTGTGCTGCGTTGCGAAAATATGACTGCCATTTTTTTTGCAAATTACATATATCTGAAGATCGTAATGAAAAATCTCTAAATTCTACACACGTGCCTCCATTTAATAGTAGCAGTGGATAGATTACTGACTTCAAACACTGCATTTTGTATTGGGGTTTTTTTCAGTGTATTACATATGAGACTGTTCAGGTTTTGAGATTTCTGTCCCTAACATTATATTTCCTATAAACGCTGTTATTTTTATTGCGAAAACATTCCACAACGCGATGATTATTGGGTACATATATACCGAGTTATAGGAGAAACGACTGTAAGACTGTGTTAAGAAACTAGGCAAGGAGAGATCAAAAGTGAAGACGCATAACTGGAACATATAATAAAGCAATCTGATTACCGTCATGACTGCATTCATTCATGGCATTTGACACCCCCTTGTTGAAGCGCAGGCTATCAATCTACTCAAGCCCTAGTGTCCTATCAAAAAGGTTAGTCCCATAGCAGATACGGCGGTAGAGTAGTGAAGTATTAGAGACTTCACTATACTAGGTCCTGCATCGAGAGGTGGGATGACCAATTCCCTTCCTCGCTGCCTTTTCCTTCCTTATCTCAAGAGCAGAGTAAGGTACCAATTTACAACGGGATAAACTGGAACGCCACGATACCGTGTTTGGAACCCGGCACCATTGCCGCAAGAGGCCAACACTCTAACCACTCTGGTATTCTAGTGTCCTATACTATCCGTTTAAGATCATTTGCATGTCTCCTTTGTCCCTTTCATGATTATTCCTACATTTCTTTTCCATAAATATGTTTTGTAGGTCTTGAACAGCGTCAGCGTAACTTAATCTAACATAGCTCTGATAAGCCTATCATGTCGAGATTGGAAACGGTCCCTCTTTCATAGCCTCCTCCAGTCATAACTGACTACGTTAATGATGCCCCTGGAGGTGATAGCTGTCAGTTGATTTTATTTTCCTGGTGTTCCTTCCGGCGTGTTTTTTTTCTTTTCCTCTTGTTGTAAGAGCTTCTTTTCACCAAATCTGGCGTGGCGCCGCAGGGAGCATCTCCACTTGGTGCAATAGGCAGCTTCAGCCTCCCCGGCTGCTTGATTTATGTCCAGTGCCTTTATGCCTCTTTTGCACACATCTTATATGTACGAGTATATACACAAACTACGGGGGACTAAATCGTTGCTAACCACACTGCTAACTGAGCACCACAAGAAATAGTGCTTCGTGAGCAGCAGTCATTTTTACGACCACTCGGTGTTAACTGTGGAATATAGGACGGGGAACTACTGAGACTAATTATAGACACGATCTTCTTGTATCACTATACTCTTTACTATTCACTATTCTTTCCTATTCACTATTCTTTACTATTCACCAGTATAATAAGCCAGATAAAACAAGACAAAAGCCTACTTAACCAAATCGCACGGTCTTTTATATTTGGACATGCGCCCTAATATAACCGGCGAACCTTATGTCTAGGCTGAAAGCGAGGCAAAAAAACTGCTATTTCGAAAAGAAGACAAAAGCCTTAATACTGAATCTAGCAGGGTTGTGGAGTCGGCCAACAAATTTTCCGGACTCCGACTCTTGACATTTTAGAATTCCGACTCTCGACTCCGACTACAGTTTTTTTTTTACTAGTCATATGGCATTAAATTTGGAGTCTGAGTACGTATATTTTTACCAACTACGACTCCACCCAAAAAAAAAAAAAAAAAAAAAACTGGCCTCGCGACTCGGAGTTTACATCCCTGGTGTCGAGTATAGACAAAAAAGAGCAATACAGGGGCTGCCGGTAGGTTTTAATGTTACCATTTGTACAGACAAATAAACAAACAAAGACTGAATCTCGAAGTCTGTGAACAGGAATTATTAAACGTAAATATTCTTTCTAATTAACAGATAACCCACGACTTGATGTTCTTCACACTGTGTGGCCCGCTCATGGTGGGGGTAAGAATTCGGGAATGAATTAACTGGGAAAATGTATGTAGCTCAAGCTGGAATAGACAACTGAAGAATTAATGTACTCGGGGTGTTCTCATGTCTGCCACTTCCAGCCTCGTTATAAATGTCGTCTGCACTTACATATCTATTACCGTCTACAGCGATACAAATCCCCGTAGACTACAACAACCTAAAATAAACCACAGCCTCACGTACCTTTCATTGCTCAGTTTCCGCTATAGAATAATTAAACTATGTTAGCTGTCATTTACACAGACATTCATTACACAAAAATGTACTTTCTTACCGCAGAAAGAGGTCATTCGTTCTGTCTCTCGCACATTCACAAACTTTTGGAAAATGTTATGACTGATCATTTTATGCCACTTAATCTAATCATGTTTCAAATCATTATCTAATTTACTGTATGAACAGTTTGACGATTTTTGTGTGTTTCGTTCTGTTTTCAAATATGTGTAATTTTTTAAATTATGATTTGGATACTGTAAATGTTTGCTGTTATAGTATTACCTTTAAAATGTTGCAGACTTTTAAATAAGTACTTAAAATATATGTAAGAAAGAAAGGATAGTATAAACGTTTCGAGAGAGAGAGAAAGAGAGATAGAAAGAGAGAGAGAGAGAGAGAGAGAGAGAGAGAGAGAGAGGACAAGATGCATATTAGACGGGCCAGCATCTATCTATCTATCTATCTATCTATCTATCTATCTATCTATCTATCTATCTATCTATCTATCTATCTATCTATCTATCTATCTATCTATCTATCTATCTTCTTCTTCTTCCGTCCTTAGCCAACGACCGACCAAGCAGTCTGTGGCCATTACGCCTAGCTGGCGTCTTAGGGCAACAAGAAATTATCCGTTGTTCCGTTACGCCTAAAGGCGTTTATTGGTACAACAGAATATTAATTGTTGTTTCCGTAATCAATGTGACTTGCAAGCGGGTGATCAGCCCACTGCCGCTATCTATCTATCTATCTCTCTATTTCTCTGTCTATCTATCTATCTATCTATCTATCTATCTATCTATCTATCTATCTATCTATCTATCTATCTATCTATCTATCTATCTATCTATCTATCTATCTATCTATCTATCTATCTATCTATCTATCTATCTATCTATCTACCTATCTATCTATCTATCTATCTATCTATCTATCTATCTATCTATCTATCTATCTATCTATCTATCTATCTATCTATCTATCTATCTATCTATCTATCTATCTATCTGTCTGTCTGTCTGTCTGTCTGTCTGTCTGTCTGTCTATCTATCTATCTATCTATCTATCTATCTATCTATCTATCTATCTATCTATCTATCTATCTATCTATCTATCTATCTATCTATATCTCTATCTATCTATTATTATTAACTTTTTTTTTTTTTAAATTTTATTTTAAAAACACTTTAATTATGATGATTATTGCAAATGTAATATTACTTTTATAATGATAAATGCCTTAATAATGCTTAAAGTAAATGTGAGGATGAAAGGATATTAGTATACATGATGAGAGAGAGAGGAAGGGCAGAATGTCAGACGGGCCTGCGTGCCCAATTCTTAACCCTTTGAAAATAAAGTTCGTTCGTTCGTTCTATCTATCTATCTATCTATCTATCTATCTATCTATCTATCTATCTATCTATCTATCTATCTATCTATCTATCTATCTATCTATCTATCTATCTATCTATCTATCTATATATATATCTATCTATCTATCTATCTATCTATCTATCTATCTATCTGTCTCTCTGTCTATCTGTCTGTCTTTCTCTCTCCAAAAAAACACAGAATCTTCTAGAGAAGTCTGCATGTTTCTGGGAAGTAAAAAGATAATAGCTAGCAGACTAAATGTAGGAGTACTTAACAAGGTAAACAGAACGCTTGAGAATACACATACAAACTGTGACACACAGAATCATTACCAGCAAGACACCTGCATATAAAGGTAGATTACCTGCTGGCATAGGTGTGCATACAAAGTTAATTGCTCATAGACAACCAAACACTTTCACATCACGAGAGTCATTCCTTTTTATATTCCTCCAACCCCATACTTTTCCCATAATAATCATTTCTGTTGCACTTTATTTTCAATCAAATATCTCATAAGCAGTGGATTGTATTCACCTTTTGACTATCCACGGACTGCACAATTCTCGATCTTATCGGTCGTTGAAACTCAAATTCACTCAACATTCTCATCACTTTCGTAGGTTTTCGATATGGGAATTAATACATAGTTTGGTCCCTTCTGAATAGAACTAGACCGGTGGTGACTCAGTGAGAGATAAGATAAGAATTAGATTTTTTTCACGAGTGAAATGGTGGAAAAATAGGTAGAGTCTGTCCCTGGACTCGAGAAGATCCTCTCGGTCAGCCTATCTCTACAACAGAACTTTGTTAGTCAGACAGTATAACTACATATATATTAATATATATCTCAACCACTAACATACACACACACACATAAGTGACGACAGTTAGATGCACAGACGTGACAAATTATATTTATGGAATAGGTATATTTTTGGGACGAGCTGACCAACACATGTAAATACAGTTTTTATGTAAATGTTATTTACTATAAAGAAACTCTCTACAACAGCAATATTATGAATATCAATCAAATAAAAATAAACATAGGTTAATGAAATTAATAAAGAAATAGACTTATAGGTGTAATCCTCCCTCCCTCTGTTGAGACAAGATCCCGTTAGAAGAAAGTTATTAACCCCCAAAGAGTCAAAGATTTATACGCTATGGTCTAGGATTTCCCTCTACAGTAACGAACAGAGTTTATACGATAATCTATTCTGAAAGGGACAGTATTAGCAAAACTTACTAAAAGAAATAAACAACGTGAGTACATGGATTCTACAAGATATATATATATGGGAATTAGTCATTCATCCTTCCTCTCTTCTCAGACAACCGTGGCCACGTGCATTCTTTCTTACCTAATACTTGGTTTGCACCTTCTGGAACAATCTTTAGGACACACGCACACAGCAAATCCAGTGCTATTTTGGCAAAGAAACCCCCAGCTCCTCAAATACAGATTAAATCCACTTCTCCGGGGAACGTTCACTTTGTTACTTTTATTTCAAAAATAAATAGGAATGTAAAAACGAATTTCAGGTTCACATTTGAAGACCCACGAATACTAAACGTCGGGAAATGTTCTTTTGTTTGTTTATTCTCAGATTTATATGGAATGGGCTGAATTTTGTTTGAAATGAAATTGGAAAAAAAAATCTGGATCTATAATACAGTTAAAATTCACTCTTAATGTTCTTTGGGTTTAGTATTCTCTAGTCTCTTTCTGAAATTCTGGTGTAAACACGAATCCAGACAGGTAATCACATTTGAAGACCCATGATATATATAGTATAAAAATATGTTCTTTTGTATAATATATTATATGATATTAAATAATAATAGATAATATATATAAATAAACCGCTGTTCTTAGTAGATTAGTGCTGGTATTTGATGTATGTAATACACAACAATGTACATAATATGTTTGTATGGGTACCGATATTAAATATATGTAAAATGTATAAGTATGTATCGATGTATGATATTTATAAGTAATTCCATGTGTTTTAAGGTTATTATTATTAGATGTATTCGAAAACTAGATGTTCTCTGAAATTCTGTCAGTGTATGGATGTATTGAGTTTTATAATGTTTATTTATGTATAGATATATATATATATATATATATATATATATATATATATATATATAATATATATATATATATATATATATATTATATATATATATATATATATATATATATATATATATATATATATATATAATATATATATATTGATATATACATATATATATATTATTATATATATATATATATATATATATATATATATATATATATTATATATTATATATATATATATATATATATTATGTCATATTATATATATATATAAGTATATATATATATTATATATATATATATATATATATATATATTGTATAGATATATATATATATATATATATATATATATATATATATATATATATATATATATATATATATATATATATATATATATATATATAATATATATATATATTATATTATAATATATATATATATATATATATATGTATATATATATAAATATAGATATATATATATATATATATATATGATATATACCTGCTGTTATATATTTTTATGTCAAGGTATATATGCAGTGTTTATTTAAAAACCTAACACTAGCAAAAACGTTTTGCTGCATGGTTGCAGCTAAAACAAATGTTTTGTTAATCTTGACCAATGTTAACAGGTTATGGAGAGCGATGGCAAATGCAGGATGACGTGGTGGAAAGGGAAATAATGCCATGTTTGAAAATGCTTGCCTATGGCAAAAGTTAGGAGAAATAGCTTTTGAGCACGTGCAAGTCGTGTATAGCTGTTACATTCCCCCAATTTTTCGGAAGGAACGGGCAATGCGTATGTTGTATTTACCATTTTAGCCATGGTTCAGCTAAGACGCTTGACCACTGTTAACAGATGGAGAGCGATGGCATGGCTGCAGGATGATGTAGGGCTGCGAGAAGTTGCTAGGAGATTAGGAGTTGCCCACTCTGTCATACAAACTCTGCGTGATCGTTATAATGTAACCGGCAGTGTCGCAGAACAACGCAGGTCAGGACGTCCAAGGTCTACCTCAAGATGGCAAGACACGCTGAGCCATGGCTAAAATGGTAAATGTTACAAACATACCCATTGCCCGTTCCTTCCGAAAAGTGGGTGAAATGTGTTCACTATAGTCACGACTTGCACGTGAAAAGCAAATTTCAGCAATGTTATCAACAGGCTTTGCTATAGGAAGCATTTTCAAACATGCATTATTTCCCTTTCCACAACGTGCATTTGATTGACTTTGGAGGTACACACACGTAACAAAGATTTGATTTATTGTCAGTCTGCCCTGATCCAAATTAATGAAAAATACGTTACAACTACATTAGCTTATCTTCCCCTGAGCCATAATTACGACTCTTTTGAAATAGTCGCCCCTTTCTACGCGTTCCGTTTCTCCCTGTTTGATCCTATTACGACGATTTCCAATCGCTGGCTTTATAATTACAGGTAACCGGCTCAACGTTAGCTAAATAGGTCTGTTGGTAAACATTACTAAGGAAATAGAGAAAAGAAAATAAAAAAGGCGTGCTAAATTAGAAAAAGAGACAGATCTCTGAGTGTAGGAGGGTTTTATTTTAACAAAACGTGTGTAGGTGAAAGCCAGGTGAAAGAAAAATGTAGATAATGAAATAGATATATGAAAGCTATTATCATAATATGTCACAATCACACATTTCAAGCCTTACAAGACTTTTACTTTTTCTGGAACCCGCACAGTAAGTATATAGCGAGATTAAGGAAGCAACAGTAGACAAGTGCTCAAGCCTGAATCTGCCAGACCAGAAACCGTGCAATAATAAAATAGTTTTCTAAAAGTACGGATTTCTCACATACTAATACACACAGCAGCATCAGATTAACAGAGTGGTTAGAGCTCTGGTCTCACGCAGCAAAGATGCCGGGTTAGAATCACGACATCGTCACGCTCCAGTCTATTCAGTCGTAAATGGATACCTAACACTGCTAATGTTAGGGGGAAAAAAAGACAGCGAAAAAGGGAACTTGTTACCCCCACGTCTCGATGCTGGCGTATAGTAAAGTCTCTAACACTTCACTCCTCCTACGGCAGTATTTGTTATGTGGACTACCTTCACCTTTTCCCTAATACACAATGATCTCTGTGAGCTCCCAAATCACAATCCCAAACAGTGTGATACTCAAGAAGAAATAATGAATTATAAGAAAAACAATAGACTAAAGAAGGATAGAGCCCAAAAAGAAATGAAAGGAGAAATTAAGAGAAAAGGAGATGATGCTTATAAATAATTTTTTTAAGTGGACAAATGGTATAAGGAAAAGAAGAGGAGAAAACCGCTGAAAAATGTCCGGAAAAAAAAGAGAAAAAAGAATGGGCAACTGATCTCGAGGATAAAAGAAAAGAGTGGAAACGAGATGCAGGTAAATAGGAGCAAAACAAGTAGGCAACTGATATCGGGAAAAAGAAAAAAATAAGTGGACATATAGTAGCGAGATGAGAAGAAAGAAGGAAAAAGTGAACTAATGATAACGGGACAAGAAGTCAAAAGTGGACTAATGGCAACGGGGAAAAATATGAGAAGGAAACAGAAGAGGACAAATTGTATCGTGAAAAGAAAGAAAAAAAGTGAACAAATGATATTTTGGACAAAAGTTGACTAATTGTATCGCAAAATGAAGGAAAATAAGTGAACAAATGGTATCGATCAAAGACAAACAATAACACCAGAAGGAAAAGAGAAAGAAGCTGACAAGATAACAGAATTAAGAAGAAACGAAGCATAGCTTTTAAAAGTTGGAAAGAGATGACACATCTTAAACGTCAAGTACACAGCAACAACAACTGTGCCGTTATTATCAAATTACTCGCTTCAATTATCTCCAAGATCACGGACGGAACATATAAAACTTTGCACTCCACCATAACCAGAACAATCACCCTATTTGTTAAACGAACCACATCCAGAACCCACAAATAATTCAAGGTTACCCACCCAACATTAAATGATTAGCTATGTTTTATTCATTTCCTCTTCGTCGCCTTTTCTTGTTTTTCTTAAGCTGTTATAATCGTTTTGTGTTTCCAGTAACTCAATACTTCAAATATGAGACCACTGCCTGTTAAATGTGCCGTTGTGAATTAAAGAGGATATTGTTTTTCCTGGTTTTACACCGGTGCTTCATGTGCGGCCGTTAACCGTACAGACAGAGAACTATCAGCTATTTTCTTTGTATAACAGGCTTGACAAAAAATGGATGCTTTGTGTTATGCAATCATATCATTACTGCAATCTATAAGGAACGGACGTGCTAAGCAGTGATTCTCAAGGTTGCGGATAGGGGATCACAGGTATGCAGCTAAAGTCCTTCTGATGTTCAGTAAATGATCGATCCAGCTTTTCGCATTTGTTGTTTATAATTATCACTAGTGTAAAAGCCCGTCATAAGACGGGAATTACATTCAAAAGCACCAATACCTAACTGCAATTTTACTTATTCAAAAGTATTTTAAAAAACCACTGTGCATCACCACAGTACACGAACTACGTACCAGCAGCGAGGTTCCCAATGTGTGTATACGGGATCACAGATTCTATAAATATCTTTGTGCACTCCGTCATTTGCGCACTCTTTTTTGGTAAGTGTTACTATTTTCGGGAGAGTGCATATAAGGGAAACAATGCAATTAATGTCAAACTTTCAACCAAAGTTGCATCACTTAGCGTTACGCACTGACAGAAAAAGCTGGGATTTTATATATAGGACTAGTGTAAAAGCCAGTCATAAGACGGGAATTAAATCCAAAAGCACCAATACTTAACGGTAATTTTACTTATTCAAATACTCGTGAAAAATATTGTTAGGTGTGAATATCCGATTGTTCATCAGAAGAGTACACAGATTTTCTGTTGTTTTAATTTCTAATTTTGCTTTGTTGTGATTTCTTGATCGAGACAAGTCGACGTACAGCTGTCCGTGAGAGAAAACTGGCTCGATCAAGAAAATATTGTTAAACTCTAAGTGATATACGTAGAACACGGCTGTTTGCCCGCTATTAAAAGTCGCTACGTTAGTTCTGGAGCGTCCGATTGGCAGAGTGGTTAGAGCGCTGGTCTCTCGCGGCAAAGGTGCTGGGTTCGATTCACAGTATCATTACGGTTCAGTTTACCCAGCTGTAAATGGGCACATGACTTTGCTCTTGAGTTAGGGAAGAAAAAGACAGCGAGGAAGGGAACTGGTCCCCACACCTCTCGATGCAGGACCTAGTATAGTGAAGTCTCTTAATTCCCCACACTTGTCGTGGTAGCCGATCATTAGGAAAATACCAGTTGATTTTATTCTAACAATACGTGAAACTTAGATCATTGTACGTGCATTGCTGTTAATTATAGTTGTAAAATAATATTTGTACAAAGTCTGAACATGAACGCCGTTCACATTGCGCATACACACCAACCTTTGCGCACTTTTCTTTGTCGAGCGTTACTATTTTCCGGAGAGCATTAAAAAACCAAAATATTTGTTTTACATCCAAGGTTTAAAAAAAAACGTCTGAACACGCACGCTGTTAACATGGCGCATGCACACCGCGTTTTACGCACTTTTCTTTGTTGCGTGTTACTATTTTACACTGATTATAAAAATCATTAAAATAATGTATGTTTTCCTATTTAGATCAAAATATATTCCAGCTTTCCTCTTCTCACAACAAGCCCTAGAAAAAGTGAATTGCTTCGTTTTAACTTATGACATTTTTTTTTTAAAAATAAAGTTTTGCCTCGTTTTGGCGAGGCGCGTCCCGTTCAAACTAGTCGGTTATATTAGGGCGCATGTCCAAATATAAAAGACCCTTAGGATTATTTTATTCTAACTTATGAAATAAGTTTCCTTTGCGTACTGACCTCTTTCAGGACATCCTCATTACTCTTTTTGGCTGTCCATGATATTTTTAACATTCTTCTGTAAAACCACATCTCTGTGGCCTCTAGTGCTTTCCCTACTTGTTTACTTGTACATAACTCACTGCAGTATGTCATGATTGGTTCTATAACACTGAAAAACCCTCTTTCTCACATCCATTGACAAAGATACAGGCAAGAGGAATTCATAACATGCATCGAGAGTCTAGACACGTGCTAGAGATCGCAAGCTGTATCCTTAATCCTACACTAACCAGGAACTACGTCCATCCCTAAAATAGACATCTTCTTTAGAGTTAGACCAAAGAAACAGCACCAGATCAGCGCCCAAGCCAGCATCTGTCAGAACAGAAAACGAACAATAACTCAATAAACTCCCACCAGAACCGATTTCGTCCAGACTAATATACACAGATCTCTTTGAACTCTTAAATCACAAGCCGCTAACAACGCCTGGTTTATTTATCCACGACTCCTCCATAACTCAGACACCAATAGTTCTCGAGCCAAACTCAGATGGACACCAATAGTTCTCGTGTCAAACTCAGATGGACACCAATAGTTCTCGTGACAAACTCAGATGGACACCAATAGTTCTCGTGTCAAAAGATGGTAGTTTATTTCCGTGCTAAAATTCTTGGTCTTACTTTCAAGATACAGCTTGCAATTGCGTGCACAGTGTCTTGACTCCCGATGTTGTAATAAACGTCCCATGCCCGTATCAAGTTTCTCTTGCCAGTATCAAGGTTTTCTTGCCCGTATCAAGTTTCTCTTGCCCGTATCAAGTTTCTCCTGTCCGTATCAAGTTTTTCTTGCCCGTATCAAGTTTTTCTTGCCCGTATCAAGTTTTTCTTACCCGTATCAAGTTTTTTCTTGCTGTGACGGTATTGCCTCCCCTGCTTTGCAGTAGTGGTCCAACAGTGACCAAACTCAAGAGTATCTAATATAGGCTTCAATGGAGTCTATTTGTACACAAGATTACTCTAGTCAGAAATGTAGATAGAAGAGCAGTAAAGCTTCTATCACCTAGGAGTCTTCACAAGAAATTCAGGTAAGCAAAAACAATGCTGGCTGTCGCTAAGTGTGGTGAAGTGGGAAGTTATAAATACTTATAGGGAACTTAGTGTACTGACTGAGATCAGCTGTGAAGGTATCTATATCTATTAAGAGTAGTGTATTATAGATAACCTTACTTGCTACCACATATCTATATATCTCCAAATAACAACATGTATTCATTACTGGCATGAATGAATATGTGTCCTGATTCAACTACAAGGGAACCAGGAATCACAATCAATTTAAATTACAAGTTATGTACAGAATGTATTTAATATGAATATTGTAGTGACATATATTATTACAAATGTTCTATGTGTGTCAGTTGTGTAGTAGTAAAATGAGGTAATACTGGTTTTGTTTTGTTCAAGCTCTGTTGGTATTTGTCATCATGACTTCAATAGTTTGTCTTTAGGGACCAGTATTGGAGATGTTCACAGTTCCTGATTTTAAGACAAGTAAATTCCCCTCTTAATGTTAATTTTAAAAAGTCAGTTCAAGATGAGGGGACATAATGTTGAGCTCAGCTGGCCAACTCTGCTTATCTTGAGTGATGGCGGCAGGAAAGGACTCCTCTGCTCGAATTCTCCTCTGGGCTCAGGAGACACCTCACTGATAGCTAAAAAGACCAAGGAGTATGCTGTCCGACTCTGGATTCAGCAAATCTCTGACCAGATGCTGCTCAGTACCATCAAGACCACTGTCCCACAATTCATACGAATAACACAGATACGTTGATTAGCAATGAATTCTGGCACAAACTGGCACAAATTTCCATCTGCTTATCTTCCAGGCTTTTATTGAGCCAAATATAAGCTGGCTTCAACGCACTGATGCTTTATCAAGTGTATTTAAACAAGTGGTTTCGAACTAACGCTCCCAAGTGTGTATATCAGCGAGACTGGCCAATGAGCCACGTTTCGACAAGTGTTTGAAAAAATGTTATCTTTTCCCGTCTCCCCTAACAACCAAGATAGTATTTATAGCCCGACCAATCGTGGTTAGGCTTTCATTTGTTGCGCTCCAATCAATTTGGAGTTTACATGGTAGGCTATTTCTGTAACGTAAATTTTTTTCAAACACGTTAAAAAAAAAATCTTATGAGCAGAAATGATTTTATGCTGTCAGGCACCCCCCAATATTTTATTTTGGGTATAATTTATTAATTCCTGGACTATTTGCGTAACGTTTTACATATTATTTGTCAGCAAGCCCTAAGGAACCCAAAAATACTAATTTAAAGGAGCTACGTGGCTGCGTTCAAAATATGCAATTTCTTCTACCTCCTGTTTCGAAGATGTGCTGTCTGGGTACTGTTATGTGTTCAAACGTAAACCCATCTAATGTTGTCTTTTCTAATAAGAGTTTGTTATGATTTATAAACCTAACTCTGGGAAAGGGTAGTGTATTTTATCACTGTCCGTCTGAAAAAGTTAGTGCTTGTAGACTTACACGCGTGATGCCAGCATTTGTATATCGCGCGTCGCGTGTTGCATGCGTTCCTGATTTTCAGCCCTCCCCTCTCTCTCTATCCTTTTGTCCATCTGTTCGTTCGTTTTGGTAACGTAATATAATTAATGTTAGGATTAATTTAGGTCATTACGCAGTACGTCTCAATGTTTTTCTTAGAAATGCAGCACACGTTTCATTGAAGAAGGCGGGTAATAATACAGTAAGCTTTTATATCAACGTGAAAGCGTTACAATTTGCAGACGAAGCAGAAAACAAGGGGGATTTCGAGTACATTCTTTGTGACAGCACTGTCATTTTACCATTGCTCTTCTCTTTATTAATTTTATTTGTTAGGCTTCATATTTACCTAATAATTTATATATGTGGATTAGAATATTTCATGACACCTCCCCTCTTAAAACAGACATTATATGTCAGTCCTTTATTCTATATACACATAGAGAAATTTATTATTATTTCTGGGGTTTACGGTGATTCTCATCACACGGATGGCGGCTTAAAAAATCCGCTCCCAATTGGTTTTTCCAGATATATATTCAATGCTAAAATTATATGGAGCCAGAAGCAAAGACCATCGGAGTAACCTAGAGTTCTCATGCTTAGCCTGTGCTAAAAACGATAAAGGTTTGTGGTCAGTTTGCAACTTAAATGCCTTCCCATATAGATAAATATTGAATTTCTTTATTGCCCATATTACTGCAAGACATTCTTTTTCGCTAGTTGAGTAGTTGATTTCAGCTTTATTCAACTTTCTGCTAGCATATGCCACTGGGCTTAATTCCCCATCCAATGCATCTGATTTCTGTAGTAAAGTTGCACCTAACCCAATATTACTTGCATCCGTCCTTACTATGAATTCTTGACTTAAGTCAGGTAATTTCAAAATGGGTTTACTTGTGAGCTTTTCCTTCAATTCTTGGTAAGTCATTTCACATTGTGGAGTCCATGTAATGCGATCTGGATGTCCTTTACGTGTCAATTCAGTTAACGGTGCACATATGGAATTAAAGTTTTTGATATACTTCTGGTAGAAACCACATAATGAGACAAAGGATCTCACGTCCTTCTTGGTTTGTGGTCTCGGGGCTTTCTGTAGTTTCTCTAAGTTCTTTGGGTCAGGGGTCATGTTTCCCTGATAAACTGTGTGTCCCAAAAATTCCAATTCTTTACATCCAACGCAACATTTGGTTGGTCGGGCTGTTAAATTTGCCTCCCTAAGTCGATCAAACAGCATGTTCAGAGAGTCAATGTGTTCCTCAAATGTTTCTGTTGCTATAAGGATATCATCCATAAAATTTGTTATACAGGGATTATTCAGAGGATCCAATAATTTTCTCATCATTCTAGAGAAGACACTAGGCGCATTCTTCAATCCAAATGGCAATCTATTAAACTCATAGTGTCCTTCTGAGGTACTAAAAGCTAGGTATGGTCTAACCTCAGGCTTTACTGGAATCTGATAGTATCCTTTACTCAGATCCACTTTTGAGAAATATTTAGCTTTATTTAGTCTGGCAAACAGCTGATTTGTATCCGGCAATGGATCCACCTGTCCTTCTGTAATAGCATTCAGTCTCCTGTAATCTATACAGAGTCTATGTTCTCCAGAGGGCTTCCTTAAAAGTACAACACCGGAACTATACGAAGACTCACTGTGCGAAATAATTCCTTCCTTCAACAGATAGTCTATCTCTTCCTTCAAAGCTTTTTCCTTAGCAAACGGAATCGAATATGGTTTCATACAGACAGGTGTGGGGTCTATGAGTTTCATATCATATTCCAATAGGTTTGTATGCCCTGGTCGGTCTGTTAACACCTCTGCATGATTATTTAGAACCTGTTGCACTCTCTCTTTCTGAGTTTTCGTTAAATGTGTACTGATTTTCACCTGTGCTGCTGTCTCACAGGGGTGTAATGGATATTCAAATGATGAAAGTGGTTCCTTTTTCATCTCCATGGCGATGGACAAGGTCAACAAGTGTGTCTCTTCCTGATGTTCTCTTTCCAAATATTTCTTCAGGAGATTCACATGATAGATTTTTTCTTTCCCCTTCTTATCTATCTTATAATTTGTTCTAGACACCTTCTCTAGAACTGTATATGGACCCTGCCATCCAATTTGTAACTTATTCTGACTCCCGGGCAAAAGAAGCAGTACCTTCTCTCCCACAGCCAAATTTCTGTCTTTCGCCTTCCTGTTATAATAGGCAGCATGTTTCTTCCTGGCTTGTTTCAAATTTTCATTGGCAAGTTTCCAGCCAGTTTTTAAACGAGTGGTCAGCTCATTCACATATTGGTATGAAGATGTAATGTTTTCCTCTGCCTTTTCATCAGTCCACGTTCTTAACAAAGCTACATATGGACCTTTAATTGTGTGGACCTATTTGTCCATGCACCGGTATGGTCTCTTCCACTCGAAGCTTTATAGTGATGATTTTTCCTCCCAGAATTATCATTCACAAAACGACCGCTACCAATTTTTCTTTTGGGGCTTTCTCCCCTCTTAAAATTCTTGATGAGAGATTTCCTCCCTACATCCTCTTCCTCCAGTTTGTTTAAGTCCGATTGAGGGATTGTCGGCTTATCCTGGGGTAAGACATCCTTTTGCACTCTCCGCATAGTGGCCATTGTAAAACAGTTAAGTGAAGCTTGTCCGTGAAAAGGGGCTTCCCATTCCATTTGGTCCACTTTATCAAATCTATTTTTCTTTTTATTATCAGGCCTAATTTTGCCCCGTGGCGTGTCCAGGTCCTGATCCATGTTCCCACTTGTGGGTGTTCCCTCATGTGCTATGCTACACCTTTCTACAAAATTCCAATGTCCCATCTTGCTTTGGGCCAATAATAATTGTGAGCCACCTTTTGAATAATGGTACCTATCTTCTCATGGTCCCCATCTGGTTTCACATGTAGGCTCCTTATTAATTCTGTCCTGTATCTTTTTGGAAGAACCAGCTGTCCGTGACCATTGGATCTAGCTCAGTCTTCCTATACATCAACTTGTTTTTCATGTAAAAATCTCCCTTGCCTGGAGTTGTATGACAAGTTGACAATTTTCTGAAACAAGGCTTGAGTGTTTTATCCCCAGCCTGTGCCTTCCTCATCTCTTCTGGAGTGGTATCTAACATAATATCCTCCTCCTGTCTTGAGGTCGACCTGACCTGAAGGGTTGCCATATACACAGGTTTCCTTCTGCAACGGTCAGTGTCATGATTGTCCATCTGACAATTTTTACACCACCTTTTTCCTTGGTTGAAAGATTTTCTTTCATCATATTTCCTTTCATCGAATTGTGGGAATTTATTTTTATTGTCATACCGTGGCCTATCAAATTGGTGCTTACCTTTATTTTGATCCCTAGGATCAAATTTATTAAAGTTCTGTGGTGCCCTAAAGTTATCCACCTGTTTCTTTTTATTACCTGTTACCTCTGCTTGAGCTGCTTGATACCTTTCAGCAACATTTAGCAACTCACCCAGCCTCTCTGCACCTTGTTCCATGAGAAACTTTCTCAGGTCTGGAGCCATGGACTCTCTTAGTTGCTCTATAAGGACCATTTCCTTAAGATCTTGGGTTTTCCCCAGAGAAGTCCATTTCTCCAAGTATGTCTCTATGCGTGCAGAGAACTGGTGATAGGTTTCACCTGACAGTAGTTTAGCATTCCTAAATTTTTTCCTGTAAAACTCTGCATTCTTTTCATACCTTAACAAAAGAGCCTGCTTTAGCATGTCATAATTTTCCTGATCACCTCTGCTCATTTTTGCAAAAACTTCATAAGCTGCCCCACGAAGTCCCTGAGATAACTTTAAGCTCCACCTTTCTCTCTCTAACCCATACGTGGTAGCTAATAGTTCATACCTATTTAGGTAGCTCTCAATATCATCGTCTTTCTCAACAAAATGATCTAAATGAAAATTCATAGCTGAGGTTGAGGCTCCTTGAGTAACCGTAGCATCAGAGGCAAAGGGACTGGCACCATTTTCAGGAGCATGGCCTTGAAACTCAAACTCCCTTAGTCGTAATTCATGTTCCCTTTGTAATCTTTTCTCCTCCTCCTTTTCTGCTTCCCTCTCTGCAGCTAATCTCCTCTCTTCCCTTTCTGCAGCTAATTTCTTCTCTTCTGCAGCTAATCTCCTCTCTTCTTTTCTTAATCTCTTTCAATCTGCTGGTCCAACCTCTTAGCTCAATCAATCTGCAACCTTTAGTCTTAGCCTCAGCCTCAATCTGCAACCTCTTAATTTCCTTGTCAGCCTCTAACTTTCTTTCGGCTTCAAAATCTTCTTTCTTCACGTTCAATAAATTTGTCACATTCCGTCGTGACATAGGCAACCATAACTTGCCCATCTAATCCTAACTCTTTTGCAGTCTGAACCGCAGCAGATCGAAATTTGGCCAGGTCCGCCATTGTCTATTATGTAAATTTATACAATGTCTAACCAACAATTCAATTTCTAACTATATATCTAATGGACAACACAGGCACCGTGAGCTCAACCTTATTTAATTCCACCCAAGGATACCTTTTAATTCTTATATTCCCTGAAGTGAATTACCCCCAATATTTTTAATAGTTAAAGATTCAAAATCCCAAGAGCGAGACCCCAATATATGTGGTGAAGTGGGAAGTTATAAATACTTATAGGGAACTTAGTGTACTGACTGAGATCAGCTGTGAAGGTATCTATATCTATTAAGAGTAGTGTATTATAGATAACCTTACTTGCTACCACATATCTATATATCTCAGTCAGAATTATTCTGGAATAGTGTGATGCTACGTTATGTGTCTAGGGTATGAGTATGGTGAAGTGTAAGTCACAACAACAGACAGATAAACAATTTAATTTAATCCACTACTCTTGACAACACTGTGACACTCACATACATATAACACTCTACAAAGATATCTTAAAAGAGTCACTGATAAACTTTCAAATAACAATATGTATTCATTACTGGCATGAATGAATATGTGTCCTGATTCAACTACAAGGGAACCAGGAATCACAATCAATTTAAATTACAAGTTATGTACAGAATGTATTTAATATGAATATTGTAGTGACATATATTAGTACAAATGTTCTATGTGTGTCAGTTGTGTAGTAGTAAAATGAGGTAATACTGGTTTTGTTTTGTTCAAGCTCTGTTGGTATTTGTCATCATGACTTCAATAGTTTGTCTTTAGGGACTAGTATTGGAGATGTTCACAGTTCCTGATTTTAAGACAAGTAAATTCCCCTCTGAATAGTATTTTTATAAAGTTATTTCAAGATGAGGGGACATAATGTTGAGCTCAGCTGGCCAACTCTGCTTATCTTGAGTGATGGCGGCAGGAAAGGACTCCTCTGCTCGAATTCTCCTCTGGGCTCAGGAGACACCTCACTGATAGCTAAAAAGACCAAGGAGTATGCTGTCCGACTCTGGATTCAGCAAATCTCTGACCAGATGCTGCTCAGTACCATCAAGACCACTGTCCCACAATTCATACGAATAAATACAGATACGTTGATTAGCAATGAATTCTGGCACAAACTGGCACAAATTTCCATCTGCTTATCTTCCAGGCTTTTATTGAGCCAAATATAAGCTGGCTTCAACGCACTGATGCTTTATCAAGTGTATTTAAACAAGTGGTTTCGAACTAACGCTCCCAAGTGTGTATATCAGCGAGACTGGCCAATGAGCCACGTTTCGACAAGTGTTTGAAAAAATGTTATCTTTTCCCGTCTCCCCTAACAACCAAGATAGTATTTATAGCCCGACCAATCGTGGTTAGGCTTTCATTTGTTGCGCTCCAATCAATTTGAAGTTTACATGGTAGGCTATTTCTGTAACGTAAATTTTTTTCAAACACGTTAAAAAAAAATCTTATGAGCAGAAATGATTTTATGCTGTCAGGCACCCCCAATATTTTATTTTGGGTATAATTTATTAATTCCTGGACTATTTGCGTAACGTTTTACATATTATTTGTCAGCAAGCCCTAAGGAACCCAAAAATACTAATTTAAAGGAGCTACGTGGCTGCGTTCAAAATATGCAATTTCTTCTACCTCCTGTTTCGAAGATGTGCTGTCTGGGTACTGTTATGTGTTCAAACGTAAACCCATCTAATGTTGTCTTTTCTAATAAGAGTTTGTTATGATTTATAAACCTAACTCTGGGAAAGGGTAGTGTATTTTATCACTGTCCGTCTGAAAAAGTTAGTGCTTGTAGACTTACACGCGTGATGCCAGCATTTGTATATCGCGCGTCGCGTGTTGCATGCGTTCCTGATTTTCAGCCCTCCCCTCTCGCTATCCTTTTGTCCATCTGTTCGTTCGTTTTGGTAACGTAATATAATTAATGTTAGGATTAATTTAGGTCATTACGCAGTACGTCTCAATGTTTTTCTTAGAAATGCAGCACACGTTTCATTGAAGAAGGCGGGTAATAATACAGTAAGCTTTTATATCAACGTGAAAGCGTTACAATTTGTGGAATTCTCTTATTCAAGTATAGCTCTGTTTAGAATGTGTGGAGTAATTGACTGAGACAAACATGCAGTAACTTTAAAATGATCAAATCGAAGTTAAATTTGTAACATTACAAATACCAAAATTTAATAATCACTTTAAGTTTTAACAGTTTGAAAATAATTTGAATAGTTATGGATAAAGAAAAGCTATCATCCTCGTACTTGGGATTGCGAAAAGGGTAAGAAAGTTCAGATGGCAGCATATATTTGAACTTAGCTGCCAATGACGGTTCTGTCTTTTCACACTGATCACTCGTCTCTGGTTAAGGTTGTCGGGTGTAGCTCGTTTCCCAGAAACTTCGAGGAAAGTCTACACAGTGTTCGTTGTCTTAAAGCGTAGGCCACTGATCCTGTCTTGTTCCAGAAATAGTACGTTCTGCTGGTACCACCAATAACTGTGATAGAAGAATAGAAAAGAACGCTCTTCTGAGTATGGCGTTCTCCGACACAGTTATGTGTCCACCCTCTTCTATTTCACCATCCCACTTAACTCAGAGTTTATCCTCGATGAGAATTATATTTAATCCCTCTGGATAAAACTTCCTTTACATTTAAACTGAATAGCTTTCGCTTTACATTGCATTTACATGAGAAAGGTTAAACGTACAGATATAGTATGTTTTACATTTACATCTCCACTGTTTGAAAAGTGTTCACAATATAAATTCATTTGGGTTTCATTTACATTTACACTTGTGGAAAAGTTTGAAACTTCTATTAATTAAAATGAATATTTTCCCATGGACATTTACACTGGTTTAAAGCGTGTAACCATACATTAATTTTAAAGTGAATATGTTTATAGGGACATTTACACTGCTTTGAAAATGTAAGAATGGACATTATTTCTTTTCATCTTTCCCTCCCTGCTCCATAGGGAACATGGAACTACTTTATGCTTTTAGTTATCTTTACGAAACTATCAATAAAGCAATCACCAGCCCGTGCAGTGGTGGTTCATGAATCATCATTCAATACGCTGAGGTTGCCAGCCTCAAATGACTTTGACATGCAATAGCGAGTTTCACATAATAAAATTTACATGGTAATATATACATATATATGTTAGTTCACATGTTAGTAATGTAAGTCCAACTTACGCGAATCCTGGCTACAGACTTGTCGAACAGATGAATAACAAAGACGAATCGTTCTCTTACAATACGTGTCTGGGATTTCTTTTAATTTGAACATAGATTGCCCCTTCTGACTCCGTGTTTTTTTCAATTTCCTAGTCCCGGTTGTTACGTATTAAAACTTGAAAGAGATTTCCTGTGCTTTATAAGTCTTATCTGGTTCTCCAATAAAAGGTCCGGATAACAATTAGGAATTATGAATCTAGTTCTTCCTCTGGCGAAGGTCTGATGTCTTGGCGAGCGTGAAAATCACAGAGAAATAACACTGTGAAATTGTCAGCATATATTCCCTCCAGAGATGTTATGAATCTAATCAGAAAGATCCAATCATTTCAACAGTAATCTCGTTATCTGTCGTATGAGTGCGCAAACCCCGGGTCTTATCGGTGAATTAAGCCGGTAGCGTAGACCGATGTAAGTTTTAGTCGGCCGCGCCTATAACCACAAATCTGGGTAACACTCCTTGTAAATGTGACATTTATCACCTACAGGGCGATTTGATAAAATCAGATATCTGCTACTTAGCAGAAAGAAAGAAAGAAAGAAAGAAAGAAAGAAAGAAAAGTGCGATAATTGACAGCACCTAATAAAAATCAGTACCACAAATGTACCGATACTGCCGGAGAGAACCAAAGATCGATACAGGTCGCCCCGCTTCGTCACAGACATTCCCTCTCCTAAGAGATTTGTAGAATATCTAGCTAGGGGGCGGACACTTCTCGATGCGTTCTACTGTCTACCGGGTTCTCTCTCTCTCATAGAGGTGTCCTCTCTTCCTTTCTCTCGGTGACGAGTGACTGAGTTTCTCGCTTGGCAGTGTGTGCAGTTTTCAATGTACTCACGCACATCTGTCCACTGTCTAAGGCCAGAAGTAATCCTCCTTAAGGTTACTCATGGTATTTCCTACTGAAACATGTTCTCCTGATGATGAAATGTGAGCCGCTTTCATGACGGAAGGTCTTAAGGGGAGAGGCACCACGAGTTGCTTCCCTTGCCTCGTCCGTCGAAAAATAATCCCATCCTCGTTGTGGAAAGTTCCAGCTGAAGTATGGTTTATTTTGAGCTGACTATGTTCAGAGTATGGCGCTAAAGTAATGTCTTCCATCTGCGCTAGTCGTAACTCTGCTTTACTACATAGAAATGTCGAATTGAGGTACGAGTTATCCAACTTTGGTTGTTGGTTACTCTGCTCAGACTCTTTCTTCGTAGTTTCATCCTTCTGGTTGTCCGGGCTATGGCTAACAGAGCAATCTCGCACAAACTGTCAAAAGTCATGTCGCAAGCATGGTCAGAAGTAATTCAGGGAAATATGCCTTACCAGGGCATATGAACCTTTAATGGGATGGGGTAGAGTTAAAAGCATTCTTGCATGAGGCGGTGCGAAAGGGGAGTGGGACAACTAGCTGCCTCTTATTCCCCATCCGTCTGTATACCAAACCTTTCTTCCTGTAACATGCTCCATGAGGAGTATGGAAGTAATTACCATACAACTTGGAAAAGCAAGGCTTTAGGGTTTGATCAGCCCTTTGTACCTGCTTCAGCTCTGAAATATTCAGGCTGTTTAAAAATGACAACTCAGGAGCCGCTGGGGCGTGTCCTGGGTTTTCTATCTGTTGTGTTGGCCTGGAGTCACCTGAGGGATCTCCAAGGAACACATATTTCCTCCCTAAAAGGAGTGGATAGACTAACTTGTCTATCTCTGCGGCGTTGATTTTGCCCCGAACATATCGGGTGGAAACATCAATTTCCGCGACCGGAGATAGCATATGGTTTATACTCTTCCGAGGCCCCTGTATATCTACAGTTTCACCGGTGTATTGGTGGGCCTTCACCAAAGGTGGATAAATTAAAGCTGAATATTCTAAGCCCGAATCATACTGGCACCGTATGGTTTGGTTGCTGTTGCGTGTCCTTTTATACTGATAATTGTAGTTGGAGCACACGACGTGTAACTCTGGCCAAGAACACCCAGGTTAATTCTAGCAGACCACGCACACAGTGAAACAACTCCAAATCTTCATATCAGTACCAAGGCAGCATAGACGAACTTCAATAATATTTATTGGACACAACGTAGCTCCATTGATATATTCTTGATATGTATAACAGATTAAGGCGTCAACTAGACAGTCCTTAGCGTCGCTGTACAGTCTGCAACTGGAACAATGTCCTCGTCATTTTCATGCAGTTTATAATAGTTCAAAACTCACTTTCACAATATTAAGAATTCCTTTCTTACAAATAATCTAGCATCAACCCACCGAGATATATGGGTGATCTAGAAGTCGAACACTTTAGGAATCTGTATTGAAGTAAAACATTAGGAGCTCGACACACATGCGTCCGTCTGCCTTGAACACACACAGAAAAAGACCCCCAGAAAGATCGCTCTCTTCTGCAAACAGCAACCGTAGACTTTTGCTACTCTGCCCAAAAGGCAATGACGTACTTCCTGTAACCCAGGATACCGGTCATCAACAAATATGGTAAATAGTCAAGCCGTATTAGATATCGACAGATATGTTATGAATTTTACTCATAAAAGTTGCCAACGGTTACTTGCTCAGTAATGAAAGGGTAACTAGGATTTTGTTCATATGCCTGGGGGTCATGTTTCCCTATCGGCCCCCTGATCAGGCAAGCGCCATTATGAGGGCCGGATTTCGGCCTCTTACAATCCGATGTGAAATGCGTGTCAGTTTTGCACGATTTACAATATCGTCGTCCAGTTCCCTGGGCTGAATTGCTCTGTCTCGCTGCCATATAGAAGCGTGCTGGTAACGAGCTTTCATCTTCATTTTGAGGTTGGAGTTTTCCCAAACACTAGTTTCCAGGCGGGGAAAGATAGCTGCAGCTTTGCCAATGCGGCTCTCAATTTCTGTGTATGTGTAAATGTGGTACGAAAATGAATATCAACAAGACAAATCCTATTAAGATCAACAAGATTATCCTTACAATCAATACTGAAAATAAATACGTACAGTAACGTAATTGAAAGCACAAGCGCAGCATTTTTAAAAAAAAATGTCAAAGATGGAAAACTAGACAGGAAAATGAAAGACAAAATTACACAACGATATAATGTTGTCTGCCACTATCTGCCCTCACTGCAAAAACATCGCTACATTCCCATGAAAGCGCTACAATAAATAATGGGCACTATTTGGATACACATCGTTGTGCGACAGTTGTTAAGTCGAAAGAATGATGTATACACACAGTTGTGCGACAGTTGTTAAGTCATAAGAATGATGGATAGATACAGCTCAGCAATGTGAAGAATACGGTAAGAGTACAGAGACTACATTGAAAGTTAGATCTGCGTTACATTTTGATCGATACGATAGAGAAATCAAACAAGAGAGCATTAAGCGAATGTATTTTCATCTCCTTCTTCTTCTTGGATGAGCCGCGGTAGGGCAGTGATTAGTGCACTGACTTCCTAACTCGGTGGTCCATGGTTCGATACCCAGTTGAGATGGGATTTTTAAGATCGCATACGGCTCCTGGGTCTACCGAGCCTCAAAGATTGGGTACCAGAGTAACTCTGGGAAGGTTAAGGCGGCCGGCGTGATGCTGACCACATCACGACTAGTGTGCCGATGGTCAAGAAAACATAGACCTAACACTGTGTTCCAATATGCCTCAGTGGGCGTGTAACGAGATGTTTTACCTTACCTTCTTGTTCTTCTTGAATCCTTAGCCCCTGACTGACAAAGCCATCAGTGGCCATCACGCCTAGTGTCGTCTTGTAGGGCAGCAACGACCTGTCCCCATTTTGCTCGGGGCGTGGCCATCCTTCGTGCCGTGCTCCAACTCAGGTTCATGCTTTGTATCTCAGCCTCCACTGTTCTCCGTCAGGTTGTCTTTGATCTGCCTCTCTTTCACCATCCTTCTGGGGTCCACATCATAGCAGTTCTGCTGATGGTGTCAGGGTATCTTCTGAGGACATGGCCAACCCAGTTCCAGAGTCTACCTTCAGTGGTGGTGGGCATGCCTTTTTGACTGCACTATGTAAGCAGTTTCTGGTTGGAGACTATATACAGCCAAGAAATTCGAAGAATTTTCCTTAGGCAGGTTGCGTGAAATGAGGATAATTTGGACATTTCCTTTTCTGTTACTCTGCATCACTCCGCGCCATACAAAATCACGTAAAATAAATGCATAACAGCATCACACAATCAAAAAGATAGTATGGAATTTATTTACGAGAGTGGTACCAGTACATTTACTATTTCATTAAAAGAGCTACATATTTTGTTAGAATTAGAACGAACAGCAGCAAACATGTTAAAACATGCACAGTCAGGAGCATTGAAAATAGGGTAAACCGCGGCGTTAGAAGGTTTTTTACATCCTAACTTGAGTGTCTTAATGGGACACCTTCTCCTCCTTCTTTATTTGCTCTCAGACTTCCACATTAATGACTAATAAAGGCAGTAGTCAGCTCAAGGTCCCTGCCATCTCTAAACAGTTTTTTCGTGGAGTGAAGTAGCTTGTTACTATATGCGATTCCGTTCATTGCTGTATGTTGGGCAGGGCTGCAGCAGGTGTTCTGCTGTCACGGGGCTGATTCCACTGGTGCAGAGATCTGTTGTATGAATCCTGTACTTGTGGTATAGATGGTACCTCAATCGGTTGTGTCCAGTGCGTAGACGGAAAATAATGACCTGGTCTCGCCTAGACAGCTGATGATAGGCATAATTTTCTTTATATGGCCTGGGTGTTCTATTTCCATTTTGGACTTAAATGTGGCTTGTATACACATTACATCTAACAATTTACACGTCCGAGGAACAATGTATCCAAAAATAAGCAAGAAATCCTTTTAAGTGAGATGTTGGCACAGCAGGAGGTTGCGTTCCCCGCAAACTTCTTTAAAGATTTATCGTGAAAGTTTTTAATTAGCGAGATTTAGAAGTAGACGTTTAAATCGCGAATCACAAATAAAGACTTCTTGTTAAATCTATCCAGGAGTGGCCTAAGAGAAGACAAATGAAGAAAAATAAGGTGTGAAACTCATTGTCGCGTTAGTAATAGTGTGAACGGAAGTACGCTAGTTAGACCGATCACTAAAAAAATAATACGTTATCCATTAACTTTTTCCTTATGAACCGCATTTAGTAGTTAACGTTTACAATTTTAATGATGTATGTGTACAGGAGATGACAACTCTGGAGATGGATACGGCACACAATAAGGAAACGTGAAGGGGAAGAATACATAGAAAGACCTTGAACTGATGCTATGGGACAGAAGGTTTTGGCATACAGTTCTTGAAGGCATGTGGTACCTGGGGTGCTGGAGTACAGTGGCATGTGGAACCTGGGGTGCTGGAGCAATGTGGCATGTGGTACCAGGGGTGCTGGAGTACGGTGGCATGTGGTACCTGGGGTGCTGGAGTACGGTGGCATGTGGTACCAGGGGTGCTGGAGCAATGTGACATGTGGTACCAGGGGTGCTGGAGCAATGTGGCATGTGGTACCAGGGGTGCTGGAGTACGGTGGCATGTGGTACCTGGGGTGCTGGAGCAATGTGGCATGTGGTACCAGGGGTGCTGGAGCAATGTGGCATGTGGTACCAGGGGTGCTGGAGCAGTGTGCCATGTGGTACCAGGGGTGCTGGAGTACGGTGGCATGTGGTACCAGGGGTGCTGGAGTACGGTGGCATGTGGTACCTGGGGTGCTGGAGCAATGTGGCATGTGGTACCTGGGCTGCTGGAGCAATGTGGCATGTGGTACCAGGAGTGCTGGAGTACCATGGCATGTGGTGCCAGGGGTGCTGGAGTACGGTGAATTAAAATAAATGAATGAATATACATTCTTCTTCTTCTTCCTCGTTCGTCCTGAAAAGGACGTTGGTTGCATTGTGTCCGTTCACAGCGAAGCTACAATATTTGCGCCTTTCGGCCCGACACATCCGGTTTCACCATGACATTTTTGGGGACCAGGTTTGACTTCCCACTTCGATCCCTACTCTCTCAGCCAGACTGCAGTGATGCAGCCTGTTTCCAGGACCACCACTTGGAGTTGGAGTAGGGTCTTGGTCAGCTCTGGTTCGCTGACCCTGACGCAAGCAGTCAAACTATGAGTCGCTGACTGCATTCATCTCTCTTGCTGCGTCTTTGGTCAATATACATTCAGTCATCTTTCAAAGCACACTTTTTTAAAGCTTTTTACAGTACATATTTTGGATACCTCAGATAGTAACTTGGATTCCTGTCTTCAAATTAACAAAATGACTAACCAGATACCAACTATGTGTCTCTGTTTTGTATGTATACTGTCGTGAAGTCTGATTCACAACCCGTCATTCTGACTACATACTTTATAAAAACTGTATGATAGACGGACCAATGGAATCGCACCTTCATGTATAATGTTTACAAACGTACTAGCCTAACAATGGCGAGCTCAAATCTGTGTAACCTTGTTTCAAGTGGAGGTAAGCTACAGACTTATGAGCAAAGTACAGCATGGCAGAGGTCAAGAATTCACTAATAGGAATGTTCATTTAATAGTGTGTGCAAAGATTTCTACGGGAAGTAATATAGGAATGGAGAAATCTCGAGTGGATTGCATCAAGACATCAGGGAAGTCAAAAATTTTGCTGTTTAGGCTACGCCTAGAAAAAGATGGTAGTATGATAATAGACAATTATCTAGAAAAAGAAAGAAAGAATAATCCAGGGCGTAATTTAAGCCTAAGATGAAGGACATCGGTCCAGTAATAAGGAGGATATGTAGATTACTAGTTTTTCATATTTGCACAGCTGGACAAATGTATGCCTGTATTTCGGAACGCAAACACACTTTAGCAGTAAAGCTCCCTCTGTCGTTCGGCCTTGGCCTATATATAGGACGTGCCCTAAATGGAAAGCAGGCCATAACAATTTTTAAATACAGCGAGAAGCGCCAGTTCTGTCAGAGAGAGACTTCTTTGCCTTTTGCATCCGAGAGTAGACTGTATGACCATTAATAGCTCGACTGTATGTACTTGAGAGTAAGAAAGAATATATATATATATATATATATATATATATATATATATATATATATATATATATATATATATATATATATATATATATATATATATAATTCTAGTTAATTAATTAACTTATGTGTTAGAAAGTGTGTAGATGTGTTTCAAACTACTGTGTAATTTCTGGAGGCTAAACCAAGTCTGTGTATATTCAAATAAATTAAGAATGGAAGCAGAAAGGGTGTCCATGGTTTTAGATAAGTATTTAAAGAATTATTTCTTGAAGGAATGGGACACACATCAGGAACAAAGGAAAGGATGAAAGGAATTACTTTACTGTATTGTTTAAGATATCACTTAGTATTTTTTCACAAAACCTAATAACTTTATGGAGGCGAATCATGGACAAATGGCTCTAACTAAGGATTTGGAGAAAATTGTATTCACAGTGAACTGGACTGTGTTATTACTGATATGTTATTCCCTGTGCGTCTACTGGCACACTGCCTGAAACTGTCTCTCATCCCCTACCTTTGTACTAGAGGGATAGTGATAGACAATATAGTGGTTAATCAAATATGTTTCAGGTTATATCCTGTCATTTAAGTTAAAGAGTCAGCCACTACTGCAGGAACTAGTGGTGCGACCGCCCTTGTTGTTCATAGGGACAGCCAACCAGTATCCACGGCCTGGAGGAATCTCATGGGACTTTTCCTTCCATGTCAGGAGTGTGACAGGCTTCAATTCACCAGATAAGTGGCCAAACAAGGCTACTGTTTAGAGAACCCAGTAAAACCACTATTCTAAGAAAGACATATCTAATGATGACATCTTGTTGGGCATAGTTATAGCCAGTGATAGCCTAAAATTCAATGACAGTGAAATAAAAGTGTTATTAAGATATAGATATTCTACAACCAAAGTGAATTCAACCAAGCGAGAAGAACTTTCCTAAAATTTTAAAGACTTTAGATACTTTTGACCATTTTACAAGTGATTTTATTTATTAAATGTTGTAATTAAATTTTAAGTTCGGTAAAAGATTTTCACACAAAAGAAAAACCTGTAAAAATAAATTGTAAATATTTACCAGCAGACACTTATATTATTTAAGTTAAGTTATAGTTCTTGTTGGTAGATAGTTTAGTTAATACCCCTAGCAGAACTTAATAATATTAACAGAGGAGGATCTGGAGAGGAGCATTTAGGAACTTAGAGTAATACATTACCATCTTCTCTAGGAACTTATACAGCTTGATCCTACCTTTGATGTCCATACACCCTTACTCTTTTCAGAGAAGGGAATATTACTTATAAGACCAGTATCTTATCTGGCACTATCCTGGTATCACCTGATACAACTCTGTGTCCAGGATACTTTATAATTTCTATAACAATCAACCCTCTCGTGACATATACACACGCAGTCTGTTTGTATGTTAGACAGCTAAAATATTTTGCCCATGTAAAAAGTCATAACTCTTTACAGAAGACCATAATAGAAGGGAGAGGTGAAGGCAAACGTACAAGGGGAAGACAGCGCTATAAGTGGGAAGATAACACAGATATTATTATTATTATTATTATTATTATTATAACACCAAGAGATGGACAGGAAAGAGTCGATCAGAGTGCACCATCAAGACAAGTGACAGAAGACGTTGGAGATCCATAGCAACCGACCTTCGACGATGTGAAGATGGCACCTGATGATGGCGATGCTGTTAGAACTCTTAAAGAAATTTAATTTCATTCACAAATTCCAAGAAAATAGCGCAACCAATGACGGAACTGACATTTATCTAGTTCCAGCGATTTCGACCTGATTCCTCATGCAGATATCTTGCCTGATATGTCTCATTCTTTGTCACATTCGTCAATGACTGACACTGGAAGCGCTGAACACCAGCAATGAGACGCGTTTTCTTGATGTAATTTTACCAGTCACTAAATCTATCGATGGCGTGATATAATCATTAAGCGTGTTATATTCTCTAATTCGTTTCCCGGGTCTACATCACGAATGTGTTCAAATGTTTTTGTTCCTGACTTTCTTATGAGCTGCAACATCAAACACAATCAAAACTTTTTTCTTTTTTTTTTAAATTCAACAGTGTTCTCCTCACCGCGAAGGCGACAAACGTTCTACAAACCTTTCTTTGTCTTTCTCTCTCTATCTCTCGATCACTCTCTCTGTCTATCTCTTTCAGCGTCTCTCAGTGTATGTCTATCTCTCTCTTTTTGTCTCTGTCTCCATATCTCCCTCTCTCTATCCCTCAGTCTCTCTCTGTCTCTAACTCTTTCTCCCTAATTCTTCACCCTTTGAAAATAAAGCTCGTTCGTTCTTTCTCTCTGTCTCTCTATTTCTCTCTCTGTCTTTCTCTTTCTCTCTCTGTTTCTCTATCTCTCTCTCCTTTTCTCTGTCTCTCTCTGGTTTGGTTTGGTTTTGAGGACTATCTTCCTTGCACACGGACAACTTCTGTCAGTGCTCTGATCTTCTCCCTTAGATCACACAAGGAGGATCTCACGAACTCCGAAGCACCAGTGAGAAGCCCAATGTGTATATATAGGAATCACTTACTTACTTACTTAGTCGTTCCCCTTCTACCGTGAGGTGTAGAGGTTTGGAAGAGAGAGCGCCAGACTATTCTATCGGCTGTCTTCCTCCTGGCCTGGTTCCATTCTAGTCCTCGGTCCTTCAAAGATTGTCTAACGTTGTCCTCCCAGCGGACTCTGGGTCGTCCTCGGGGTCTGGATCCTTGGCTCTTTGTTTCCCATGCTTGTCGTGGTAGCCGATCTTCTCCCATTCTGCAGACATGGCCAAACCATCTTAGTTGGGACTGTTCTACTTGGGTCTGTAGGGGGTGGCATTTTAGGCCTTGACGTATCGTCTGGTTGCGTACCATGTCTCTTCTTGTTACTTCAACCACCTTCCTCAGATATCTCATTTCTGAGGTTTGGATCTGGCTTTTATGGGTTGTAGTCATTGCCCATGACTCGCATCCATATGTCAAGACTGGGACATAGGTGGAGCGGTATACAGCTTTCTTCGTTTTCTTGCCAACCTCTCTCTTGCTGAGGAATCCTAGATTTATGGCCTGAAAAAGTCTCCCAGCTGCTGCTTTTCGAGTGGCCAACTCTTCTTTGATGCCTCCCTTTCGGTCTATAATAGCTCCGAGGTATTTAAAGTGGTCGACCTGCTCCAGGACCTGTTCTCTCAGCTTAATCTGATGTCTTCTTTCTTCTCGTGATATCACCATGGATTTTGTTTTAGAGCTGCCTATGACCATCCCTCTCTTCTCCAGCTCTTCCTTCCATACTTGCAGGTTGGATTGGAGGAATCGAATCACACATTCTATAAATATTTTTATACAGGTACGTATTTAACTTTTAAATGTTGCATGGCCTGCCTCTCTCTCCGTCTCTCTCTCTATCTCTCCATGTCTCTCTCTGTCTCTCCCTTTCTCTTTATCTGTTGGTCTCACTCACAGTTCTTCGCAGTTCTGTCTGAACGGGTAAAAAAAATTAAATCAAATCTACATTTTTAGTTTATGAAACAATATATATGATAAGGTGTTCGGCAAATCAAACGTGGAAAGAACTTGAGATGATGGCACGTGACAGGACTTGGCATGTGTTTGTTGAATGCCTATGCTTCTTTGGAAGTGCCGGGTTATGAATGAATGAATTCCTCAAATCAGTTATTGGATCTTTAAGGAGAAAAATAGCAGCAGGAACATCCAGAGTCCGGTAATGCAGATAATGCACAGTACTTACTGTCTCAGACCTTAGGGTCTTTTATATTTGGACACGCGCCTTAATATAACCGACTAGGTTGAACGGGACGTGCCTCGCCAAAACGAGACAAAACTTTATTAAATAAAAATAATAAATCCGGTAATGCAGAACAATACCATACGTTACCAAGAAGAGATCACGTGATAATTTTCAGACTGAGAACCGGTCATTTCAGACTCAGATACCATATGTTCAACAAACTGAAAATCGGACAGACAGATGAGTAGTCCATGTGATGAGGACAAGCAGACGTGTGCTCCAAAACTGTCGGCTTCATGAGAGGAGGAGGGTATCAGTATGGCCTCCTCCAACTCAGTTGAGGGAGAAACTATATGCTGACGAGAATATCCTGAGACGGACTATCACATTTATAAGAGAGATAGATGGGAGTTATTTGAGAGCGAAAGAAGAAGAAGAATTTATAAGATCAAAGAAGCAGTTGTTGCACACAAAAGTATAACATTATCATCACCCTTCACCTCCTGAAGGAGCGTAGGTCCTCAAAAAACGTATACGTCTTCATGTCTTGTGCCATCAGCTCAAGGTCTTTTCATGTTTTCTTCATCTCCATTCATGTCTCTCTCGAGTTCTCTAAGATAATTTTGCTCTGTTTAGTATTAATTATGATAAGGTACTGTAAATCTGTGTAAATGTTATTGCACTTGTCAAGTGCTTAGCTGTGAGTGCACACTGACAAATATATATATGTTACATTGTACATGGAGCGACCAACATGGCTCGTTATGCACAGCTAATGTTAACTCACTGAACTCCAACACGTAGGAACGATATCCGACGACTTTATGTCACAAACTTCAGCATAACACAGTAACACAGGCAGATTGCCGCTTTGGCCATAAATCATAAGAAACGCACAATGTATTATGTGCATCATCAACATTATTAGTATAGAGCAATCTCACTATCTTGGCTCCTATTCCAACCTGCACGAACTATACTGTTCAAAAAAAGAAACGCATAGCTATCCAAGGGCGCGTTTTTATGAGTTTGTAAGTAAAATTTGGTGCTAGGGTATATAAAAACCAGCCTCAAATGTTCTTTACAGTGTCAAATGCACGTGTTGACCTGAATTGCGTTCGTTTTTGTAATCGTTACAACGCAGTGGTCAATAGTGTTTATGACGCAATTTTTGACCACAGCTCATGTTGCGCGCACGTGAAAGCAACAAAATTTGGTGTGAACACTATTCACTGACTACGCAACTGAAACCCTATAAAAGGATAACGCTACACACAAAAAATTCAGTTCATTTTCAACCAGACATTTATGGCGTCTCTATCGATACATTTAAGGAACATTGCTATTGGCCGACTGCTTGCAGGCAAAAGTCAAAGTCAGGTTGCCAGGCATCTAAACGTGCACCGGAGTACCATCAGTCAACTTTGGCACCGGTTCCAAGCCACTGGCTCAGTTGAAGACTGGCATCTAAGTGGACGACCCAGAGTGACAACAGCAGCGGAGGATCGCTTTATTCGGCTTCGTCACCACAGAGACAGGTTTACAACAGCTTCCTCAACTGCCCAGTCATTGCCTGCAGAACGTCATGTGTCTGATCAAACTGTCCGGAATAGACTGCATTATGCTGCACTTTGGGCACAACGACCTCACCGAGGACCTGTCCTTTCGCGTCGCCATCGCCAAAATCGACTTCTTTGGGCCAACCAGCATCGTCCCTGGGCAGCTGACAATCAATGGAGACGTGTCTGGTTTAGTGACGAATCTTTCTTTTTGTTGCAGCGTCATGACAGACGGCGTAGGGTCTACCGTAGGCGAAATGAACGTTTTGCCCAAAATTGCGTTGATGAAGCTCCGCCGCACGGTGGTGGAGATGCAATGGTGTGGGGAATGATCAGTTACAACGGAAGGAAAAAATTGGTGCACATTGAAGGAGGCTTGAATACGCAACGAAACGTCAATGAATTTCTTCGATCCCATGTCCTTCCACTTTTGGCTGCCCAGAGGTCTGTGTTTCAACAGGACAACGCCAGACCCCATTGTGCACGGTTGACCACGCAGTTCCTGACTGCCAACAACATTCTCACCCTTCCCTGGCCATCCCTGTCTCCAGACATGAGTCCGATTGAGCACCTGTGGGATGAGCTGCATAGACGTGATTGTCGCCGAGACGTTGCTCCAGCCAATCGTCGTGATCTGTTCCAGGCACTCCAGGAAGAGTGGGCAGCCATCCCACAGGCCCACACCAGACGTCTGATCGCATCCATGCCCAGGAGATGCCAGTGGCTGATCGATGCAAGAGGAAGCCACACACCATACTAACGGGAAAGCCCGTGCGCCAAAAAACTCTCGTGACCCAGATGCAAAACAACTGTCAATTGATTGGTTGAACCCTAAGGTATTCTTGTGTGCAATTTGAACAATTAACTCATTAAATTAAAAAAGTTATTGAATGTCAAAATTATAGCTATGTGTGTGCCTTCAGTAGCTATGCGTTTCTTTTTTTGAACAGTATACATATATCTAATCATCAAGTTCGCCTTCTCTCTCCACGTAATCTCTACTCGCTCCAATATCTCTCTCGAATGCCTTCCCACACATGACCCTTTTCACACCTGACCAGTCTTCACCAGCACTTCGTTCACAACACTCAGTCATGCCCGTGAACTCGACATTAGCGCTTACTGCTACTAATGCATTCATGCCCACAGTCAAACTTAACATTCACTCACTTCAAGGGGAGGTTTAACCCCCAAAAATAAAGAATTTCATTGAAAATATCAAATTTTAGATACATATTGCACTGTAAAGTACATTCATTTGCCCACATTTCTGTATGTTTATTTTCACTAAAACCTTTGTGGATGATTTTATATTAATTTTTAAAGAATGTCAGGTAAGTGTATTTTTACCTAATTATATATGTAAAATATACAAATTGGTATATTTGTGATGCTATATTGCTTCTAATGCATGGATTTTAATTTTCGGTACCATATTCATTTCCCTGAAGCAAACATAATTCAAGTCTTTCAAACATAGTTTCATATGTAAAAATAATTTTGACTGGCTAATTTTTATTAACCATGGGGTCCTTTGATGGGTCATCGAAATAATAACGTGGCTGGAGGTATTCCAGTAGAGTGGTAGGGTACCTCCTTATACGCAAATAAAGCTGAAGGTAAGAACGAATCACAAAATTCTGGTTTCTCCTAAGCGAGCTTACATAAATTTGTAAGTAGAGTCCCGTTATATCTTTCCACTTGTCCAATCGATTGTGGATGATAAAATGTGCGGACGAGAATATTTTGAAAAATCCTAAAAACTTCCTCCATCAGTTTCCCTCTGAACTGTGAACCATTGTCAGTTAATATCTGATAAGGGTATCCTAATCTTGTGAATATTGAGAGCAAAGACTCTCCTACATGTACTGAGTCTGCTGAGGGTAGAGCAATCGCTTCCCCCCACATAGTACATGTCTACCAGAGAAAGGATGTATTTATTCGGAAACTGACGAAAAGCGCATACAGCCTGCTGAAATGAAGAATTTAATGAAAAGTAAGCTGCAAAGTATGACACAGAACATGGAATCAATAAAGGAAAATACCAGAGATGATTCCTACATAGCAGGGGGATACTGAGGTGAGTAAATTTTGTGTAAAAGTGTAATTCCTCCCTTTTTTCTTAATTTTCTCACAACCTCATTTTTCACACAAATGTGGGTACGTTGCCCATGATTTTTCAAAAACTATTAGTGATACAGCAGTAAATTTTGGGCCACATGCTGTACACATAGTGCTCATTTAAATGAACTAAAATAAAGGATATATGTTAACAAACTACAAAACTGTTAAGAAATAGCTAAGATACCCCCCTTAAAAATTTCAACTTTTTTTCGATTGGTATGTTAAAATACAAAAAAACTCAGATATCAAACCAATCAAAATTATTTTAGTATACAATCATTATCATATATTAACAAATGAAACAGCCAAATTTCATAACTCAAGTTGTAATCACATTTGAGATATCTTGGGCAACAAAATACCCAAAAAAGCTAAAATTTGCCTTTTTTCACTGTTTTTCCGCCATAGATTGCAAGTTTTTAGTATATACCTCAATGTTTTGTATTTTTTTCAGTCATTTTGCTTGTATAAATGACCAGATATGGATATTAACTTATAATTCTGTGTTTTTCATTTTGGAGGTTTAACCTCCCCTCAACTCACAACTTCCATAAATACCTCTAGCTCCCGCCGGAGCATAAGTACTGACATTCATTCTATAAACCGTTCGTGACAGCACTGTTACAATGTTGCGATTTTATTTTATTGTATTTTATTTTTGTTATTTTATTATGTAAATAGTATTTAAGATGCATGTGAGAATAAATGGATTCAGTATGGAAGACGAGAGAAAGGAAGGGCAGAATATTAAACGGGCCTGCGTGCCCAATTCTAAACCCTTTGAAAATAAAGTTCGTTCATTCGTTCTCTACGTTTTCCTTGCCCTCCCTCTATCTCTCTTACCGGGGAAGTGAAGAACAAGGAATGCCTGGTAATGTTATCAACATGTTTCTTCAAACTGTGCCATATCCATCGGCTGCGTCTGCTTCTTCTTCTCAGCTCTTGTTCCACTGACACTTGTCTGGTTCTTGTCATCAATTCCACATTAGTGATCTTGTCATCAGTTCCACATTAGTGATCTTGTCATCAGTTCCACATTAGTGATCTTTTCATAACACTTCACTCTTTTATTCAAGCACACATTTATGAAAGTTTGAAGCTAATTGAATTTTTTTTTTTCATGTTTCACAGCCACACAATATGATTGATTTTACATTAAAATCAAAGACTGTCCCTCCAACAGTGTCTGTATGTAGCTTATACCAAAAGTACAACCATTAACCTAGCAATGCAGAGACAACTCTAAGGTTTCAATACAAAGTCAGCAAATAGGTAAAACGTCCACCCCAGCGGGGACACATGAGCGGCAGTAATAGTGCGAGATTCCGCTAACGACTCTATGACGTCATAGGCGGCTTTTCGTAATCTCCAAGGAAGGGGCTCAGGAGTTGTCATTTGAGGCGTGGATTTATAATTTTTGCATATTCATACTACATTATATTATTATTATATATTATTTTATATTAAACTATAATAAGAGCAGCGAGCTAGGTTGGAACGTTAGACTGATGGAATTAACACCTGCACTATAATAGGTTCTCATAGACCGAAGTAACTGTGCTGTTGTTTGTGGGTGTATGTTTGACACAACTAGTCTGGTGGTAAAGTCTTGAGACTATCTCCCTCAGTATTGGTACACCAAAAGATTGTACTATTACAAAGATAACAGTTTATAAAATACATTTATAAAATGCACAGTATAATAAATAAGCAGTTTTTTTTTTTAACAAGAAAGATACACCAAATGATGAGTTTATGGCGATCGGTAGAAATAGTGTATGGTGAACAGAGTCCCACAGGAACCTAACTCCCTTCCCCCATAGGACCAATGGTTACGCATTCGCGGATTTCCGTATTCACAGGGTTTTCAATGAACCTTAGCCCCGCGAATAACCAGGATTGACTGCACGCACACGCACACGCACACGCACACACACACACACACACACACACACACACACACACACACACACACGCACACACATATATATATATATATTTTTTTTTTTTGGGTAGACGCTTAAGATCGAACAGCCATATGTGTGTACATGACAAGCAAACACTAGAACTTATCCTCTAAGGATGTCAGCCCCAAAAGAGTGAAAGATTAACTACACGGCCTTCATCAATCCCTTCCACGGAGAAACTGAATGGCTACGTCAGAAATCCGAGAATGACCGTCAATTTTCTGAGAGAAACGAATGTAATTATACGATAGATAACGAGAGGAGGAAGAAGTGGACTATTCTTTGTTAGGGTTTTTATTTTCATATTTTCTCTCCGATGTCCCAGACTGCAGGGCTGATTGCTCGTACAAATGAAATCTTTCTGTAACAATACGAAGAACCTTGTTATAATCAATATCATCTGCACATGAATATCTTTAATTTAAGACGTGACTGATGAGCCAATGTGTATGTGTACATGCGTGTGTATGTGTGATTATGCGACTGGAATGGTCACACGATCGACACAATGTTCTGTATGGCTGAGCGTGCCAAATTCTGAGGTTTCAATAGCTATTGTGGGTGAGTGATGCGTTGCTCTTACATGGTCTTTTCGTCTGACCGCAAATACTGAATAATCTGATATTTTTTTGCCATCTTTGGCGTCTGTTACTTCATCATCTTTTCTTTCAGTTTTGGCGTCTGTTACTTCATCATCTTCTCTTCCATCTTTGGCGTCTGTTACTTCATCATCTTCTCTTCCGTTTTGGCGTCTGTTACTTCATCATCGTCTCTTCCATTTTTGGCGTCTGTTACTTTATCATCTTCTCTTCCGTTTTGGCGTCTGTTACTTCATCATCTTCTCTTCCATTTTTGGCGTCTGTAACTTCGTCATCTTCTCGTCCATCTTTGGCGTCTGTTGTCTGTTACTTCATCATCGTCTCTTCCATTTTTGGCGTCTGTTACTTTATCATCTTCTCTTTCATTTTTGGCGTCTGTTAGTTGATTTTCTTCTCTTCCATTTTTGGCGTCTGTTACTTCATCTTCTTCTCTTCCATTTCTGACGTCTGTTACTTCATCATCTTCTCTTCCATTTCTGACGTCTGTTACTTCATCATCTTCTCTTCTATTTTTGGCGTCTGTTACTTCATCATCTTCTCTTCCATTTTGATCGTCTTTTACTTCATCATCTTCTCTTCCATTTATCTTCTTCTTTGATCTATAGCCGCCGACCCTCAAAGCAGTCAGTGGCCATCACGCCTGGTGGCGTCTTGTATGGCAGCAATAAGTTGATTCCACTTTGTTCGGTTGGCGGCCATCCTTCGTACAGTGCCCCAACTCTTGTTCATTCTTTGCATCTCGGCTTCCACAGTTCTCCGGCACGTTGTTTTTGGTCGGCCTCTCTTTCGCTTTCCTTTGGGGGTCCATAGTATAGATGTTCTTGTAATGATATCAGGGTCCCTTCTGAGGACGTGGCCAACGCAACTCCAGCGTCTGCCAGCTATGATGGTGTGCATGTCCTCCTGGTTGCTCCGAATGAGTAGTTCGTGGTTGCTGATGGTATTCGGCGAAAAGATTCGGAGCATTTTCCTTAGGTAGACTGTGTGGAAGGAGGACAGCTTCAACATTTCCTTATCTGTTACTCTCCAGCAC
The DNA here is from genome assembly GCA_024509875.1 of Oreohelix idahoensis. Taxonomy (NCBI): domain Eukaryota; kingdom Metazoa; phylum Mollusca; class Gastropoda; order Stylommatophora; family Oreohelicidae; genus Oreohelix; species Oreohelix idahoensis. Next base: position 60,498 of record JAMPIV010005705.1, on the reverse strand, counting down.
TCCGCACCATAGAGAAGCACAGAAAATACACAGCTCTCATACAGTCTTAATTTGGTGTTTGTGCTGTACTGGGAATACTTCCAGATGCTGTTTAGATTAGCAAAAGGCTGTTCTCGCTTTATTCATTCTGTTGTTAATGTCTTTGTTTGTTCCGCCGTCTGGTGTTACTATGCATCCTAGGTAATTAAATGTGTCTGTCTGTTCTAACTTCTGGTTCGTTATTGTTATTGGCTCAGGATTGCCCACATTTAGTGTCATGACCTCTGTTTTCTTCAGATTGATGTTCAGACCAACCTACTGGCTATACCTATTCAGTCTATCGTTTTTTTTTTGTTGGATATGTTGATGTGAATGTGCGAGTACTGCATTGTCATCTGCATATTCAAGATCTTCCAATGTAGAAAACGTAGTCCATCTTATTCCTTTTGGACTGCCTTCTGTTGTCTGTCGCATCACCCGTCTTCCATTTATGGCGTCTGTTATTTCGTCATCTTCTCTTCCATTTTTGGTGTTTGTTACTTCATCGTCTTCTCTTCCATTTTTGGCGTCTGTTATTTCATCATCTCCTCTTTAATTTTTGGCGTCTGTTACTTCATCATCTTCTCTTTCATTTTTGGCGTCTGTTACTTCCTCATCTTCTCTTTCATGTTTGGCGTCTGTTACTTTATCATCTTCTCTTTCATGTTTGGCGTCTGTTACTTTATCATCTTCTCTTTCATGTTTGGCGTCTGTTACTTCCTCATCTTCTCTTCTATTTTTGGCGTATGTTACTTCATCATCTTCTCTTCCATTTTTGACGTCTGTTACTTCGTTATCTTCTCTTCCATTTTTGGCGTCTGTTACTTCATCATCTTCGCTTCCATTTTTGTCGTCTATTACTTCATCATCTTCTCTTCCATTTTTCCCCATTTCTTGTGTGCATGGAGCAAAGACTGCATTGGTCAAATTGCAGGAACCCTGCAACAAAGAATTAATGCGCTGTCGCAGAAGTGGTTTGTGTAAAATGATAATTTTTCCAGTCCCATGCACAACCACATATTAGTTGCCGCTTACGACATGCCTGAGGTATCATTAGTCCTAATCATTCTGTGTCTCCCAAGAGACTCCGCTGGAAGTACACGGATCATTACTGGCTTCCAGATATATGTTATCCAAGTGGTTCTCTACGTGGACCATATGGCACCCCAGAGGGCCATGCCGTATTTTTAGGGGGAGCCACAGTAAGATGGTAAAGTCTCTTTTGTCCAGTTAAAAGCGACTATGAGGGGGCCACAGGAGTAAATAAGCCTCAGAAAGAGCCCATGAGCAATAAATGATTGAGAACCCTGCACTATACCACTGGCTGTATTAAAATAAAGTTTACACAGGCGCTTACGACTACTGCACGCTACGCTAGTGCGCAGTTCTAATAACTTAACAATTACAAATACATTTTTTTTAAAAAAATTGGTGTCATTTTGTCTCGTTTTGTTCAAACTAGACACAGGTCTGTCGGTTATATTAGGGCACTTTCCTAAATATAAGAGACTATGTGGTCTGATTAATACATTTTGCAACTAAATGACTAAAGAGCCGTTATATACAGAATAATAGCTCTAAATGATGTAACGTTTTTCATAACCTATTCGGGGATTTACCACGAATGGGGCCCTCTCTACTCACGTCCGTGAATACTCGTAAATCTGCCAATGCTAATGAATACAAAAGAAAAGGTAAAAGAGAAACAAAGATGGCATATTCTAAGCTTGATTTGAACGGGTTAACGGGTTACCTTACTTATTCTATTAATATTATTTACGAGATATTATAATTTTCTCGTACAGCAAAACTCATCAACATTTTTTTTTTCATGCTTTCCTCTCTTTCCTTTGTGTCTTCTCCCAAACAACACTGACAGACGCAGATGCAATTCATGTCTGTTTCATCACGCTTTACGCAGAATCTACTTCCTGTGTCTTGTATGACATGTCCGCAGATATGCATTTCCTGACTATCTGAAAGCATGACGGCAATATTGTGGGCTTCCCCTTCCCCAAATAACAACAGTCACAATTGATGTGGCTGACCTGTGGATTGTTCTATGCTATACTTTTACTTAGCAAATTAAAAAAGCCAGAAGAGCCCTGAAGGGCACAGAGATATGTTTCTACATAAGAGTGTTAAGAATATCATAGACAGCTAAACAGAGAAATGATGATGTCCCCACTCCCCCCATATAAAAAACAAAACAACAAAACGACGTAATATTCACATTTGAAGAAAACAATCCACTTTATTTGGGCATGCTGTGAGAAGAAGCTGAAATATATTGTGACACCAGGCAAGATGATGACAAAAGTTATAGAGGACAATAAAGAGAAGATACATGACAATTTGATATTGTAGATCGGTGAACAAAGACAAACGAATAGAACTGATTAAGAGCACTGGAGACAGGAAGTTGTGGACAGACATGATCATCTGCACCAGCATTGGTACTTGAAGAGGCTGAAGAAGGTACATTTGACGTGACCTTTATGAGTAAAAAGATACGCGTAGTTCTTATGAATCTATGAAATATAAACTGCTGTCTTGTTTATTTCTACGATGTTTTAAAAGTGAGGATATATATATATATAATCTTGTTATCACAGAAAAGAGGTTTCCGGGTCTTTTTATCACAGCAAAAGAGGCTCCCAGTTAGCATCACCTTTTTTATCACAGCAATAGAGACTCCTGGGTAGCATCAGCTTTTTATGACAGCAACAAGGCCATCTGGGTAGCATCACCTTTTTTATTAAAGCAACAGGGGCCTCCGGATAGCATCACCTTTTTTATCACAGCAATAAAGGCTTCTGGGTAGCATCACCTTTTTTATCACATTAATAAGGGCTTCTGGATGGCATCACCTTTTTACAGCATTAGGGGCTTCTGGGTAGCATCACATTTTTTATCACAGCAATAAGAGCTTCTCAGTAACATCACCTTTTTATTATAGCATTTGGAGCTTCTGGGTAGCATCACGTTTTTTATTATAGCATTAGGAGCTTCTGGGTACCATCACCTTTTTTTATCATATCAATAAGGGCTTCTGGGTAGCATCAACTTTTTATTATAGGATTAGGAGCTTCTGCTAGCATAACTTTGTTTATGACTGATATAGGAACTTTTCCACGATCTGAAAAGTTGAGCTCTTTCTGTTCGTTAAATACGATGACGTTTTCATTCTTCTCAATTCTATATTTCCAATTTTAAAATAATAATAAAGAAGACGCTGACTAACCAAGTGAAAATTTAAAACGAGACGGACTTGTTGCGCACATATTCTTTTGTGTGGCGCACAGATTACGATTGTTACGCATACAAATGGAAAATGTAATTATTTGTCTGATAAAAATATATTTATCTTTGAATTCACGATTATCAGTCTAAGGGACAGAACTCAGATTAGTCGATGTGTATTCATTCTGTGAGTTATCTGTTCTTGTATCTTTCCTGAAGATCGAACTCAGCGTAGAAATCTAGGTTTACAGCAATCTATTCTTTGTTTGGTTAGAAATAGATTGTTCTTGCTTCAGAATATCTATGGCCCGAATCTATGTGTATTTCTTGTCTATGTAGGACGAGACTGTCTTATATCTTAATATCTTTGTATGTCTAAGTCGAACTATATCTTCGGTGTCGAACTCGGGTGTCGTGGAATATTCTAATCCACATATATAAATTATTAGGTAAATATGAAGCCTAACAAATAAAATTAATAAAGAAAAGAGCAATGGTAAAATAACAGTGCTGTCACAAAGAAGGTACTCGAAATCCCCCTTGTTTTCTGCTTCGTCTGCAAATTGTAACGCTTTCACGTTGATAGTAAAAGCTTACTGTATTATACCCGCTTTCTTCAATGAAACGTGTGCTGTATTTCTTGGAAAAACATTGAGAGGCAGACTGCGTAATGACCTAAATTAATCCTAACATTAATTATACTGCGTTACCAAAACGAACGAACAGATGGACTCAAATAAAAAGAGAGAGGGGCGAATAAAATCAGGAACGCATGCAAAATTAAACACGCGTCTCGCTATTAATGCCACCCCCAACAAGCGTAACGCGATACACAATTACTACTATCACGCGTGTTAGGCTACATGCACTAACTTTTTCGGACGAACAGTGATAAAATACACTACCCTTCCCAGAGTTAGGTTTTAAAATCATAAAAAACGCTTATTAGGAAAGATAACAATAGATGGGTTTACGTTTGAAAACATTACAGTACCCAGACAGCACATCTTCGAACCAGGAGGTAGAAGAAATTACATATTTTGAACGCAGCCACGTAGCTCTTTTAAATTTGGATATTTGGGTTCCTTAGGGCTTGCTGACAAAGAATATGTAAAACGTTACGCAAATAGTCCAGGAATTAATAAATTATAACCAAAATAAAATAGGGGGGATGCCTGACAACATGAAATCATTTCTGCTCATAAAATTTTTTTATAACGTGTTTGAAAAAAACCTTACGTTACAGAAATAGCCTACCATGTAAACTCCAAATTGATTGGAGCGCAACAAATGAAAGACTAACCACGATTGGTCGGACTATAAATACTATCTTTCGTTGTTAGGGGAGACGTGGAAAGGTAACATTTTTTCAAACACTTGTCGAAACGTGGCTCGATTGGCCAGACTCGCTGATATAATCACTTAGGAGCGTTAGTTCGAAACCACTTGTTTAAATAAGCTTGATAAAGCAACAGTGCGTTGAAGCCAGCTCATATTTTTGCTAAATAAAAGCCTGGAACATAAGCAGATGGGAATTTGTGCCAGTAAATGTGCCAGAATTCATTGCTAATCAACGTATCTGTGTTTATTCTATGAATTGTGGGACCGTGGTCTTGATGGTATTGAGCAGCACCTGGTCAGAGCTTTGCTGAATCCAGAGTCGGACAGCATACTCCTTGGTCCATTTAGCTATCAGTGAGGTGTCTCCAGAGCCGAGGGGAGAGTCGAGCAGAGGAGTCTGTTCCTGCCGCCATCACGCCAGATAAGCTGATGTGGCCAGCTGAGCTCAAAATTATGTCCCCTCATCTTGAAATGACTTTGTAAAAATAACATTCAGAGGGGAATTTAATTGTCTTAATATCAGGAACTGAGAACATCTCCAATACTAGTCCCTAAAGACAAACTATTGAAGTCATGATGACAAATACCAACAGAGCTTGAACAAAACAAAACCAGTATTACCTCATATTACTACTACACAACTGACACACATAGGATATTTTTAATAACATATGTCACTGCAATATTCATATTGATAAATTCTGTACATATAACTTATAATTTAAATTGATTGTGATTCCTGGTTCCCTTTGTAGTTGAATCAGGACACATATTCATTCATGCCAGCAATGAATACATATTGTTATTTGAAAAGTTATCAGTGACTCCTTAAGATATTCTCATAGAGTGTTATATGTATGTGAGTGTCACAGTGTTGTCAAGAGTAGTGGATTAAATTAAATTGTTTATCTGTCTGTTGTTGTGACTTACACTTCATCATACACATACCCTAGACACATAACGTAGTCATCACACTATTCCAGAATAATTCTGACTGAGATATATAGATATGTGGTAGCAAGTAAGGTTATCTATAATACACTACTCTTAATAGATATAGATACCTTCACAGCTGATCTCAGTCAGTACACTAAGTCCCCTATAAATATTTATAACATCCCACTTCACCACATATATTGGGGGCTCGTCCGGGATTTTGAATCTTTCCCTATTAAAAATATTGGGGGTAATTCACTTCAGGGAATATAAGAATTAAAAGGTATCCTTGGGTGGAATTAAATAAGGTTGAGCTCACGGTGCCTGTGTTGTCCATTAGATATATTTAGAGATTAAATTGTTGGTTAGACATTGTAGAAATTTACCTGATAGACAATGGCGGACCTGGCCAAGTTTCGATCTGCTGCTGTACAGACTGCAAAAGAGTTAGGATTAGATGGGCAAGTTATGGTTGCCTATGTCACTACGGAATGTGACAAATTTATTGAACGCGAAGAAAGAAGATTAGAAAAAGAGGCCGAAAGAAAGTTAGAGGCTGAGACTAAGAGGTTGCAAGCTGAGGCTGAGACTAAGAGGTTGCAGATTGAGGCTGACAAAGAGGCTAAGAAATTGGAAGCAGAAAGAGAAGACAAAAGATTAGCTGCAGAAAGGGAAGACAAGAAATTAGCTGCAGAAAGGGAAGCAGAAGATAAGAGATTACAAAGGGAACATGAGTTACGACTCAGGGAATTTGAGTTTCAAGGCCATGCTCCTGAAAATGGTGCCAGTCCCTTTGCCTCTGATGCCACTGCTAGCCAAGGAGCCTCAACCTCAGCTATGAATTTTCATTTAGATCATTTTGTTGAGAAAGACGATGATATAGAGAGCTACCTAAATAGGTATGAACTATTAGCTACCACGTATGGGTTAGAGAGAGAAAGGTGGAGCTTAAAGTTATCTCAGGGACTTCGTGGGGCAGCTTATGAAGTTTTTGCAAAAATGAGCAGAGGTGATCAGGAAAATTATGACATGCTAAAGCAGGCTCTTTTGTTAAGGTATGAAAAGAATGCAGAATTTTATAGGAAAAAATTTAGGAATGCTAAACTACTGTCAGGTGAAACCTATCACCAGTTCTCTGCACGAATAGAGACATACTTGGAGAAATGGACTTCTCTGGGGAAAACCCAAGATCTTAAGGAAATGGTCCTTATAGAGCAATTAAGAGAGTCCATGGCTCCAGACCTGAGAAAGTTTCTCATGGAACAAGGTGCAGAGAGGCTGGGTGAGTTGCTAAATGTTGCTGAAAGGTATCAAGCAGCTCAAGCAGAGGTAACAGGTAATAAAAAGAAACAAGTGGATAACTTTAGGGCACCACAGAACTTTAATAAATTTGATCCTAGGGATCAACACAAAGGTAAGCACCAATTTGATAGGCCACGGTATGAAAATAAAAATAAATTCCCACAATTCGATGAAAGGAAATATGATGAAAGAAAATCTTTCAACCAAGGAAAAAGGTGGTGTAAGAATTGTCAGATGGACAATCATGACACTGACCGTTGCAGAAGGAAACCTGTGTATATGGCAACCCTTCAGGTCAGGTCGACCTCAAGACAGGAGGAGGATATTATGTTAGATACCACTCCAGAAGAGATGAGGAAGGCACAGGCTGGGGATAAAACACTCAAGCCTTGTTTCAGAAAATTGTCAACTTGTCATACAACTCCAGGCAAGGGAGATTTTTACATGAAAAACAAGTTGATGTATAGGAAGACTGGAGCTAGATCCAAAGGTCAGGGACAGCTGGTACTTCCTAAAAGATATAGGGCAGACTTAATAAGGAGCCTACATGTGAAACCAGATGGGGACCATGAGAAGATAGGTACCATCATTCAAAAGGTGGCTCACAATTATTATTGGCCCAAAGCAAGATGGGACATTGAGAATTTTGTAGAAAGGTGTAGCATAGCACATGAGGGAACACCCACAAGTGGGAACATGGATCAGGACCTGGACACGCCCCGGGGCAAAATTAGGCCTGATAATAAAAAGAAATATAGATTTGATAAAGTGGACCAAATGGAATGGGAAGCCCCTTTTCACGGACAAGCTTCACTTAACTGTTTTACAATGGCCACTATGCGGAGAGTGCAAACAGATGTCTTACCCCAGGATAAGCCGACAATCCCTCAATCGGACTTAAACAAACTGAAGGAAGAAGATGTAGAGAGGAAATCTCTCATCAAGAATTTTAAGTGGGGAGACAGCCCCAAAAGAAAAATTGGTAGCGGTCGTTTTGTGAATGATAATTCTGGGAGGAAAAATCATCACTATAAAGCTTCGAGTGGAAGAGACCATACCGGTGCATGGACAAATAGGTCCACACAATAAAAGGTCCACTCGAAGCTATGTTAAGAACGTGGACTGATGAAAAGGCAGAGGAAAACATTACATCTTCATACCAATATGTGAATGAGCTGACCACTCGGTTAAAAACTGGCTGGAAACTTGCCAATGAAAATTTGAAACAAGCCAGGAAGAAACATGCTGCCTATTATAACAGGAAGGCGAAAGACAGAAATTTGGCTGTGGGAGAGAAAGTACTGCTTCTTTTGCCTGGGAGTCAGAATAAGTTACAAATTGGATGGCAGGGTCCATATACAGTTTTAGAGAAGGTATCTAGAACAAATTATAAGATAGATAAGAAGGGGAAAGAAAAAATCTATCATGTGAATCTCCTGAAGAAATATTTGGAAAGAGAACATCAGGAAGAGACACACTTGTTGACCTTGTCCATCGCCATGGAGATGAAAAAGGAACCACTTTCATCATTTGAATATCCATTACACCCCTGTGAGACAGCAGCACAGGTGAAAATCAGTACACATTTAACGAAAACTCAGAAAGAGAGAGTGCAACAGGTTCTAAATAATCATGCAGAGGTGTTAACAGACCGACCAGGGCATACAAACCTATTGGAATATGATATGAAACTAATAGACTCCACACCTGTCTGTATGAAACCATATTCGATTCCGTTTGCTAAGGAGAAAGCTTTGAAGGAAGAGATAGACTATCTATTGAAGGAAGGAATTATTTCGCACAGTGAGTCTTCGTATAGTTCCGGTGTTGTACTCTTAAGGAAGCCCTCTGGAGAACATAGACTCTGTATAGATTACAGGAGACTGAATGCTATTACAGAAGGACAGGTGGATCCATTGCCGGATACAAATCAGCTGTTTGCCAGACTAAATAAAGCTAAATATTTCTCAAAAGTGGATCTGAGTAAAGGATACTATCAGATTCCAGTAAAGCCTGAGGTTAGACCATACCTAGCTTTTAGTACCTCAGAAGGACACTATGAGTTTAATAGATTGCCATTTGGATTGAAGAATGCGCCTAGTGTCTTCTCTAGAATGATGAGAAAATTATTGGATCCTCTGAATAATCCCTGTATAACAAATTTTATGGATGATATCCTTATAGCAACAGAAACATTTGAGGAACACATTGACTCTCTGAACATGCTGTTTGATCGACTTAGGGAGGCAAATTTAACAGCCCGACCAACCAAATGTTGCGTTGGATGTAAAGAATTGGAATTTTTGGGACACACAGTTTATCAGGGAAACATGACCCCTGACCCAAAGAATTTAGAGAAACTACAGAAAGCCCCGAGACCACAAACCAAGAAGGACGTGAGATCCTTTGTCTCATTATGTGGTTTCTACCAGAAGTATATCAAAAACTTTAATTCCATATGTGCACCGTTAACTGAATTGACACGTAAAGGACATCCAGATCGCATTACATGGACACCACAATGTGAAATGACTTACCAAGAATTGAAGGAAAAGCTCACAAGTAAACCCATTTTGAAATTACCTGACTTAAGTCAAGAATTCATAGTAAGGACGGATGCAAGTAATATTGGGTTAGGTGCAACTCTACTACAGAAATCAGATGCATTGGATGGGGAATTAAGCCCAGTGGCATATGCTAGCAGAAAGTTGAATAAAGCTGAAATCAACTACTCAACTAGCGAAAAAGAATGTCTTGCAGTAATATGGGCGATAAAGAAATTCAATATTTATCTATATGGGAAGGCATTTAAGTTGCAAACAGACCACAAACCTTTATCGTTTCTAGCACAGGCTAGGCATGAGAACTCCAGGTTACTCCGATGGTCTTTACTTTTGGCTCCATATAATTTTAGCATTGAGTATATATCTGGAAAAACCAATTTGGGAGCGGATTTTTTAAGCCGCCATCCGTGTGATGAGAATCACCGTAAACCCCAGAAATAATAATAAATTTCTCTATGTGTATATAGAATAAAGGACTGACATATAATGTCTGTTTTAAGAGGGGAGGTGTCGTGGAATATTCTAATCCACATATATAAATTATTAGGTAAATATGAAGCCTAACAAATAAAATTAATAAAGAAAAGAGCAATGGTAAAATAACAGTGCTGTCACAAAGAAGGTACTCGAAATCCCCCTTGTTTTCTGCTTCGTCTGCAAATTGTAACGCTTTCACGTTGATAGTAAAAGCTTACTGTATTATACCCGCTTTCTTCAATGAAACGTGTGCTGTATTTCTTGGAAAAACATTGAGAGGCAGACTGCGTAATGACCTAAATTAATCCTAACATTAATTATACTGCGTTACCAAAACGAACGAACAGATGGACTCAAATAAAAAGAGAGAGGGGCGAATAAAATCAGGAACGCATGCAAAATTAAACACGCGTCTCGCTATTAATGCCACCCCCAACAAGCGTAACGCGATACACAATTACTACTATCACGCGTGTTAGGCTACATGCACTAACTTTTTTCGGACGAACAGTGATAAAATACACTACCCTTCCCAGAGTTAGGTTTTAAAATCATAAAAAACGCTTATTAGGAAAGATAACAATAGATGGGTTTACGTTTGAAAACATTACAGTACCCAGACAGCACATCTTCGAACCAGGAGGTAGAAGAAATTACATATTTTGAACGCAGCCACGTAGCTCTTTTAAATTTGGATATTTGGGTTCCTTAGGGCTTGCTGACAAAGAATATGTAAAACGTTACGCAAATAGTCCAGGAATTAATAAATTATAACCAAAATAAAATAGGGGGGATGCCTGACAACATGAAATCATTTCTGCTCATAAAAATTTTTTATAACGTGTTTGAAAAAAACCTTACGTTACAGAAATAGCCTACCATGTAAACTCCAAATTGATTGGAGCGCAACAAATGAAAGACTAACCACGATTGGTCGGACTATAAATACTATCTTTCGTTGTTAGGGGAGACGTGGAAAGGTAACATTTTTTCAAACACTTGTCGAAACGTGGCTCGATTGGCCAGACTCGCTGATATAATCACTTAGGAGCGTTAGTTCGAAACCACTTGTTTAAATAAGCTTGATAAAGCAACAGTGCGTTGAAGCCAGCTCATATTTTTGCTAAATAAAAGCCTGGAACATAAGCAGATGGGAATTTGTGCCAGTAAATGTGCCAGAATTCATTGCTAATCAACGTATCTGTGTTTATTCTATGAATTGTGGGACCGTGGTCTTGATGGTATTGAGCAGCACCTGGTCAGAGCTTTGCTGAATCCAGAGTCGGACAGCATACTCCTTGGTCCATTTAGCTATCAGTGAGGTGTCTGCAGAGCCGAGGGGAGAGTCGAGCAGAGGAGTCTGTTCCTGCCGCCATCACGCCAGATAAGCTGATGTGGCCAGCTGAGCTCAAAATTATGTCCCCTCATCTTGAAATGACTTTGTAAAAATAACATTCAGAGGGGAATTTAATTGTCTTAATATCAGGAACTGAGAACATCTCCAATACTAGTCCCTAAAGACAAACTATTGAAGTCATGATGACAAATACCAACAGAGCTTGAACAAAACAAAACCAGTATTACCTCATATTACTACTACACAACTGACACACATAGGATATTTTTTAATAACATATGTCACTGCAATATTCATATTGATAAATTCTGTACATATAACTTGTAATTTAAATTGATTGTGATTCCTGGTTCCCTTTGTAGTTGAATCAGGACACATATTCATTCATGCCAGCAATGAATACATATTGTTATTTGAAAAGTTATCAGTGACTCCTTAAGATATTCTCATAGAGTGTTATATGTATGTGAGTGTCACAGTGTTGTCAAGAGTAGTGGATTAAATTAAATTGTTTATCCGTCTGTTGTTGTTATGACTTACACTTCATCATACACATACCCTAGACATACAACGTAGTCATCACACTATTCCAGAATAATTCTGACTGAGATATATAGATATGTGGTAGCAAGTAAGGTTATCTATAATACACTACTCTTAATAGATATAGATACCTTCACAGCTGATCTCAGTCAGTACACTAAGTCCCCTATAAATATTTATAACATCCCACTTCACCACATCGGGGTCAAAGGTTGTTCGGCGGATGTGTCGTAAAGTCGCCGGAAAAGTGATCTCTATATTAGTGGGGAAAGAGGTAGTCTCTTTAGACATATCATGTATCATTCACCCCAGTGTTTATTCTTACTGCCAAGGAATGGCAGAATCATCTTCTAGTGTATTTCTGATACCAAGGTAAAGACGCATTTCTTATGAACTTTTCCTGAGTCATTGTATTCGATGGGTAATCGTGTGTACGTTTAGACAAATATTAGCCAGATGAATATGACATTCATACCTAGCAGCACCATATTATGTGATGAAGTCAATTGTATAAATGGTAGAAGCTACAAAGCAAGGAGGACATTTAATGTATGATCAGCTTTGATTGCGCTTCATAGTTTGTATCCTGGGTGAGCGACAACTCACTTGGAGGAGAAGCCATTTTGAATTCTATATTTTCCAATCATCGAGGAGAGAACAGGGATGCCCCTTACTATCACCTGATGAGTCCAGATATCACTGCTACAGAAGAGAACCCACTACTAGTGATTCAATATTGTTATCAAAGAAATAGGTGCTGAACTTTATCTATATGAATCTTCGCTAGACGAGGTTAGGTCTAGGAACCATTTTGAATATATTATTTATGAACTGACGTGCTCTGTCAGTAAAGACAGATGATTACCTATATTGGAATCACTGAATGCTTGTCTACTGAGATTCCATTATGCTGTCATGCAACATGAATGCCGATTTAAAACTGTAGACTATTGTCATACATATATGATGGTGTTGTGCCAATGATAAAGTTGAATAAAGTTGGATAACGTTGGATTTTTATTCCCGTTAATGATATCCACCAAAAGATAGATATAAGTGAATGGAAGCAGACATCATCATCATCATCAGTTGATAAGATCTCTATGGTGTTGTTTGCTCCACTGTAGTGTATGGAATGTCAACTTGACCTACGCAGTGGTGTGTAGACATGGATTGAGTGTACAATGTGCGAATGATGATAAGGGTTCGTGTTGTTGACAAATGTTCTTTTCTCACACTCATGTATGACTGGAAGTCATCGACACCAACGACTGTGTACCTTTTCTAAAGTTTAATTGGACGTACACACTCGACAGCACAGATAGTGACAAATCACAGGTTGGCATAATACATCATAGTACAGTGGATAACTGGTCTTGCAATGTTATGTTACATGGGCACTCATGTAGATTAATATTATAATGGACTGTCAGTAGCCAAGCCCTCAGCATCGCCCATACATATAAATCATCTGACTTCACTGACTGAGCACGTCAGCTTATAAACAATATTTCAGATGGCTTCTAAACCTAATCTCGTCTAGCGACGATTCTTCAACATAATGTTCAGCACATATTTTTCCATATAATAATATTGAACCGCTAATAACGGCTTCTCATGTGTAGCAGTGATCTCTGGACTAAACAAGCGATAATACGGGCATCCCTTTTCTCTTCTTGAAAGTCACTACATGTTTTGGTTCCAAGATGGCTTCACTCGTGAGCTGTCACTCACGTTTGCATACAGATAATGAATCTGTCCTAAAGTTAGTCATTCATAAAACATTTCATTGCTCTGTAGATTTGATCATGAACAATTGACTGCAATCTACAGGATATAGTGCTGCTAGGAATCGAAGTCGTTTTCATCGAGTCAAATATATTCTCTTAGACATTCAAATCGTAACTATCGAAAATGGTGGCTTCGATCGAGAGTTCATAAGAGTGTCTTTGATTACCTTGGTATAGGAATTATGAAACTGCCATTCCTTGGCAATACGACTAAACACTGGGGTAAAGCATACACGATAGGTTTAGACAACTATCACCTTCCCCACAAATACTGAGATCACTTTTTCCCCGGCGACAGGCCGACATGGAAAACACACAGTCCCTATCAGGACGAAGCCAAATCACACCACACTCTAGCGACACATCCGCCGAATAGCCTTCGACCTCTCTAGAGACAACAGAACATATAGTTCGACTTAGATATGTAAAGATATACAGATATAAGACAGACTCGTCCTACTCAGACAAACAATACACATAAATTCAGGCCATAGATATTCTGAAGCAAGAACAATCTATTATTACCCAAACAACGAATAAATCGCAGTAAAATGGATTTATCCGCGGAGTTTGATCGAAAGAGCCGACACAACTTTCAAGGGAAGTAACACAATAATGACTTTCCCTTAAGCACTATTTTGCTTTCAAAATATTTGCGAAGATAACAAGAATACCAATGTATAATATTGTAAGATATCAAAGACTGCACGTAACAGTCTTACCACACCTCCCGGGAAAAAAAAAATGGAACATTTTTTTTTTCTCTTTTTGAAATACATCTAGGATCAACGTACAATAGGCTCACAACGCATGAATAATGCGCAGATGAAAATATCAGGAATACCTATAACGCCTAATATGAGGCTAATTCGACTTATGGAGCGACTGGTGAGAATGTGTCTCAAAAACAATAGAGAAATTATTTCTCTACAAGTATATTTCTCCAGGAAGGTGTCATCAAAGTATAATACAATTCTGGCAATTACACAATGCCTAAAAAATTCATATCATCATTTCGTATTAGATATCTTAAATTTATGATTTATGAAGAAAAAATCATCAAAGCACAGCGGTGAATAAACATCAATGAACCGCTATGTAGTGATACAATCATTATATTATTAAATTACAAATGTGTATCTATCATGATATAGAAAAGGAACTACTATAGAACTAGACATATCAAGAAGTCTAAGCCCTAATAGTTATGTGGAATCATGTGGGCATCTTGACAGAATGTCTGCCATCACATTATCTGATCCACGAATAGCTCGCACAGAGAAATGAAAAGGTTGAAGAGCAATTGCATATCGAGTAGACCTCGAGCTCTTCAAATTCTTACTCTGTATAGCAGTAAGAGCTTTTTGGTCGGTTTCTACTATGAAATGTGCGCCTAGAAGGAATCTCTGTAGTTTGAGGATCGACCAAACCATAGCTAATAGCTCACGGTCTAAAACCGAATAATTCCTTTCTGCCGCATTAAGTTTTCTGGAAATATACATTACAGGATGCAGAGTTCCAGAGTACTCTTGCATTAGTGCCGCTCCAATCCCAGTGGATGAAGCGTCACTACGAAGAACGAATGTCTTATCTTTAGTGGGTAGCACTAAAATAGGTGGTGTTGAAAACAGTGTTTTAATCTTATCCAGAGAGCATTGGCATTCCTGAGACCAGTGGACCACATTAGGCGAACCTTTCTTTAGAAGTGTTGAGAGAGGTGCCATGATAGAGGATAGATTCTGAATGAATCTGCCATAAAATTGAATAAGACCTAACAGACTTCTCACCTGTTTTTTTTAGTCTTAGGGATTGAGATGTTAAGTATCTTACTAGTATTATGGTCCTCTGTCTTTAGGAAACCATGACCAACTCGGTGGCCTAGGAAAGAAATTTCGCTAAAACCAATATAGGCTTTAGAGGGTTTCGCTGTCAGGTTGTGCTCACGCAAAGTAGACAGCAATTCATCTAACCCTGAATAGTGATCTTCCCAAGTATCGCTGAAAAGACAGATGTCGTCTAGATATGCAATGACATCTGACCGATAAGATAGGATTCGGCGCATCATGCGTACGAACGTAGCTGGTGCGTTCATAAGACCGAAAGGCATAAAATTCCATTGGAACAAACCTCTAGGTGTTGAAAAAGCCGTGAGAGGTTTGGCGCGTTCAGATAAAGGAACTTGCCAATATCCTTTAGACAAATCAAGTTTAGTGAAAAAATGAGATTTGGAGAGTCGAGTAAGTAGCTCTTCCAGTAAAGGCATAGGTTCGGCATCGAACTTAGTTACTTGATTCAATTTTCGATAGTCAACGCAAAGACGTATGTTATTGTCTTTTTTACGCACAATAACCATCGGCGAAGAATATGCAGAGGTGGATGGTTCGATTATTTTCAAATCTACCATCTCATCCAACTCTTTCTCGACCTGTGCTTGAAAATGTATAGGTATAGGATAAGGTCTAACCCTAATAGGAGTATGGTCAGTTAGAACAATGTCATGTTGAATGACATTCGTTTGTCCAGGGATGTCAGTGAGTACATCCTGAAATGTTTGCAACATAGTTGAAACTTGTCGCTGTTCTCCTAGAGACAAATCAGGAGAGACAGTAACGTTCTTCCATGATTCACTGGAATGAAGTGGGATCATTGGAAGAGGAAGATTTACATCTGAAAAACTTGTTTCCTCATCCTGTATCACGGACAGTGATGAGTAATGACCATGTTGTACTGGAGAATTGTCCGTTGCTTGGAAAATGGGTTGCAAATAATCCGGACGTTCATGGAATTCAGTAAGCATATTGATGTGGAAGGTTTTATGCTTCCCATCAATATCGACAATATAGTCGACATCGGAAATTTTCGATATTATATCGTACGGACCTTTCCAAGAAATAAGTAATCTGTTTTCCCTACAAGGTAGTAATACAAATGCTTTGTCACCAGGACAAAGTTGTCGTAAGCATCTCTTCTTATTGGCAAATTGCCTTGCCTTCTGTTTCGCAAATTCAGAAGAAGAAGTTGCTAATTTGCATGCTTCGATAATTTTTTTGTCTCAACGCGATGACATATTCGTAGGATGACTTTGTGTCATCGTCAATATAGTCAGATGTTATGAGATCGTGAAGCAACGACATAGGGCCACGCGGACGCGCGCCAAAGACGAGTTCAAAGGGAGAAAATCCCGTATGTTCATTGGGTACCTCTCTGTAAGCGAAGAGGGCCGCAGGTAAAACTCTGTCCCAGTCTTGAGGATGATCCTCAGTTATCTTCCCCAGTAAGTTTTTAAGTGTTCTATTAAGGCGTTCGACCATACCATTAGACATTGGATGGTAGATACTACTTAAAGATCTATCTATCTGCAGAGTAGACATTACTTGAGACATGGTATCTGATATTAGTTGGGTGCCATGGTCTGACAATATTTCTCCGGGGAACCCCAGACGAGAAAATATAAGCCAAAGAGCATCTGCAATATCAGCAGTAGTAATGCTCTTCAGAGGAATAGCCTCTGGCCAACGTGTGCACATATCAACACACGTCAAGATAAACTGATGTCCTCTGGCAGACTTGATCTTAAATGGACCAATAATGTCTATGGCCATTTTTTGAAACGGCCGAATAGGAATGTCCGCCGCCTGAATGGGTGCAGCATGCCGTGGACCTTTGGATTTAACTTCCTGACATACTTTACAAGATCGACAATAAATACGTATGTCCTTGTTTACCAATGGCCAAAAGAAAGCCGCAAGGACTCTTGACTTAGTACGGGAAAAACCCATGTGTCCAGCACACTGAGAGTCGTGAGCGTGCTGCAAAATTTTAACTCTCAAATTCTTGGGAACCAGGATTTGAGAATGACTTGACGTAATGGAGTCTTGAACCATACGTACAAGTACGCCATTCTTCTTTGTAATCCACGATTTACGACTTGTGTCTTTATTCGGATCACCTTTAGTTGCAAGAATGAAGAATTTCTTCAGAGTGGGATCATCTTCTTGCTGTTTTATAAACGAGTCACGAGAAATTACCAAGGGATTATCTTGGTTATGCACTTCATTATCTTCAATAGATGAAGTTTGAGGCATATTAAGAGCCTGAGCTCTAGTGACTACAGCGTTAGCAATCTGCATGTTTTGCCTTTCCCACGTGGAAATTTGTTGCGGAGTGCATTCCTTGACTCCATGAATGCGACCGATGATGAGGTCAGCGATCGGATTCGGAAGAAGACATGCGTGTACATCTCCTGTAAAGAAAGGAGTAGCAATCCTAATGATAGCAGTAGAGTATTTCTCTAATGTGCCGCCAAATGTTACACATTTGACTACTTGTCCAGTGGCACGGGAAGGATCTACGAGTGACTGCCTAACACCAATTGTGGTGCATCCAGAATCAAATAGCACAGAGACTGGATTGTTATTCACTAAACCCTTATGTAAGACAAGAGAACCTCTTCCATCATGCGCGACTGATGCTGGAAGAGCAGGAAGAGGATGGCCACAGCTTAAAGTAGACACTGTGGTTGGCTCAAATAACGTTTTGCATTGGGGGCACTGAGATGCTCTCCCAAAATCAAAAGCGGCACATGCCATATTACTAGCATCATTATTATCTTTACTCTGTTTATAGGCTTCATGGGACTCTTGTTGTGCAGAGTTTGCCTGAAAATGTGGTTTATGTCTTTTGTTTTGAGATCTACCTCGGTTATTATCACCTCTGTAGTTATTGTTACCTCTATTGTAACCCCTATTTGGGTTTGAGTCATAGTTCCCTTGGTTACCATTATCATATTCATTATAATGAGTATCTCTGTAATTATGATCTTGTTGACTCCAAGACGGATAACCCTGATAGTTTCTATAATTACTTCCTCTACGGAAATTCCTATAATTATGACCACCCCTGTGTCGAGAGCTATCAGGTCGTCTCCAGTTCTTTGAAGAAGAACCCTGAAATGATTGGTTACCTTGGTTTTGATAACTATTATGGTTACCTTTTTTATCAAATCTGTTTTGAGGTCCCTGAAATCTGTGTGAATAATTGGGATTGTATGGTGTTGCTGAAGCAACTGGCATACTCTCCTTAATCTTAGTGTTGCCAAAAGTCACGTCGGGGTGTGCAGTGACATATTGGGAACAATATTCTTCCATTTCTTTTAGAGATTTGGGTTTACGCTCATGTATAAATTCAAGGAAAGGTTTGTTTCACACATGACATAATCTTATCTCTGAGCAACAAATCCATAAGTCCTTCATACGTTTTTTCTGTTTTGGAAAGCTCAATCCAACGATCAACTGTGAGACGTGCCTTTGCAGTGAATTCTGAGAATTCTACACCCGTCTCAGGTACCATCGTTTTAAATAAAAGGCGATAGCCTTCCTCACTTAGCTGATATTTTTTTATCAAAGCCGCCCTAATGACATCATAATTATCCTTATCTGCTTCTCCTACAAGGCATAATCTAGTCAAAGATTCACCTTTCAAGTTTTCTGATAATTGATTAGCGTATTGTGATTTATCCACATTATGTGTACGACAAGAACGTTCAAATCTATCCAGCCAGAATGTAATATCGTCACTGGACTGATTGAACGGTGGAACCTTAACCTTGTAAGTAGAAGGTTTATCATTACCACTAGATGCCTGATTAACATTACTCATACTTGTCAATCTTAATTTCTCCAACTCAAATTCATGTTCTCTTATTGCTTTTTTTTCTTCAGCCTCTCTGTCTAATCTTTTTTGTTCAGCTTCCCTGTCTAATCTTTTTTGTTCAGCTTCCCTGTCTAATCTTTTTTGTCAGCTTCACTGTCTAATCTTTTTTGTTCAGCCGCAGCTTCTCTTTCCAATTTTTTTTTTGTTCAGCTTCACTGTCTAATCTTTTTTGTTCAGCCGCAGCTTCTCTTTCCAATTTTTTTTGTTCAGCTTCAAATCTCCTTTCCTCTACCTGCATCTGCAATTTCTTTTGTTCAGCAGCAGCCTCAGCTTCTCTTTCTAATCTTTTCTCTTCCGCCATAGCTTTTCTTTCTTCTGCAGCTAATCTTTTCTCTTCTGCCATAGCTCTTCTCTCTTCTGCAGCTAATGCTTTGTCATATTGAGCAACTGCCCATTGTTCTAATTGTTGACCAGTCTTATCAAGGGCTTTCCCTTGTGTAATGAAGTATTCTAATGTAGCCATGATGTCTAACAATAATACTAATCACCTGAATCAATAATAATACCACAAGTTCTCAATGACTTGATTAATCAGTATACTATCCCAATATCTGTGGGTCACAAGCCTTTAATAAGGTCTTGTATAATAGTAATAATAATCAGGTACTGGTTTATACCATAATCCAAGTGCAGTGCACAGGCAATTGTGTCTTATGAAATATACCTATATAAAACATATGTCAACCAACAGAATACATAAAGTACAAATAGGACTGACAATACAAGAACGTTTGCAGAAATCAAAATAAATCAAATAGGGAAATCAATGAAAATAATCACTGAATCTGCAAAGAATAACAACACAAATGACGTCACAATATATGAATATAAATTGTGAATAGAACTGAAAGATAGAAAAGGTTAGACCAACAAATTACAAACAAATCAAAACAAAACTAAAGAACAAAGAAATATTACAAAAATAACAATAATTACAGACTTCACAGCTAACACAAAAGCAACAGTTGTCGCAGCAAATTTTCAATCAAGAAAATTGCACCTATAGAAAACGCCCACAACGGACCCTCTATGACGTGGGATATTCTGTTGTGAGGACGCCGCCCAACCTTAAACACAACCCGCTGACATAGAAACTAACATACTATACAAACAAATAACATGTAAACATAAATATATATAAATTATGTGTATGATAGTATGTGTTGCAAAATAGGCTCAGTTTTACAGTAATGGCAAAGTTATTTTTATGAAAATAAACAAACTGCCACTTTATTCAATTAAACATTCTGGCCTTAAATATTAAAGTTCATATATGGAAAACAAGAAGATCCATCGATGAAAATAGGACTTCTTAGTTCACTCATACTGTCTTCCTGTTAACATTGACAAGAATTGATCCAACTGTTCTGTGAAACTCTATAATGTCTAATGTAAAAAATGTCAACAACGCTGACCTACATACTGCATTCACCTGACAGGTCACGTGACGAAGTGTTGACAAAGAGCAAACCAATACTGCAAGTGTGTCGTATCAGCCACAGGAAACGGTCTGGTATCGGTAATCTGTTGACTTCTGAACTTCTGCGAGGTCAAACCCAGAAAGCTGGTCCACCAGTTGATAAAGGTTGATAAAGTTGGATAACGTTGGATTTTTATTCCCGTTAATGATATCCACCAAAAGATAGATATAAGTGGATGGAAGCAGACATCATCATCATCATCAGTTGATAAGATCTCTATGGTGTTGTTTGCTCCACTGTAGTGTATGGAATGTCAACTTGACCTACGCAGTGGTGTGTAGACATGGATTGAGTGTACAATGTGCGAATGATGATAAGGGTTCGTGTTGTTGACAAATGTTCTTTTCTCACACTCATGTATGACTGGAAGTCATCGACACCAACGACTGTGTACCTTTTCTAAAGTTTAATTGGACGTACACACTCGACAGCACAGATAGTGACAAATCACAGGTTGGCATAATACATCATAGTACAGTGGATAACTGGTCTTGCAATGTTACATGGGCACTCATGTAGAATAATTGTATAATGGACTGTCAGTAGCCAAGCCCTCAGCATCGCCCATACATATAAATCATCTGACTTCACTGACTGAGCACGTCAGCTTATAAACAATATTTCAGATGGCTTCTAAACCTAATCTCGTCTAGCGACGATTCTTCAACATAATGTTCAGCACATATTTTTTCCATATAATAATATTGAACCGCTGATAAAGGGTTCTCATGTGTAGCAGTGATCTCTGGACTAAACAAGCGATAATACGGGCATCCCCTTTTCTCTTCTTGAAAGTCACTACATGTTTTGGTTCCAAGATGGCTTCACTCGTGAGCTGTCACTCACGTTTGCATACAGATAATGAATCTGTCCTAAAGTTAGTCATTCATAAAACATTTCATTGCTCTGTAGATTTGATCATGAACAATTGACTGCAATCTACAGGATATAGTGCTGCTAGGAATCGAAGTCGTTTTCATCGAGTCAAATATATTCTCTTAGACATTCAAATCGTAACTATCGAAAATGGTGGCTTCGATCGAGAGTTCATAAGAGTATCTTTGATTACCTTGGTATAGGAATTATGAAACTGCCATTCCTTGGCAATACGACTAAACACTGGGGTAAAGCATACACGATAGGTTTAGACAACTATCACCTTCCCCACAAATACTGAGATCACTTTTTCCCCGGCGACAGGCCGACATGGAAAACACACAGTCCCTATCAGGACGAAGCCAAATCACACCACACTCTAGCGACACATCCGCCGAATAGCCTTCGACCTCTCTAGAGACAACAGAACATATAGTTCGACTTAGATATGTAAAGATATACAGATATAAGACAGACTCGTCCTACTCAGACAAACAATACACATAAATTCAGGCCATAGATATTCTGAAGCAAGAACAATCTATTATTACCCAAACAACGAATAAATCGCAGTAAAATGGATTTATCCGCGGAGTTTGATCGAAAGAGCCGACACAACTTTCAAGGGAAGTAACACAATAATGACTTTCCCTTAAGCACCATTTTGCTTTCAAAATATTTGCGAAGATAACAAGAATACCAATGTATAATATTGTAAGATATCAAAGACTGCACGTAACAGCCAACCTGTTTCCTTTTCCTGTGTCGTCGAAGTGTGTGTCCATTAAATACAAGAAAACGTAAACAGTAGTTCGTCTTACACTTTCATCCACGAGTGAGTGAGATTGCCCTATTGTCAACTCTCAGAACATTTTCCAGCATTCGCGTACTGTTGTATCCTCACTCCAAATCAATACACCACTGCGTAGGTCGAGTTGACCTTTGGTTTGTCTTCATGTTTGACAACACCTATCGACACTCTTCGAACACGATTATTGCAACACGCCAAGCAACAGGACTGTATTTCATTTTGTTGTTTAAATTTCACCTTTAAATTTCACCTGTAAGGTCGCCGTACACAAAGTTGATTCTAAAAGTTGATTAACTAAATAATTATTATGGTTTGAAACACTCAGAAAAAGACATCTGAGGCATTTGATATAATTATATATATATATATATATATATATATATATATATATATATATATATATATATATATATATATATATATATATATATATATATATGAAGAATAGAACACGTCTATAACAAATAAAGAGGTTCTTGAAAACCTAGGAATGAAAACAGAATTAATAAAGGAGATCAAAATTAGACAGTTAAAATATTGAGGCCATGTAAAAAAGACACAAGACGTTACTAAAGATCGTAATAGAAGGCAGAGGTGAAGGCAAACGTGCAAGAGGAAGACAGCGCTATAAACGGGAAGATAAAATTAAAAGATGGACAGAAAGCAGAGTCCACCATCAAGATAACAAGAGTCAGAAGACGTTGGAGATCTATTACAGCCGACCTTCGATGTGGAGATAGCTGCTGTTGATGACAATTATGGTTTATTTGTTGCTAAAGCTTTCTTCCTACTCACGTCGTAGACAGTTACCACATAATCTCATAACTATTAATATTTGCTTCTAAAACAGTTATTCATCCTGGTTCTCAGACGTTCACCCTTTAAAAGAAATTTTTTTACAGACTTTACTTTATCCTTCCCATTCTTACAGTAAAGAGTTTTACAAGGTTCTAGCTGAACTCTTGGGTGTTTTGTGTAACCTTTATGATGGTGTGGTTGGTCAGTTCGTTCTCACAGACTGTCCAAACTATTTTAATAATTCTTGTTCGACACATTCCAGAAACAACCCTTAGCCACGTTTCTTCCTATGCTATTTCTGATGTTGTTGATTTTGTATTATTGATTACCTTTATCAGGCTGAGAAATTCTCAAGATGTGTTTGCCAATTCTTGTATTTCCTGTTTCTTTTAAACATTTTTGTTAACAGTCGTGTTGGTTTCACGCCCTATATAATAATGACCAATCACCCTCACAGCACTGCTGTCAAAAGGATCCTGTTTCGCCACCTACCTCTCCTCCAAGCTGACCCAGTGGCGCGGGAAGCATTTAGTGAGCCACCCTTGCTGGCATATAGACGGGACAAAAATTTGAGGGACCTCCTAGTCCACAGCCGTCTGAAAACCTGTCGCGAAATTGGTTTCAAGTCATTGCAAATGAGTTCAATTAGATTTATAAACCCATCTACGATCGAGTGACCGCTTTCAAAATGGCGGCGTATCAGCGAAATGTGTATCGGACAGAGGAAATCGCCAACGATAAATAAAAACGAAGGGAATCCGTATGAAAAGGATTTTACATTTCAGTACAGGGAAGGATGGGGTATAACTGCATATAAGATGGAACGGTAGGAAGTTCTCATTTACGGAGATATATGCGTATTTCGGCTGCCCACAGTTACGCTAAAAGCATGTAAACCCACTTCTGTTCTAAATATTAAAATCAACAAATAACAGTTTGGGAATTTACATGGATAGGAAGATAGAGTTTTATCAGCTGTATAAAACTAGATAAGAGGGAACAATATGGATATTATATATGCCGAGAATGATAAAGGCAAAATTTCAGTCGACGCACAGATCGGCCGAAATCACTGTTCGGGAAGGATTTTTCAGGTTAGGTTTAGGCTGTGACGTCGGTACTCTCCGATACGTCCGCGCTTTGCGTATAAGTAGCGGATCGGTAAACTGAGAGAGATACACAACGAAAGAGGTTTGAGCCAGACTGGAGACAGAGTTTCGCCACTATCCATGAATTGTGAGCGGATCGCTAGAAACATTTTTAAGTCCAGTATCTGAAGTCTGAGGGTAAGCGAAATTATGATAACTACCGTGTATAATATTTGTTATTTCAGGTTCATATAGAATTCACAAAATGTGCCTGTATAATAGTCATTGATAATATGTATTGTATTTTTAATATGATCTAACATGTACATTGTGGATGATTGTTGCTTGTACAAAAATTAATCACAAATAGCCCCACAGCCTAATGAAGATATATTTATCATATTGCTTTATCGCTTACGAAGATAAAGGCAGTCCCATGGCAGAGATTGTCATAGGGAAATGAAGTGTTAGAAACTTCATCATGGAAGATCCCAGTTACGAGGCTAAGGTGACTAGTCCCCTTCCTCGCTGCCTTTGCCTTCCCTAGTTCGAGCGCACAACTTTGTACCCATTTACAGCTGGTAAACTGGAGTGTTCTATAGCCAGTTTCAGTAGAAAGCAACCTGATCACGTGGTCACTCCCTTTCTTTATTTATGTATTACTTTTGTGTAGATGCTAAGGATAGCATCAGTATTTGAATTTGTACTTGATATGATTTGGAAGGATCAAGTTATAGCATATGAAGGGATGTATAGGAGCGGAATAAACCAGATGATGTTTATTACTGATATGTTAATATTAATTCTGTATCATTGAAATGATGTTACTTGCTATGACTGTATAACTTTGACACCTGATGACTGACTTGTCTGACTTATGTGCTAGTCAGTTACACTTAATTGACATGTTAATATTAATGCTATATCACTGAAATGATGTCCTTGCTTACTATGATTGTATAACGGTGACATCTGATGACTGACTGGTCTGACATCTGTGCTAGTCAGCTACAAGTCTAGCCAGATACTAGCCAAGGCTGATATGTTGCAGGTTCCATGAAATAACTCAAACCAGACTGTCCAGTATCAGAAGCCGGTGCAGTTCATCCGAGGCAATCCCACAAAAGTGCAGGACCCCAAAGAGTGAACTTCAACTGGTCATTGGCATCCCTACTGTTGGGCCTACCAAGTCTGATATCAGCAAAGGACAGTTTCAGCAGTACCAAGTTGGAAAGATAAGTGTCCTGTTTGACACTGACCACCTATACATGTGAAACAGCCAATAGTTCAAAACAATAATTAACCATACAGAAACTCAGTCAACTGATGACAGTTATCCTTAAATTCAAAGGACTAATAACAGTGATTTCAGTAACTTTATTATTTAAGATCTTGAAGTCTAAACAGACAATAATAGTAATTGTGTGAATATTTTTATATATATGTGTATACTCTTTTCCAACTAGTAGAAATAGAATATTAGTGTAATTATTAAACTATTTTAACTGTACCTGAGGATTTATTCACTTCTTCCATTTGTGGTTTCAGTGAATGTTCATTTTATTATCCCCTAGAATATAAGTAATCATAGATAGTCATAGGGAGGAGACACCTTAAATCCTGGTACTACTTCTTACCAACTGGACCAGGGTTTTTACAGTCTGACTATTTTTATGATAACAATATACCAGTGCTTATTTCTAAAACTGGGGTATTACTTGTAAGGTCAGAACTCTTTACTGGCATACTCTTACATAATATATACTTTTAAATAACCTCCCGCTACAAAACCGTCAACGATGGCCACTTTGGAACCAAGCCATGTAACCGTACACGATGTAAGACATGTCAGTATGTAATCGAAACACGTTCAGTCTCGTTCCCTAACGCCAAGTTCACCATCACCCATGGCTTCACATGTGAGTCACGCAACGTCATTTATGCTATTATATGCAAACGTTGCACCATTACGTACATCGGCCAAACGGGCACACGACTGGGCGACCGATTCTGCAGACACCTCTATGACATCTCTCAGTTTAATTCCACACCTGTGGCCATCCACTTCAATGGCCCTGACCACCACGGTGCCACTGACATCCAGGTGACAGCCATCAGATACTGTTCCTCGGACGCCAACAGTCGGTTTCGCCAGGAACAACGCCTCATCCATCTTATGGTTTGCCTCAAACCACACGGTTTGAATACCCAACATTCTTTTATCTGAGACGCCTTTCTCTATCGAGTCCCTGTTGTATGACTTTCTACTTTGATGATATCACCCTTTTTTTTTTTTTTTTTTTAAATTACCATTTTTTTAAATTTAATAATTTTATTTATTTATTTATTTATTTATTTATTTTTTATAATTTTTTTTTTATTTATTTTTTTAATTTAAATTATTATTATTATTTATTTTTTTTAAATTATTTTTTTCCTTTATTATTATCTTTTTATTTATTTCTTTATTTAGTTTTTATTTTTATCTATTTATTTATTTGTTTTAAATTTATTAATTATTATTATTTATTTATTTATATTTTATTTATTTATTTTTATTTTATTTATTATTTATCAATTACTTTTTTCTCACTCTTTTCCAGTCCTTGTTTTCATTATTTCTTATTTTTATATACTATCAACTTCCTCTTTCCAGTTTAGTGGCAGCCATCTTGCTTTGCTTCACATGTGACTGGACTTAATATTACGGGAGTTTCTTTTCTCTTATTTTTATAGTTTCATGTTCTCTACTTAATTCTCATTTTCTTTCCCTCCTGTCTCTTGTTTGTCTGTCCCTGACGAAGGCCTTGTGGCCGTAACGTAGGTTTTTCTTGTCCTTCTCCTTGTAAGACGTATTACTATTTGTGTGTGTGTGTGTGTTTTTTTTTTTTTTTTTTTTTTCAACCTATATAGCTTCCGGGGATCTCTAATGAGGCAAAGATAGAGTTGAATTAGTGCACCTTCAAGCATGGAGTCGTGGTAGCGCAGTGGTTAGTGCACTAGCTACCTAGCTTGGTGGTCCATGGCTCGATCGCCCAGTTCAGGTAGGAGTTTTTAGACCGCAAACAGCTCCAGGGTCGACCCAGCCTCATGAATCGAGACCAGAGCAACTCTGGGAAGGTTAAGGCGGCCGACCTGATGCTGACAACGTCACCCCTAGTATGCCCGATGGTCAAGAAAATATGGGCCTAACACCATATTCCCAATATGCCTCAATGGGCGTGTAACGGGATTCTTTACCCTTTACCCTTTACCCTTTTCAGGCATGACGAACAAGGGGACTAATATGAGGTTGTGCATGGAGCTGGCAACCTCATTATGCAAAGGAAATTGCCACAGGAACAACGCCTGTCATAAGGATGGGATTACTTTGCGCCGGTAGCGACAGTGAGGGCTCCATACTCCAATAGGAGCGCAAAGAAAACTGATGATGATGATACGGATGGTGATGATGATGATGGTGATGATGATGATGATGATGATGATAGTGATGATGATGATAGTGATGATGATGGTGATGAGGATGGTGATGGTTATGATGATGATGGTGATGATGATGATGGTGATGTGGATGATGATAGTGATGATGATGATGATGATGAAGATAGTGATGGTTATGATGATGATGATGATAGTGATGATAGTGATGATAATGATGATCATGATGATAGTGATAATGGTGATGGTGATGATGATGATAGTGATGATGATGATGATTACGATGATGGTGATAATGTTGATGATGATGATGATGATGATTATGATGATAGTGATGGTCATGATGATGATGATGATAGTGATGATGATGATAATGATGATAGTGATGGTGATGATGATGATTATGATGATGATTGTGATGGTGATGATCATGATGATGGTGATGATGGTGATGATGATGTTTATGATGATAGTGATGGTGATGATGATAATGATGATAGTGATGGTGATGATGATGGTGATGATGATGATGATAGTGATGATGATGATGATGATGATGATGATGATGATGATGATGATGATGATGATGATGATGATGATGATGATGATGATGATGATGATGATGATGATGATGATGATGATGATGATGATGAAGATGATGGTGATGAAGCCGATGATGATGGTGATGAAGACGATGACGATGTGTGAGCTTGATATCTAAAAACAAAAAGTACTGAAAAACAAGAGGAATGCTTTATTCTTACTGCACCCTCAGGCAATGCGTACAAGTAAACGACATATATGAGATTTTCTATTGGGGCTGGTAAACACATCAGGTAAAACAAACTGCCACAGAACAAACCACTGCACGAGCATGTGAACGTTTAATGGAGGCTTCCTGTGGTGGTGTGATTAAGTCTGAATCCTATCTCGGCCTCATTCAAAACATTACACCGTACAGAAATTCAGAGAAGCCAAACAACCAATCAAAACGGCAGCTCGGGTCACGCAATGCTAATAATTTGTAAGACCTTTTAGTAGGAATACGAGAAAGTGTAGATGTTGACAATTTTTCGAAAAGCACTGGGCAGCTAATAGCGGTATACATTGGTAATGAAGGACTCAATTCGATAATAGGGATCTTTAGCTATTGGCAGATATCTAGATTTTCACTGGAAGTGGTGTAGAACCGGAGAAAATGTGTATTTAAGGCATCGATGCATGAACCATGAACTTTGCCACGTTTAGGCTGCTCCAGTGAAAAGTCGGATTAATCTAGACATAAGAAAGATACTGCAATAGAGAGAGCTTAACCTTAAGAATAATATAAGATTTGGATGAAGGAAATCTGTTCAGAGATAAAGAAACTAGAACGATTTCAGGGTTTCCATATTAGCACAGAACGTCTAAGATTTTCACTTTTTCTAGTCTGCAAAATACTATGGTCTAGATGCTTTCTCGTACGTGAAACCTTGACCTATATAAGGCGAGAGGTACAAATCGTTATAGACATGCCACACAATTCAAACTTCAGACACGAGCGAAATCGTCTACTACCAGACTCCATTGCCATCTGCAGGGTAACACAGTCTGTAGAGCCATTAAGAGCCGGTCTGCGTGTATTTGAGGGTTATATCCTGCTCTGAAGAGTTTAATAAATTCTACGTGCCTAAGTCAGCTGGAGGAGCCTCTTGTTGTTCTGAGCCCTTGTGAAATGTCAGCGGGTCTTCAACAGTGCCACCTGTAAGATTGGAAGAACCGCAGTTGTTGGATTCTTTGCAGTTCCATTGCTGGGCCAGGCCTAGGAGGACATTTCGAAGATAAGTAGCCTTGTTTGGGGCTACTTGACTTTGCATAAAACCATACCACCCAAAAGAAATTAAAAACTTAAGATTATAAACATCTAAAGACTATGGAACATATAACCTACGAGTTTATTCTATACAAGTGAACATTGAAATGATGAAAAATAAGACTGTGGTGTAAGAACTTAGTATCAGTCTTTATACTTTGTGAAATAATAATATTAACATTGTTCAAGTTCAGCACAGAAGAAAGACAGTTTTCATCAAAAACAGACGAAGATGAACTTTAATTAACTTTAAATGTTATATAAATACTTGACAGTGAAACTATATAACTATATATATATATATATATATATATATATATATATATATCATATATATATATATATATATATATATATATATATATATATATATATATATATATATATATATATATATATATATATATATATATATATATATATATATATATATATATATATATATATATATATTGAATCAATTTGATTTTATTTGAAAATTATCCAACAGAACAAAGAAAGATCCTGTTCATAAATACATTATAAATTGAACCAACAGTTTTTGTTGAATTATTTAAGTTTGGTTCATAATTCTTGTTGGTTAGTTGATTACCCCTAGCAGAGTCATTGTCTAAGGTTAGTCTGGAGAGGGGCGCCATTGGAACCCAAGATAGTACATTCCCATCTCATCTAGGAACCTTTACAGCTTGACTATACTTTTGATGTCGATACACCATTACTCTTTTCAGAGAATGGGGTATTTCTTGTAAGACCAGTCTCTTATCTGGCACTATCCTGGTATCATCTGATACATCTATTTGTCCAGGGTATTATCATCATCATTATATCTTTCCTCTCGCTACAGGTGTCTCCGTCACTATATATAACATCCCAGCTTTTTCTGTCATTAACGCTAAGGGATGCA
Source organism: Oreohelix idahoensis (assembly GCA_024509875.1). NCBI lineage: Eukaryota > Metazoa > Mollusca > Gastropoda > Stylommatophora > Oreohelicidae > Oreohelix > Oreohelix idahoensis. The sequence continues at coordinate 29,967 of JAMPIV010005705.1, read as the reverse complement.
ACTTTGGTTGAAAGTTAGACATTAATTGTATTGTTTCCCTTATATGATAAAAAGTTAGTTAGTTGCTTATCCTTTACAGGACGTGGCAATCAACCCCAGCTTTTATTGGCTGTTTGTGATTTTTCTAGGCAATTTTTTTTCATTCACTCTCCCGAAAATAGTAACACTTACCAAAGAAGAATGCACAAATGACGGTGTGCACAAAAATATTTATAGAATGTGTGATCCCGTATACACACATTGGGATCCTCATGGTAAAATAAAAATTATGAAATATGAAGTATGTTGATGATGTCTGAGCTTGATATCTAGAAAAAAAAGTACTGGAATTAGTGGGAATACATTATTTTGACTCAAAAAAGTGCGTGACTAATCGTATCTGAGCTCAGATAAATTACAAAATGTCAAAACCTGCGCGAGCGAAATTTGTTTTCTCCTCACGTTCCTTCCTCGTGAGCAGCAACACTGAAGGTTCGACACGAAAGATTATGTCGTGCACTCATATATCATTGTCTTATCTAGTTCTGTTTTATGGAGTCTGTTACATTTTCATTTTTTTTTTCTAAATAGATCCTAGTAATATTTTATACCTGTCCGTTCTCAGTATGTTTATTTCTCCCTCCATAATAATGTCTGTTGTTTTCAGTGTCTGTTTTGTTTTTCATTAAAACTGCTTCAATCTCATGTTATGTCTTTTTAAATTACATATCGATGTGAATCTCCCTTCCTTGCTCCCTCTCTCCTTCTCTTTCACTCTCTCTCTCTCTCGCTATGTGCGAATGAAAGGATACAGTATGTAATATGAGAGAGAAAGAGAGAGAGAGAGAGAGAGAGATAGAGAGAGAGAGAGAGAGAGAGATGAAGGACAGAATGTTAGACGGGCTTGGGTGCCCAATTCTTAAGCCTTTAAATACAAAGTTCGTTCGTTCGTTCTCTCTCTCTTTCTCTCTCTCTTTCTTTATCACTCACTCACTCACTCACTCACTCACTCACTCACTCACTCACTCACTCACTCACTCACTCACTCACTCAATCAATCAATCAATCAATCAATCAATCAAACAGAAAGGCAGAATGTTATACTAGCCTGCGTACTCAATTCTCAACCCTTAAACAAAAAGTTCATTTGTTCGTTCGTTTTCTCTCTCCCTCTCTGTCTTTCTCTGTGTCTGTCTGTCTGTTTTGTCTTTCTTTCTCTCTACGCATATCATCATTTATACTAAACAAACTTGTCCGTGCTTACCTCCTGCCTTTGCATGCATAAAATAGAAGGAATGAAATGGTATGACAAGATCATCAAGGGCAGCGCTTCTTAAACCTTTAGATCCCCCGCACCCCTTTAAAATATTTTAAGAAGCCCCGCAACACTTTACAGCATCTTAAGAAGCCCCGCAACCCTTTACAGCATCTTAAGAAGCCCCGCAACACTTTACAGCATCTTAAGAAGCCCCGCAACACTTTACAGCATCTTAAGAAGCCCCGCAACACTTTACAGCATCTTAAGAAGCCCCGCAACACTTTACAGCATTAAGAAGCCCCGCAACACTTTACAGTATCTTAAGAAGTCCCGCACCCCTTTACAGCATCTGAAGAGGCCCCGCACCCCTTTACAGCATCTTAAGAAGCCTCGAGCCCCTTTTAAAGCACATTAAGAAGCCTCGCATCCCATTATCTTCTAGCACGCAAGAAAAAGATAAAAAAACATTGTGAGAAAATGTTGTTTACAAAATGTGACTAAGCTTCGGTATCTAATTGTTGTCAATGCTTTATGTTGTACAGATTAGTTGAGTTCTGTGTAGTACATTTTCTAAGTGTTTATGATTATTCGCCTTATAAAATATCTGGCTTTCCTCGCACCCCCAGAAAGTAGGTCTCAAACCCCCATGGGGTGCATGCCCCTCTGGCTAAGAGGCATTGATCTAGTGGAACTGATGGCAAGTACCAGACAAGTGCCAATGGAACAGGATGTGAGAAAGAGACACTGGCTTGCATAGGACACACATTAAGGAATTTGATTTCATTCAACAATATGAATGCACGATACACAGAGAGAGGGCAGTTTATGTTCTGGAATGGCCAGGCTGAGAGCTAAATAACAGGCAAAGGTAGTCTTATAGCAGATACTGTCGTAGGGGTGAGAAGTGTTAGAGTATGCTAGGTCTCAGCTTTTTTAGGTGGGGATGACTGGTTCACTTCCTTACTGCTTTTCCCCTCCCTGAGTCAAAAGTCGAGTCTGGTACCAATCTACAGCGTAACTTTGCCCCGAAAAGCAAGCGTTCAAACCACCCTGCCACTCGACGCTCGAAAGAGGTAGACGTAGACAAAATAAACATGGAGAAAATAACTGAAGACAGACATAAAATGAATTTTTTTAAAACACTGCCAGCCCCCAGTCTGACAATGATCGATTAGTGCTGTTTCGATATAACGCTATTTCTATTTTATGCCCTACACCCGTTACAAGCTTACAAAATTCGATCTTACGCTGTGCGCTAAATTCCGAGAGATGCAAGAATATAATTTTTAAGTTCATCCAGGGTGGTAGGATGGCCTCGAAGCATAATGAAGCATGACACCAAATTGGAAAGCATTTCTATGATAATCCGTAACACAGAACAAGATCTTAATTACCACAAAGTGCTTCTTCAAAAGAAAATTAGGTGGCAAAGCAAGCTCGATTCGTTTTTTTTTTTCAAAGTCTCCTCGAATATATTCAACCCCGATTGGCCTAGTAGACGTGCCTTCTACATCTGGAACTAGAAAAAACTTGTTCAACACCTACGAAAACTTCTGCCAACATGTCGTCTGAAGACGTTCTGCCGTGACAACTGAAGCCACAAGCGAGGGACGTAGTAGCGATTAAAGTCCTGCAATACTTAAAACATTTTTTTTTTCGTCAGTAAAGCACATAGATAATATTTTGTTTGTGGTCAATATGTTTGATAATTATATTAGTTAATAAACGTTGTTAACTATTTAGCTTTTGTTTTGTATCACTTTTCACTTCCGTTATATACAGCTTTCTGGACCATGAGAACGAATTAATTTTTAAACAAATTAATTCTTATTGGAAACCAAATTTTTGTTTAGCGTTTTTTTTTCTTCAGTTAACGCTCAATTTTCGAAGAACGAATTAGTACCGCTAAGCGGGGGACATCTATACATTTAAGGGATGGCACCAAACAGAAAGGCTTGGTGCGATTTATTTGCATTCTTTTTGTTCTTTAGGGAGTTGCAAAACTCAGATTATAATGACGTTTTACCTTCTGTGTTTCTTTGTTCTATAGTTAATTAATTTGTTTCTTCTTGTCACACTAAGACGGCGTTAGGCAACCCAGGAGTTGTGTCGATCTACTCTAGATACACTGAGACCTTCAAAAATCTTTCTTGATAAAATTATGCCTGCAAAGTTAGTCGGAACATCAGTTTTACTTGTAAAATGAAGCTTTAAAAGATCTATCAGTATTCCCTTTTTTTGTCTCCCAGTATTCCCTTGTTTGTCTCTCAGTATTCCCTTATTTGTCTCTCAATATTACATTTGTTTGTCTCTCAGTATTCCCTTTTTTGTCTCTCGGTGTTCGTTTTTTTTTTTTAACCAAAGCTGCCTCGTTTATTTCATCATGGGTTTACCGCCCATTTACATGCTGGCGAGATATGGCTTGTCGGAACTTCCTCTAGTTTAAAGATTACTTCTCCACCTCCCACATCAATTAAAGAGCTATCTAATCGTCACCTATAATCTATTGATAATCCCGAACGACAAGCTGACCAACCCCCCCCCCCCCACCTCTTCCCTCCCCTACTTTCTCTACCATCTATTCCAAACAACTCTACTAACTGAGATAAACGGGCCCAGGCGTTGTCTAAGACGTGTAATTTCCAGACGGTTTATTTAAAAACATTAACCACAAAAAGAGTGGGAAGCGTCAAGAAAGTTCCATTTACACTTTTCTATTGTTAGACCTTTGGGCTATTACAATCTATTTTCTTCTCACATGAAGCGCTTCTATTCACACGAAATAGATGGTCAGATTTCTTTGTATAGTCCCTGGGTAAAGAAAGCAATCTCGGTCGCGTCTCAATCACTTTTCCCCCTGAGCCAATAATTTTTTTTAAAGTATTTTCTAGATACTCAAGCTTTGATTTCAAGTTTCTTCTGCTATCATCCCGTCTTGAGTGACATTTATTCTGATCGATACAATTATAGAATAGTCTAGTACATAGTTCTGCGTTGAGCACAGTCATTGAGTACGATCAAACAGATATGAATCCATCTACAGCAAGTTTTTGAAAAAAAAGATACTATGAAAAATTTGAATACTTTTTTTAAGGAAAGAAAGACGTTGGGTTTTGGAGAAGTGTAGAATTCATACTAATAACCAACTAGATGGTATCAGGAGATTGATAGGACATACATGGGGAAACATGTTAATAGCATTACTAGTTAGTCCTTGTTCTGGAACCCTTTGCGTAAGAGAGATAGAGGAAGATCAAAGAACACACGGAAAAAAGAACTCTAGGAAGACATAGAGAAGACATGGTTCGATTTATTTTGGTATTTTAAGGACTATTTTCATTGCACACGGACAAGGAGGATCTCAGCACAGTGCACGAACTCCGTAGCACCGGCGAGAATCCCACATTCTATAAACATTTTTGTGGTGGGTAGGTTACTGATTTTTAAATTTTGCCAATGCAGCGGCCTTATGGCCTACTCATTACGATTTCCAACTGCCTTGGGATTTTTAACGTGCGCAACTTGCACACAGGACCTCCTACTTTTCCGCCATTATCCGAGGAGGCTATGCATCCAATCTCACTATAAAGGAGACCAGGGGGAAGTATGACATTATTAGGACCACTGGTTCTGGGAAAAAAAATTCCATAAATTATACCTCATCTACTGAGAATCGAACCTAGTACCTTTAGAATTCGAGGCGGACGCCATACCTCTTAGCCACTCCGATCCCCCCCCCCCCCCCTCCCCCTTAAAAGAAGACATGTAAAGACCTTAAGTCTGCCTACCCAGTGACATTAGCTTAAGGTCTTTCCAAATAAGACGTGGAAAGATCGTAAGCTGATGACACGGGGCAGGAAATTTGGCTTAAGTTTGTTGAGGACCTCTGTTCCTTGGGATGCTGATGTTGGTGAATGAATGAATAGGATCAGGAAGCGGTTCTTGCTCACGACAGAGTGAAAATATAGACGATCGTAGAAAAATACAGACAATGAAGAGACAGTCAACTTTACAGTTCTTGCACTAGAGCATCCAATCAGGTATGAGATATAGGTCTCACAAACGTAAAGAAATTCACATAACAGGAAGGATTACACTTCTTGCTTGGAACATCCAAGACAGGAAAAAATAAGTCTTTTGGAAATATAGAATTGAGAAGAATGAAAACGTCATCGATGCTGATAGGAAACTCTTATACAGAGCGATACAACAGGAGGCAATCTGATCATCAGAAGTAGTGTCCCCCCGTCGAACAAGTGTTTCGGCCCTGTTTACTCCTTTACACTCTAAGGGGGGGCAGACCCACTTGGATCATGACTCCCAAGTGTCTCAGCCTCCTGTTGTCTTGTATCGAAAATGAACCCATTTCACTTTGGTAGCTGTCACGAAATGGATTTAGGACTAGAGACTGTCTACATATAGTGACAAGACAATAGTAAGAAGAAAGACTGAAATGATAGATTCAGATAGAAATATAGTGCAAAATGTGAAAGTTGAGACCATTGGCTCCGAGGTTGAGAACCGAGGTTGATTCTTTCCTCGCCACTTCGGACGTTTAAATTGCTATGGCCTCGAACCACCTCTAACTACCCTAAGGGGATAAGGTTCAAGTAGATTCACATACACCAAGATACAGACAACATATAGCTACTGTACTTAAATGAAATGACTGATTCCAACTATAAGTTACAAGTTTATTAACACCTATAAACAATTAATCACATACATGTCAAAGAAAAAAATGCAGTGTAAGCACTCCTGAAATAAACAAATTCAGGAAGAAAAAAAAAATGACACATGATGTATCATCAAAACAACCAACCCCACCCTTCACCCACAAGGTTCACCTGTATGGAGAAAAGGTAAGATTAAATGAAATGAATTACACTGCCTGGGTGGGGTCTCAAGTCGAGCCTCCACTTCAAACTAGCTATTCTAAATTCTAACTCTAAGTCCACTGATAGCTGGAACGACTGCGAAATGACTACACAATCTCTGCACAGACTTCGGTTCTACACAGCCTATCCTGGAATCTCCTGAACACACCTAACTGCACCTCTAAACTTCAGCAGCGGTCCTCTGCTATGATCTTCAACAAAACTATGTCTCTTTTCTGTGCTGACTTCTGTAGAGAGAATGTTCACCCTTTCTCTCTCCACGAACTCTGGGATTTGATGACTGAGGTTTAACAGAACCCCACTGGATTCTAAACTGGCACTGTAGCTGACTTCTACCACTCTGAAATTACCTGCCCGAGTACCTATGACTGGGCGATGTGGCTATCGGCTTTATTATGGCCGTGAAGAAGCGAACATAAAATTACCACAACGCTGGCAGCCTGCCAAATCTGCGTGTGTAACGAGCGTCAGAGCTCAGGATTTATCCACAAAAATCCTATTCGCTGGAAAATGTCTTCCCCTGGCTGGGAAAACGTATTTTCTTCCTCTCCTTCCACCACTGGCAACTAACGTAAAACCCTTGCGGTTCTGCGAATGCCCCAACTTTGAAGTGGGAGAAATTTTGTGGTCTCAAAATTCCGCTCTCATTCCCACAAAGCCGGTACCTGCTGTTCAGACGAAACAAAACAACAGCTAAACAAAACGTAATAAATCTATTTCTAATAACACCACCTCCTTGACTCTTCAACACGTTATGCACCTCCATACACAAATCATGCCAACACCGTCCGCTACTCTCCTGTTCCCTTCTCTACCTGAGCCTACAAAGTAAACATTGGCTAACCCAGATCGCTTGTTCTGCCTGACTAACTCCGAGCAACAACAATATTTTCACTGGCCCGTCTGGGCAGACGTACTGTGGCCTACTTCTTACGCTGACACTAATGCCGTAATGTTTAACACAACTAAAACTAGCCCTCTCTAGGAATTCCTAAAATTCCCGTCAATAATAGTAATCACATTCAAAATGTAATACAAAATAATTCCCTTTAAAATTACTTCTCCCATCTTCTGAATTCACAGAACAATAATGCACAATCAATAACATATAATCCTGTTTACACTAGCATCTACCTGCCGTCAAAAGTTATACATAACCCCCGATTATCAAATTGAAAACCCCGTAGTTCAGCCACGTGGTGCCGCAGTTTTTCAACCACGCGCTCCTGCATACATATTCATTACTGATAGCACACACGTGCTCCAATTAATACCTCTATCACTTCCGTCCGCAGATATATGCGTAACTATATAAATAGCGAGCATCAATACTCTCACTAAAATCACAAATGAAAATACACATTACACACGCTCCCGACTATTCTGTAAATAAATAAAATTCGCAGATGCGGGTTTCTCTGCAGACCTGTTTTTGAAATAGATCCAAGCATGGCCGAAACCTCGCAACTTTCAAATCATCTTAAATACCGCTATTCCTGAAATAAGGAATTAAATGGACCTAGTTTCTCATGTCTATCACTCAGATCGAATTGATGGCTCTGGAGTTAAGAATTAGATTAAACTAAAACTTCCCAAGAAACTTAAATGATCGGCTAGGACTAGAAAAATTAAATAAAGCCCTCACGCAAAAATTCATGCTTACCAAATCTCGAATGTCCTACTGAAGGCAATCGACTTGACTCTGGCAACCGGCTTAGCAATTTTTCATTAAAAGAGAAAGAGGCTATGTAATATAAAAGTTAGTTGCTTATCCTTTACAGGACGTGGCAATCAACCCCAGCTTTTATTGGCTGTTTTTGTGATTTTTCTAGGCAATTTTTACGTTCAGTAGTTTGCCATTGCTTTCTGAACGGTACGGCGCTTATACCATTGTTAAAAATCCACACATAGCGATCTGCTACCAAACCGCCAGCAGCAGGTTTCGAACCTGGTATATCTGGATTATGAAACTAAGTTCATATCCATTAGGCCACAGACGCCGACATGTAATATAGGCCTTTTATAATCAAGAGCCCCACGCGCCGACTTCGTGACGTCATATGCGCGGCGTGGTTATAAAGCCAATGGAAGCTCTGCATTTCAACTGCAGTTAGCTCTCAGCCAATCAGAACCTTAGATCATGATGATGCAACGTACATGAGTTTTAGACAAAGAAACGGGATTAAGCCTAGCCCTCTAGTGGCAATGAAACAAAATGGCCAAAATATATATATAAAAAATCCCGAAAAATGTGTCTAGCTGCATGCCTATCTTTTAAAAAAAGACAATCTGGTGCCAATCCTGATCTAGCGTCTATAATCTTTCTTCTAGGAAAATACTGTCTAATTCCCTACACCCCCATTCTAAACACATAAAGAAGAACCATAAAGCAGATGAGATCCAACTCCCTCGTGATCTCATCTTGAAAAAACGTAAATAATAGAAGGAGAAGAAACATGGAGAAGGATTTTTCTGTAATCCCTCTTAGAAATAGTGAACAAAATGCACGGAGAAAAAGACATGGGCCATTTGAAAGACAGAATCTCAGTACTTTCGTCACAGTAGCAACTTTAAAATCCACAACTCCGCCAGCCGTGGAGGCAATTGTGAAAGTAACAAAAAGAAGACAAATTATTCCGTTCGTTCCGCCGCACACCACGACTAGGGACAGACCCTGACACACCTGCGCGAAGCCGACAAGGCTAGCCACTGCGCACTAGCAACTGTAATTCTGTGCCCAACACCTCTTATAAAAGACGTCGCGTGTTGCCCGTCAGTCACAGCTCTTTCACCAGTACACCGAAACTTCTATTTTAATTTGTCTTCTACTTTTTCGCGGTGGGCTACTTTCCCTTGCCTCCCTGACTCCGAACATTTCGCGACAGTGAAGATATATTATGTCGCCGAAGATTTCCAGCTTCTCCAAAGTTATCTTCTTCAGGTTGTTATCCAACTCTTTTGCCAAAGCTTCGTCCAGCTGTTCCCAAAGCCCTTTTGCACTGGCAGGTGGAAACTTGATTGCATCTCTCTTCGCGTCCAAGAAGTGTGTGAGATCATCATCAGGCAGATCAACTTGAATGTACTCAGCACTGTGGATTGACTCCTGGCTGCGTTCTTCTAGCGTCTTACCCGTCGAGACAGAGCGCTGTTGATCTCCCCCTGATGAGCTCCCACGCCCCTTTTTCGTTCTGTGGATTTTCATTCCTCTCTGAGTAGAGAATTTCCTACCACAGGCACATGGAAATTCCAGCCGTTGTTCAGAGCTCGAAGTCCGTGTAACGGGTCTGGTCGATTCCAATGAGGCGCCTGTGGATTCATCATTCTCCCCCGTTTCGGTGAATCCTGGGGGCATCTATCATTTTTGGGTCCTGTAGCAATTGAATACAGCTTACGGGGTGCTAACCCGGTCAGCCGGTTTCTAGTCTTTCCCAGTGTCATCTGTCTTTCCAGAAGCCCATCGGTCTTTGTCACTGGATCGACCATGCAACTATGATAGGAAACTCTATACAGAGCGATACAACAGGAGGCAATCTGATCATCAGAAGTAGTGTTCCCCCCCCCCCCCCCCCCCCCCCCCCCCCCCCCACTCCCCCCGTCGAACAAGTGTTTTGGCCCTGTATACTCCTTTACACTCTAAGGGGGCGGGCGTATTTAACGAACAGATCAGCTTTTCAGATTGTGGAAGAGTTCCTATAGCAGTCATAAACAAAGTTATGCTAGCAGAAGCTCCTAATGCTATAATAAAAAGGTGATGCTACCCAGAAGCCCTTATTGATATAATTAAAAAAAAAAAAAGGTGATGCTACCCAGAAGCTCCTAATGCTATAATAAAAATCTCACAATGCGTACAGTAAATAACTACAGGAAATTTTAATTTTCCTACTGGAATTTCCAAGACAGAGTTAGAAATATATCTCGCAAAACTGAAAGAAAATCAAACTTAACAAACGAACGAACTTAATTTTCAAAGGGTTGAGAATTGGGCCTGCAGGCCCCGTCTAAAATTATGCCCTTCCTTACTCTCATCTTTTACATATATTTTTTTCATTTATTTTCACCTGTATTTTAAATATTAATGTTTAAAAAACAATGTAGCGGTGTAATAACAATATACTCACATTTACAGTATCTAATTATAAACAAGAAATGAATAAAAGCAAAAAACATGATCAAAACCTACATAGAATAGTATATAATGATTTGGGAGCCTAATTAGTTTAGGGTGGCGAGTTATCTTCACTCACGATGTATTTGAAAAGTCTGCAATTGTACATATGTGATGAGGCATGGGGTTTGCACTCCGATGTGTGAAACGGGACATTTTCGAGAATATTTGGTTTTGTGCATCGGAATGCACCGAAACTGAAAGGGGTGGACGCTGACTGACATGTGACCTGTAGTGGAGAAAAATTAAAGAGCTTGATAGTGAGTTTGGAACAACTAAAACGCGAGTGCTTTTGTACTAACTGTGAATATGGAAATGGAAGGATGTATACTGAAGCACATTAAAAACACACCACTATTATATACTACTGGACAAAAGTTAAGGGCCGCCATTCAGTTTAGACAAAGTTTATATAATTCTTCGTGAGCAGGGTCGTACCAGATTTTGTCTTGATCATGTAGCCATTTCTTCGCTGCATGAATCACTCCTTCATCATCTTTGTCGTGACACATTCTAAATCCACATATATAAATTAAAAGGTAAATGTAAAGCCTAACACATAAATTCAATAAAAGGAAAGAGAAATGGTAAAAGTACAGTGCTGTCACAATGGCGTACAAAAATCCCCCTTGTTTTCTACTTCGTCTGCAAATTGTAATGTTTCACGTTGATAGTAAAGCCTACTGCATCACTACACGCTTTCTACAATAAAACGTGTACTGCATTTCTAAGAAAACCTTGAGATACGCAAGCTGATTAATGACCTAAATTAATACTTCCATTAATTTCATTTTATACACTACGTTAACATAAACGGAAGGACAGATGGAATTAGGATAGAGAGAGGGAGGGCTGAAAGCAGGAACGCATGCAACCCTAACACGCGTTTCGCGATATACAATTAATGCCACCCTCCCCAAGCGAAAGGCCAGAAGCAATACTTTTTTTCAGATGGACAGTGATAAAAAACACTACCCATACGAGAGTTAGGTTTAAAAACCTGAAAAATGCTTAATGGGAAACATGACATTATACTGGTTTACGTTTGAAAGCCTGACAGTACCCAGACACCACATCGTATCGAAGTGAACAGGAGGTAGAAGAAAATACATATTTTGAACGCCGCCACTTAGCTCCCTTAAAACTTATATATTTGGGTTCCTTAGGACTTGCTGACAAAGAATATGTTAAGTGTTACGCAAATAGTCTAGGAATTAACAAATTATAGCCAAAAGAAAATAGTGAGGGTGTCAGACAACACCAAAAATTAATCGCACAGTGGCATGTTTTGAAACCACTATTTTACGGGAAATGGGCCACCATGTAAAATCCTATTTGATTGGATAGAAGTAAATGTAAGGCTAAACACGATTAGTCGGGCTACAAATACTAATTCTTTGTTGTTAGGGAAACGTGTGTAAGAGTACTTTTTTTGAAAAGCTGTGTAAACATGGCCCGATTGGTTAGACCCGCCAATATAGGCAATTAGGAGCGTCAGTTCAGTGCCACATGTTAAAATAAACTTACTAAGAAACAGTGCGTTGAGAGCCAGATCATATTTTTCTAAATAAAAGTCTGGGACAGAGGCAGATCGGAATTTGTGCCATTATTCATCGCCAGTCAACGCATCTGTGTATTATTTCCATGAATTGTGGTAAGCTTGATACATTCAATATCTTTTTAATGAAAATTGAATGTAAATTGATAATTTATGTCTGTATATGTGTGTGGTTCAGTAGCAAACATGAGGCAAGGCCTAAATATTGCTCCAACCTGAACAGGAGGTGTCGGAGAAAAGTAAAACTGCATGGAATTGCCAAACAGTACACTGAAACCTATCTTATTGACTAGAAAGAACTAATGCTGGAATTGCAGAGGCGTAGTAACCATTAGGGAGGAGTATACTGGTGTAAATTGTTTCAGATGAAGATAGCAGTTGCCCTACCGCTCTGAACTCAGTGTTTGTTATGTATTGTGTTCAGTCTGGAAATAGATTATAAATTAGTTCTGAAATAGGAGGTACAACCTTCTTGTTTCATGGACTGTGGTCCTAGTTATTGAAGCAGCACCTGGTCTGAGTTTTGCTGAATCCAGAGGCTGACAGCATACTCCTTGGTCCAGATAGCGACCAGTGAGGTGTCTCCAGAACACAGGAAGCAATCGAGCAGAGGAGTCTTTTCCTGCCGCCATCACGAAAGATAAGCTTCTGTGGCCAGAGTAGCTCAACATTATGTGCCCCCTCAAAAATTGACATTTTATCAAACACAGAGGGACAATTAATTGGTTCAAATGACAGCAACTGTGAACTTCTCCCAATACTATTTCCACAATAATCAAACACTTGAAGTCATGATGAAAAACAACAACCAAGCTTGAACAAACCAGTATTACCTCATATTACTACTGCACAAATTACACACATAGAATAATAATAATAAAATATGTCAATACAAAGATTATATTTATAAACTGTGTACATATTACTTGTAATTACATTTGATTGTGATTCCTGGTTCACTGTGTAGTTGAATCAGGATATCCATTATTGACAAGAATTAATACATATATCTTTAAACTTAAACACTTGACTCATTTAAGATAGTCTTATAGAGTGTTATATGTGTGTGAGTGTCACAGTGTTGTAAAGTGTTGTGGAATAAATTAAATTGTTTATCTGTCTGTTGTTGTTGTGACTTACACTTCATCATTTTCATAACCCTAGACATTTAACGTAGTCATCACAATATTCCAGAATAATTCTGACTGAGGCATAAATGTGGTAGCAAGTAAGGTCATCTGTAATACACCACACTTATTAGATACAGATACCTTCACAGCTGATCTCAGTCAGTACACTAAGTCCCCTATAAATATTTATAACATCCCACTTTACCACAATCTTCAAACCTTGTCCCACGGAATACATCTTTAAGTGGACCAAATAGATGAAAATCAGAGGGTTCCAAATTGGGACTATAGGGTGGATGGGGTAGTACAGTCCAACCCAATTTGGTGATTGCTTCCCGTGTTGCCAGACTTGTGTGAGGGCGCGCATTGTCGTGAAGGAGAAGCAGGTCTGCTGGATTCTTGTGCGGCCGAACTCTGCGAAAACGTTGACTGAGTTTTTTTCAATGTCTTAATGTAAGCTTGCGAATTGATTGTCTCTCCTCTTGGCATAGCGTTCACAAGAATCACACCTTCAATGTCCCAAAAAGACAGTGATCATGACCTTTCCAGCTGAAGGAATTGTCTTGAATTTCTTTCTTCTTGGTGTTTGCGGATGATGCCACTCCATTGACTGTCTTTTTATCTCAGGTTCAAAATGATGTACCCAGGTTTCGTCGCCTGTAACGATCTTAGCCAAAAAGATCTCTCCATCAGCATTGAAACGCTCCAACAATTCAGAAGAAATTGCTTTCCTTTGCAATCGGTGGTCATTTGTGAGACTTCGAGGAACCCATCTTGCGCAAACCTTAGAAAATCCGAGAGTTTTTATAACTGCTTTTGCACTACCAATGCTGACTGACAGCTGTAAGGCCAATTGTTGAGTAGTGATTCGCCTATCAGTAAGAATAATGCCCTCAGCGCATTTCAACATTTCATTGTTGGTGGCTGTGGCAGGACGTCCACAGCGCGGTCGATAAAGCAGCTCCGTATCTCGATTTTCTGATTCTTTGATTCTCTGAACCCAGTGACTGACTGTACTCCTGTCGACTGCAAAACTTCCATACACATCACATAGACGCTTGTGAATATTCACAACAGTTTCCTTCTCTGCAACGAGAAATTCTATTACAATTCGATGTTTATAACGCAAGTTGCTAACACGCTCCATTTCAACGGTTTAGGGCAGCCGTAGTATTTAGCCGGTTGCGGTGCAATTTAGTGCACACAATTGGCACATGCCATATTTGAAGTGTGCAAAATTTCATGCTTCTATCTTCATTATTAGCTGAGAAAAACGATGTGGTGCATTACTTTCTGAACGCACCTCGTACATAAACCTTGTCTAATCTGAATGGCGGCCCTTAACTTTTGTCCAGTAGTATATATACTGATGCCGAGAAGCTGGGAAAAAAAGTGTGAGAATGGATTTTCCCAGTGTTTGTCATGAGGTAGAGAGCGAATGGCTGCTGGAATGGAAAGTGCATGATTCAACCCACGGGTTTGTGTACAGACTACATGAAAACAATGAAAGTTACACGTGCAACACGATTCCCATCAGCTATGACCCTGAAAATGTGTACGTGTTGTCGCAGTATACTCGGTATAAAAAGGCCGTTGAGACAAAACACCCAGTACATGTGCTTGAAATGGAACGACTATCTGAAAACGACCGCCAACGAGCCATTGGTATGTTGGAGACCGGAATGAGCTCGCGGGCCATTGCCAGAAGGATGAATTGCCACCACAGCACTATTGTACGTCTCAATGAACGTTACGAAACCCCTGGCAGTGCCCTGGATAGACTTCGGAGTGGCCAACCACGAGTTACTACCCCTGGCAAGTCAAACAGCAAGAGCAATAGTGGGTAGACGTGGGCAAGTCTCTCGAATGATAGTCATACGACGACTCAGAGACACAGGCCTTACTGCAAGACGAACTTATGTTGGGCCAAACTTGACTAACAGACATCGTCAGCAGCGCCTGCAATGGGCAGAGCAACATGTCAGATGGACTAGACTGCAGTGGAATGCTGTCCTATTCACAGACGAGAGCAGATTCAACATATCCTTTGCTGATGGACGTATGCGGATTTGGCAACGGTGTGGAGAGCGCTTTGCAGATTGCTGTGTTCGTCAGCACAACCGATTTGGAGGTGGTAGTATTCACATTTGGGGAGGATTCAGTTTTCACCATCGCTTGCCTCTTCACGTCTTCCGTGGAAATGTTAATGCTGTGACATATCGAGATGAGGTTCTGGATGCATTGGTTGCTCCTGTGTTTACAAATTATCCAGACTTGCAGCTTCTCCAGCAGGATAACGCACGTGCACACACCGCATGCATTACGCAGCAATATCTACAGCAGCAGAACATTGTGACGATTGATTGGCCTGCCCTATCACCAGACATGTCCCCTATAGAACATCTGTTGGACGAGCTAGGACGCAGAGTCTACAGGCAAGGTTCTCCAGCTAATCTGTAACAGGTCGAAGCTGCTCTTACACGTGAATGGGACTTGATTCCCCGGAATTTCCATCAGAGACTTGTGCGTTCCATGCGGAGCCGCTGCCAAGCTTATTTACAAGCACACGGTGGACATACCAAATACTTGTGATAAATTTAACCGTGATACAACGTTAAAATATCTCCAAAGATAAAATGCAGGGATAAAAATAATGCGTAAGCTACTAGAAGACATGATCGCCCATGCCGCGGTTCACTACCCGCCATGGAAACTAACTTGTTAGACGCACAGACAAAACGTTTACCCTTGGAGACGGGAGGGAACGGAGATCAAAAAGAAAAAATATGACTGAACACGTGCTTGAAACTAGCAAGGCTAAAAAGACGCAATTGGTGGGGAAAGGAAAAAAATTCACGTCCACAAGTTGACACAATGTAAAGAAATGGACAAAAGGGACCTTAGCTATTATACGCAACAGTCATTTCTTGGACGCTTTTACGATACTTAGTCCTTTTATTTGAATTCAGTGGCAAACGCATTACAGAAGATGCTCGAACATATTTTTAAAAAAACAACTAACCTTGAAAAAGTAACTTTTTCTTAATAATAATGTTAGGAATATAAAACCTAGCTAGTCTGATAGCCCATCTTGAGCAGAGAAATAATATGCTTTCATTTATACAGACGGATAGATAAAAATGAAGATATTGACAACAGACTGTGTTGTTCATAACAGACGAGCGACTGCACTGTTAAAAAAATGTCACTAATTTTCAAAAATTGCGGCCTTGAGACTCAAGTGCTAAAATCTAGTTGGAATGAAAGAGAGGGGGAAATAGTGGAAAACTGTGGCTAAAAATAACTCTAGAGACCGATTCGTGTAGAAAGGCATGTAGAACCAAACGTGTTTTTTATGAAAAAGCAAGTAGAGACAGACGGACCAACAGACAATAATACATACTTGACTGAGGTATGACTGAATTGACTTTTGGTTGGAGGTTTGAAATTTGAAAGGGGGAAAGTCGGTGATTGGCCACAGATAATCATATTATCGGCGCACAGACGCGCATTTTTGCCATTCAACATAAATTGTCCATTAGTAGACACAGTAATTCTTCAGTGGTGTAGTTCCCAGAAGCTAATTCCCATATTTAGAGGGACGCCATACTAGAGCCAGCAGCTCAGCTGAGTTTTGCTAGAATATAACTGTGTTCTCTATTCATAATTCTGGTAAGAATGAAAGTATTTCTTTGTATATTTTAATATTGTTTAATGTTTCGAGTGATTTGATACTGCCATATCAAAATCTATCCCTTACAACAAGTAAGGATTCGCTCTAGATCCCCAGCCCAAGTTCAGGGTCTAGAGACAAACAAAATACATAAACGCCAGCAAGGATTATGAAGGGCGGATCAAGTGTTGAGATCAGTGGAACATATCACCTATCTTATTCAATATCAGGAAGCTAATGAACATATTTCAGAATATGTAGTCTTGGGGAACTAGTACTATGTGAAACCAACTTGGTAAGATGTGCTGTATGGTCAGAGAGATCTGACCCCGTCTATGTGGTGTTGTTGTGTAGTGTTGTGTGCAGAAGTGGCTCAGGAGGTAGAGTTCTGACACATGACCCAATACTTTTGTTGCAGAAGTGTGAGTTTCTGTTTGGCACCAAAGTGGTGTCAAATGCTGTGTTGATATATACAAGTGTGGACCAGTGCAGTCTAGTATTTTGTCAGAGCAGCCTTATATTGCCCCCAAGCACGGAGAGGTGGGGTCACCAGATTCCAGCACCAGAACTACTCAGTCAAGATACGTGAGCGTCTGGCCTGCTGGACCTTCACCAACTTATTTACTAACTAACACACCAACTATATTACCATCACTAGAACCCATAAAATTTTGGGAAACAAAACTTGTATTACTCCCATCAGTGAAGGGACAATGTTTGGTAGTCATAGACAGGGAGTGATGATATCACCCCAACAGCATATCTAGAAATAAGTTCTCCTGGGACTATCTTAAGATAATTACTATTAACCAGTCATTTGAAATACATATGTACACATTTTCTAGTTTATTATGACATATATTCATGCATTTCATTCATAATTTCAAAACCTTTCATATGTTCTGACCAAAATAAAACCTTGGTTCAGAACAAATAAACTTAAAGACAATTTAATATCAAAAATTTAAACAGCTTGAGTTAGTTCAGTGTATTATAAATTTTATTAATATTATTAGACTTATTAAATATCTGTGTGTGTGTGTGTATGTAATCTACCACAACACATTACATATCAGTACCCTAGATTTTAACGTAGCCACATTCATTAGTAAAAAAGATATGTGTGAGGTCGTAAGTGGTAGCAAGAAGGGCCTTCTGTAAATTCACAGCTACATTTATCTCAGGAGCCTTCACAGCTGACCTCATGCATCACACTAGGTAATATCACAACCATACAATACCATCAAATCCACTACATATATTGGGGTCTTGGCCAGGGATAATTAGCTTATCAGTAATATTAGGATCTCCTGGTGGGAGAATTAAATTAGGGGGACAAATTGTAAAAATTAAAAGTGTCCCTTAAAATAAAAGTTGGTGAATCTTCACAGCCAGTGGTAGTTAATTGATTAATGAATTAATTAGAATTACTTTAGTTATTAATTGGTTAGAGATTTATCTTGCTCATTGCTAAATTGTCTAAAAAGTATGGCGGAGCTGGCAAAGTTCAGATCAGCTGCTGTGCTAACGGCGAAGGATATGGGAATGGATGGTCAGGGTTTAATTCAATACGTAACTGCAGAATGTGACAAGTATATTGAAAGGGAAGATAGGAGGTTACCTGAAAAGAAGAGGTTACAAATTGAGGCTGATAGAGAACTTAAGAGGCTGCAGATTGAGGCAGAAGATAAACGATTGACTGCCGAAAGGGAGGCAGCAGAAAAAAAGACCGAAAGGGAAGCAGAAGATAAAAGATTGACTGCCGAAAGGGAGGCAAAAGAAAAACGACAGCAAAGGGAGGCAAAAGATAGAAGGTTGCAAAGGGAGCACGAATTACGACTAAGGGAGCTGGAATTACAAGGCAATGCTCCTGAAAATGGTGCCAGCCCTTTTGCCTCAGATGCTACGCCTAGTCAGGGAGCCTCAACATCAGCTATGGGGTTTCATTTAGACCATTTTGTTGAGAAAGACGATGACATAGAGGGGTACCTCAGTTGTTTTGAATTATTAGCTACTAAATATGGTTTAGAGAGAGAGAGAGGTGGAGTTTAAAGTTATCACAGGGACTGAGAGGTACTTCTCATGAAGTCTTCGCAAAAATGAACAGAGAAGACCAAGACAATTATGACATGTTAAAGCAGACTTTGTTGTTAAGATACGAAAAAAATGGTGAATTTTATCGTAAGAAATTTAGAAATGCCAAACTGTTGTCTGGGGAGACATACCACCAATTCTCTGCCAGACTGGAAACCTATTTGGAGAAATGGACTGCTCTGGGGGAAGACCCAAGATCTTAAAGAGATGATCATGATAGAGCAATTGAGAGAGTCCATGGCTCCAGACTTGAGAAAATTTCTCATGGAACAAGGTGCAGAGAGGTTGGGGGAGGTTTTAAATGTCGCTGAGAGGTATCAGGCAGCCCAGACAGAGGTAAGTAGTGCTAAAAAGAAGCACATAGACAATTTTAAAGCTCCACAGCAATTTAATAAATTTGATAATAGAGAACAGGGTAATAAAGGTAGGACAAACCTTGAACGGCCAAGAAATGACTATTGTGACAGAAACTCACATTTCAATGACCAAAAATACAATGAAAGAAAACCGTTTAACCAAGGAAAAAGATGGTGCAAATGGTGCAAGAAAGATAACCATAACACCGAATTTTGTAGAAGGAAACCTTCAAACATTGCTGCAATGAAGTCGGGGACTCAAAGATTAAAGGTTAATCCTAATGGACAGCAGGAACCTTATCACCCCCCAGTTTGTGAGGATGTTATTTGTAATGGGGTCACCACAAGGTGCCTTTATGATACAGGTTTGGATTATGATTCTGTTGTGAAGTCTAGCCTAGTGGACCCAAGTCAGTATACCACAGAAACAGTGGAAATACAAGGGGCGACTAAGGACATACCACTCATGACACTTCCCATCGCAAGGATAACGGTGAAAACTCGCTATGTGGAAGGAGAAATCAGAGAAGCAGTGATAGATGAACCAATCTACCCTCTGATATTGGGGTGTAGATACGTCTTCTTGGGGAATCCCGAGAGACCTGTGATCATGGCGACAGTGCAGACCAGGTCTCAGAAAAAGGAGGAAGAAGGTGAACCTATTAATGCTCATCCAGAGGAGATGAGGAAGGCGCAGGCTGAGGATAAGACCCTTAAGCCATGTTTCAAAAAATTGCCCAAATGCCACACACCTCCAAGCAAGGGAGAGTACTTTGTGAAGAACAAATTATTATACAGGAAGACAGGAACTAGATCCACTGGTCACGGACAGTTGGTTCTTCCCAAGATATATAGGGGAAATTTGATAAGGAGCTTACATGTTGGAAAAGATGGTGACCATGAGAAAGTCGGTACCATCTGCCAAAAGACTGCTCGAAAATACTATTGGCCCGACGTAAATGTCAATATTGAGAACTTTGTAGAAGCATGTGGCATATTTCACGAGGGAACACCCACAAAGGGACAAAATGTGCAAATTTAGGCCTGGAAGGAAAACTAATTATACTCAGGTAGACAAAGTGGAATGGGAGCCCCCTTTTCACACCCAGTCTTCACTTGAATGGATTAACATGGCCACTATGCGACGAGTACAAAGAGTAAATTTTACCCAGGATAAGATGACAATCCCTCGGTCAGACTTATATAAACTGGAAGAACAGAAAAGAGAGCGAAGATCTCTCATAAGCAATCTAAAGTGGGGAGATAAACCCAAGAAAAAAATTGGTAGTGGTCGATTTGTGAGTGATGATTCTAGGAAGAAAAGTCCTCACTATAATGCTTCTAATGGACGGGACCCGATGGGTGCCATGAAAAATAAATATGGAAAATTAAAAATCCAGATGTAGCATTATTAAGGACCTGGAGAGATGAGAAGGCAGAGGAGACTGTTACCTCATCTTATCAATACGTGAACGAACTGACCACTCGTTTGAAAGCTGGATGGAAACTGGCAAATGATAATTTGAAACAAGCCAGGAAGAAACATGCAGCATATTTTAATAGGAAGGCAAAGGACAGAGAACTAGCTGTGGGAGAGAAGGTGCTGCTTCTACTACCCGGTAGCCAGAATAAATTACAAATTGGATGGCAAGGTCCATATACGGTTCTGGAGAAGGTGTCTAGAACAAACTATAAAATTGACAAAAAGGGGAAGGAGAAATTTTATCATGTAAACCTTTTAAAGAAGTATCTGGACAGACCACTCCAGGAAAGCACCCCCTTACTGACCTTGGCTATCGCAACTCAAATGCAAAAGGAACCACTCACTTCACATGAATACCCATTACATCCTTGTGAAACAGCAGCACAGGTAAAAGTCAGTAAGCACCTGGCTAAAAACGAGAGGGAGAGAGTTCAACAGGTTCTGGAGGAACATACAGATGTATTAACAGATAAACCAGGACATACAAATTTGCTACAGTATGACATGAAACTGGTAGACTCAAACCCAATCTGTATGAGAGCCTATTCTATTCCGTTCGCGAAGGAGAAGGCATTGAAAGAAGAAATAGATTATTTGTTGAAGGAGGGGATTATTTCACACAGTGAATCATCTTTTAGCTCCAGTGTAGTTTTGTTGAGAAAACCGTCTGGGGAACACAGACTGTGCATAGATTACAGGAAACTGAATGCTGTCACAGAAGGACAAGTGGACCCATTACCAGACACAAAACAGTTATTTGCCAGATTAAACAAGGCAAAATACTTTTCAAAGGTGGATCTTAGTAAAGGCTATTATCAGATTCCAGTGAAGCCTGAAGTGAGACCTTATTTGGCTTTTAGCACTTCGGATGGACATTATGAATTCAACATGCTACCATTCGGACTGAAAAATGCTCGGAGTGTATTTTCAAGGATGATGCGCAAATTGTTGGATCCCCTGAATAACCCATGTATCACGAATTTCATGGATGATATTCTCGTCGCCACAGAGACATTTGAAGAACACATTGACTCCTTAAAAATGTTATTTGATAGGCTTAGGGAGGCGAACTTAACTGCTAGGCCAACAAAATGTTGTATTGGATGCAAAGAGTTGGAATTCTTGGGACACACTGTATATCAGGGCAACATGACCCCTGACCCCAAGAACTTGGAAAAACTGCAGAGAGCACCTAGACCACAAACAAAAAAGGACGTGCGATCATTCGTGTCGTTATGTGGTTTTTACCAAAAATATATCAAAAATTTTAACTCAATGTGTGCTCCTCTGACTGATTTGACACGCAAGGGACATCCAGATAAAATAATTTGGACTGCGCAATGTGAATTAGAGTTCCAAGAGTTAAAGGAAAAACTCACTCGCAAGCCTATTCTCAAACTGCCTGATTTGACACAGGACTTTGTCGAAAGAACAGATGCAAGTAATGTAGGACTCGGGACGGCTTTGTTGCAAAGATCATCTTCACCTGATGGGGAACTGAACCCAGTCGCTTATGCAAGCCGCAAATTGAATAAGGCGGAGCAAGGATATTCCACAAGCGAAAAAGAATGTTTAGCGTTAATCTGGGCAATAAAGAAGTTCCAAATCTATCTGTATGGTAGGACTTTTGTGGTCCAGGCTGATCATCAGCCCCTAGTATTCTTATCTCAGGCTAAGCATGAAAACGCCAGATTGTTGAGGTGGTCTTTATTACTGCAACCTTATCAGTTTAGTATTGAGTACATCCCAGGGTCATTGAATGTCGGTGCAGATTTCCTCAGTCGGCACCCCTGTGATCAAAATTAGAGTAGTGGTAGGCGTGAGGAGTAATTTTATCAATGTGTATCACTGGTTTTGGAACTTGCCGTAGGCATGTTTTCAAGTGGGGAGATGTGTGATAAATTTAACCGTGATACAACGTTAAAGCATCTCCAAAGATAAAATGTAGGGATAAAAATAATGCGTAAGCTACTAGAAGACATGATCGCCCATGCCGCGGTTCACTACCCGCCATGGAAACTAACTTGTTAGACGCACAGACAAAACGTTTACCCTTGGAGACGGGAGGGAACGGAGATCAAAAAGAAAAAATATGACTATACACGTGCTTGAAACTAGCAAGGCTAAAAAGACGCAATTGGTGGGGAAAGGAAAAAAATTCACGTCCACAAGTTGACACAATGTAAAGAAATGGACAAAAGGGACCTTAGCTATTATACGCAACAGTCATTTCTTGGACGCTTTTACGATACTTAGTCCTTTTATTTTAATTCAGTGGCAAACGCATTACAGAAGATGCTCGAACATATTTTAAAAAAAACAACTAACCTTGAAAAAGTAACTTTTTCTTAATAATAATGTTAGGAATATACAACCTAGCTAGTCTGATAGCCCATCTTGAGCAGAGAAATAATATGCTTTCATTTATACAGACGGATAGATAAAAATGAAGATATTGACAAAAGATTGTGTTGTTCATAACAGATGAGCGACTGCACTGTTAAAAAAAATGTCACTAATTTTCAAAAATTGCGGCCTTGAGACTCAAGTGCTAAAATCTAGTTGGAATGAAAGAGAGGGGGAAATAGTGGAAAATTGTGGCTAAAAATAACTCTAGAGACCGATTCGTGTAGAAAGGCATGTAGAACCAAGCGTGTTTTTTTATGAAAAAGCAAGTAGAGACAGACGGACCAACAGACAATAATACATACTTGACTGAGGTATGACTGAATTGACTTTTGGTTGGAGGTTTGAAATTTGAAAGGGGGAAAGTCGGTGATTGGCCACAGATAATCATATTATCGGCGCACAGACGCGCATTTTTGCCATTCAACATAAATTGTCCATTAGTAGACACAGTAATTCTTCAGTGGTGTAGTTCCCAGAAGCTAATTGCCATATTTAGAGGGACGCCATACTAGAGCCAGCAGCTCAGCTGAGTTTTGCTAGAATATAACTGTGTTCTCTATTCATAATTCTGGTAAGAATGAAAGTATTTCTTTGTATATTTTAATATTGTTTAATGTTTCGAGTGATTTGATACTGCCATATCAAAATCTATCCCTTACAACAAGTAAGGATTCGCTCTAGATCCCCAGCCCAAGTTCAGGGTCTAGAGACAAACAAAATACATAAACGCCAGCAAGGATTATGAAGGGCGGATCAAGTGTTGAGATCAGTGGAACATATCACCTATCTTATTCAATAGCAGGAAGCTAATGAACATATTTCAGAATATGTAGTCTTGGGTCACTAGTACTATGTGAAACCAACTTGGTAAGATGTGCTGTATGGTCAGAGAGATCTGACCCCGTCTATGTGGTGTTGTTGTGTAGTGTTGTGTGCAGAAGTGGCTCAGGAGGTAGAGTTCTGACACATGACCCAATACTTTTGTTGCAGAAGTGTGAGTTTCTGTTTGGCACCAAAGTGGTGTCAAATGCTGTGTTGATATATACAAGTGTGGACCAGTGCAGTCTAGTATTTTGTCAGAGCAGCCTTATATTGCCCCCAAGCACGGAGAGGTGGGGCCACCAGATTCCAGCACCAGAACTACTCAGTCAAGATACGTGAGCGTCTGGCCTGCTGGACCTTCACCAACTTATTTACTAACTAACACACCAACTATATTACCATCACTAGAACCCACAAAATTTTGGGAAACAAAACTTGTATTACTCCCATCAGTGAAGGGACAATGTTTGGTAGTCATAGACAGGGAGTGATGATATCACCCCAACAGCATATCTAGAAATAAGTTCTCCTGGGACTATCTTAAGATAATTACTATTAACCAGTCATTTGAAATACATATGTACACATTTTCTAGTTTATTATGACATATATTCATGCATTTCATTCATAATTTCAAAACCTTTCATATGTTCTGACCAAAATAAAACCTTGGTTCAGAACAAATAAACTTAAAGACAATTTAATATCAAAAATTTAAACAGCTTGAGTTAGTTCAGTGTATTATAAATTTTATTAATATTATTAGACTTATTAAATATCTGTGTGTGTGTGTATGTAATCTACCACAACACATTACATATCAGTACCCTAGATTTTAACGTTGCCACATTCATTAGTAAAAAAGATAACAATACCATCAAATCCACTACAATACTGAGGATAGTGTGAATGAATTTTTTTATTGGTTGCATTTTTGGTTTTCTCCCTTGCCTGCACAGAATGCAATGAATTTCATAACAATCAAATGTACAAATTAATGACCAGCATGGATTCATAGGAAAATGAACAAAGATTCCAAATACGTAAACTTGTAAACACTTATATTTACATTTCACACTCTGTTCCTGGATTATACAGGTGGTGCGTTTTAGATGTGCTTCAGTATATAACACATAAGGAAGGGAAACCCGAGGCCTGTAAACAGTAAATAAATTTTAGACAAACATAAAGGTATATTTTCAGGCACTCGTAAGAAATAAAGAAGTAGAACACTAGACAACAGAAAAACTACAGACGTGAGTGGCTTACCCAGGACTCGAACCCAGGACCTTCCGTTAATAGGCTGGACTGCCCATGGTAAATTTCTGGTGTTATGTCTTGCGGGTCGCACTAATAACTCGTCATCGAAGCATCATTTTATGGTGATGCCTAGATGGCAGGGAGGATAGTGTGATTCGCTTGCATAGCTAGGCGGGGCTGTCGCACGGAAGGTCCTGGGCGGATGCACGATGGCCGAATGGGTAGACCGATAGGCAGACAGAGTGACAATTAATCAGACAGACATACAGGCCGACGGACGGATAGACAGACAGATAGACTGACCGGCAGGCAGGCAGGCGGACTGGCAGACATACGGACATATATTCATACAGACAGACAGATTAGATAGATAGACTGATAGACAGACAGACAGACAGACAGACAGATAGATAGATAGATAGATAGATAGATAGATAGATAGATAGATAGATAGATAGATAGATAGATAGATAGATAGATAGATAGATAGATAGATAGATAGATAGATAGATAGATAGATAGATAGATAGATGGATGGATGGATGGATGGATGGATGGATGGATGGATGGATGGATGGATGGATGGATGGATGGATGGATGGATGATAGATAGATAGATAGATAGATAGATAGATAGATAGATAGATAGATAGATAGATAGATAGATAGATAGATAGATAGATAGATAGATAGATAGATAGATAGATAGATAGATAGATAGATAGATAGATAGATCTCACACAAAAAGAGAAAAATGATTGCAATAACAGATGTATCGCACAAAAGAATTATGAGCAAAAAGAAAAATGTAAACACTTATAAACGCAATAAGGCAGTAGAAAACAAAAGAGAAAATAAGACAGCAGAAATAGAAAAAAAAACAAGGAACCAGAAACACTTGGTTTTTCAGTTGATGAAAAATGGGATTCTGTCACATATAAACTCAACATGATTAAACATAAAAAAAAAACATAAAAACTATCAAAAATTGACATCCGAAAAACAAGTACTACTACAAAACAACTACTAGTAAAAACGGACACACGGTAAACATGTATAAATGAAAATAAAAATAAAAACTAGCACTAGTAAACAAGAATAAACTGTCAAAAAACGGACACCCGGTAAATACGCACGCAGAGAGATTAAACCCCGAGGCCAAGGATGAGTTTTAGACGATAAACTGGCATTTTCTTAATTTCCAGACTGTTGTCGATCCAGAGATGGGAGCGATTTCGGAAACAGACGCATATCTTCGCTGCCCGCATTAGATCGTTAACTGGAAAAAAGGTCCGGATATATTGGTTTTAGTGTTCTGTTTCTGCTTCCTATTCAGGGACAATGGTTCCAAACTTTTGTATCAGACCAGGTACCCCATTGGTTTCATGTAAATCTTCCTGTACCCCCTAGTAAATATTGTTATTGTTATGCAGAATTGACATCATTGCACTCCGGGAAAACCCATAGTTGCTCAGTCTCCATCAGTATATGTCGAAGAGTGTGAATGCTAACTGTTCCTGTAGCTCGCTGGTTGTATACACGACGGATGCATCCTCTCTACTAATCTTACGTTTGATGCCAAATTCCAACAGTCTTAACCTTGATGATTCATCTATTGCAGTGTCATTCTCTAACAGGCGATCATTAATTGTTCTCAGTATATCTCCCTTATCCATATCCAGTGTCCCCACTATGAGTGCTCTTGATGCTAGTCTGCCAGCTCTTTCATTACCACATACCCCAGCATGACCAGGACAGTATATCCATACCAGCTCTCGTAGACTGGAAGCTTCTATGAATGCTTTCCATTCATGCCGCAACCAACCACTTTGAACCTTCCGAAGCATGGACTGAGAGTCGGACACAATGATAGCCTTTGTTACTGAAGTTTCAGTTATCCACCTTAAGGCTGCAGTAACAGCCTCGACCTCCATTCTCATGCTGGAAGTTGTTATCTTGTAAGCCCCGCTATGTTCTGCGACGATTCTGCCCTGTACTCGAGCAGAGAAGCCCCCAACCGGATTTCTCACCACGGATCACCGACCCATCTGTATACACGATGGCATCACCATCCCCGGAATGATCATGTATCAGTCGATTAATTTCCAGTTCTGCTATTCCATTCCCCCAATTTCTACACTCTCTCCAAAGGCTGATGATGACCCGCTGGTACTTATCCCAGTTCTCATCTGGCATTTGTAAATATAAGAGGAGGTGCATTCTAGAGTTTACAATGCATTCATCATCATCATTGTTTTCCTTTGCATTCCATATATAGCATGGGGGCCACCACTGTAGGTGGTCCCCTAGTATGACGCCTGCACCGAGCATTAACGTGCTGTTGGAGAAGTAGTTGATGAGTGTGCCAGCCTCAGGCACAATTGTGTATTAGTCGCAAGACTTAGGGAGCAGAAGTATTTTTCTTTCTTTTTCCCTTCAGAGACCCCCGGGAACTACCCGAGGTATCATGTATACGCACGTTCATCATCATGTGACGTATTATCTCCAGAACGTTGTACGCACGTTCATCATTATGTGACGTATTATCTCTAGAACGTTGTACGCACGTTCATCATCATGTGACGTATTATCTCCAGAACGTTGTCTCCATTGCAGCTGCTCTGAACGCATCACGATTCTGAGCAAGTTGACCTGCATCATCCAAAGACATCATCCATACGCACGTAAGTAAATATATTAATTAGCTGTTCATACATAAAGCTTTATTAGGCACGTTACAACATGTGTTTCATATCATTTCCTCCACCATGCAAAGGCACAACCTGTTTGCTTTAAACTTTTGATTATGAGAACTACAAGAGAGAAAACCGGACTGATTCTAAAGGCGACGAACTGGAACGGACTACGGACTACGACTTATGGAACTTGGAATACAAGAAGTATAAATGGGAAAGAAGAGGAGCAGGTGGAAGAGATGAGGAAAGCAAAACTAGAAATCCTGGCTATAACGGAAACAAAGAAAAAAGGACAAGGAGTCATGGATCTCGATGGCAACACGCTGCTCTACAGTGGTGTACCCACATCTGAAAGAGCTAAAGGGGGCGTGGGTTGCATTGTGGCCAAAAACCAAAAAGATAGTATCTAGGAATGGAACTTTGTCTCGGAGCGCATTATGGTCGTAAAACTAACAGAAGGAGAAACCATAGTCAACCTGGTCATAGTGTATGGGCCAAATGAGGATGAGAGAGATATGACAGGTAGGCCTACTCCTACTACTTAAGCGCGAATAGCGCTACTATTAAGTAGAATATTGTATTACAGTCTAGCTAGCTACTTTAGCACTAGTCGTAAACAAAATGACGTCATCAAATCTGGCGTAGGGAAACGAAATAGCTAAGACCGGAACGAAAAAAGAAAGGGAGTTAAGTGAGGAGAGTTTTGGTTTTGCAGAGCGGGAAGGTCGACATGCTGGTTGTGTTAGATTTTGTAGTTAGAAAGTTTTAAGATTGACATGTATACTTCAAATGGATGTGAACGCCTAGATCTGACAGTGATAAGTAAAACAGTATATTAAATAGTTTTCAGTAAACTTGAATACCTTGTGTTGTATGATTTTTACGGTCAGAAAGATCGAAAACAGGCAACAATCTAACAACTCAACATTGGGTCACTAAACACAGGCACGCTTAACAGTGAGCTGATTGAAAAGTAAGCAGGTCATTAGTAGGCTCATACGGTCTCTGAACCGGCACAAACTAACAAATACGCAATGCCTGCATTGCATACGATAGACAGTTCTGCCAGTTGTTGTTCGTCCATCACGGGTGATGAAGACCACTCTGTTCATCCTATTATTTAGGAATATGTTAGGTTAGTCTATGGGTACGAAGGTGACTGATGAGCTCGATGCGGGCCTGGAAAGATCTCGGACAGTGTGGGCAGGGAATGTTTGCTTCATGTGAAGGTTTTATTACACGGTCCTTTCTAGCTTGTCTCCTCTGTTCCGCTGCTGCTCTTCTGGATGATTCGCATGCCGCTGCACCTTTACGAAGAGATGTGCGCCAAGCAGTTCGGTCTTGCGCAGCAGCTTCCCATGTGTCTGGGTTTATGTTAAAGGTTTTCAATGACGTCTTTAACGTGGATCCTGGTGTTCACCTCATCATCAATGACAATGTTCTGGGATAGTGTGCTACCAAGGTATGTGAATCTGTTCACAACATTCA
Organism: Oreohelix idahoensis; assembly: GCA_024509875.1. Taxonomy (NCBI): domain Eukaryota; kingdom Metazoa; phylum Mollusca; class Gastropoda; order Stylommatophora; family Oreohelicidae; genus Oreohelix; species Oreohelix idahoensis. Next base: position 698 of record JAMPIV010005705.1, on the reverse strand, counting down.
GTTTCTCACCATTAACCTTCATGATTGGCTCAGTATAAACTGTGCCAGGAGCTGGTTGGTACAAGATATAAAGTATAAGATATAAAGAAGAACAGTGTTGCCTGCCTTGTATAAGAACAACTTTATTGACAGCATAAGATAATAGAAAAACAGTACTGCCAGCATAAGATATGAAGAACAGTATTGCCTTCCTTGTATAAGAAAAACAGTATCGCTAGCATAATAAGAATAAACTGGGGTACAAGCATAATAACAGAAGAACAGTGATGCCAGTAGTAATTAATAAAAGTATATGGTGTTCCCTCCATTGAAAGTCTTCATCATACATGAGCTGCAAGAAAACCTGGGTTGAAAATAGAACATCTAGAAAATTACACCTCTTGCGAAAGCGAGTCTACAAACTAGATGACTTGGCCATAAGTACAGTCACCCTAAGAGAGTATTAGGCTGTCACAGAGCAGAGGTCAAGGAGGAATACTTCGAGCTGCTTCAGAGGACAGTGGATGACTGCCTAGATGAAATTATCATGCTGGTGATTGCGGATGATGCCACTCCATTGACTGTCTTTTTGTCTCAGGTACAAAATGATGTGCCCAGGTTTCGTCACCTGTAACGATCTTAGCCAAAAAGTTCTCTCCATCAGCATTGAAACGCTCCAACAATTCAGAAGAAATTGCTTTCCTTTGTAATCGGTGATC